>CAUOFW020001482.1:0-90628 GCA_963454935.2 Ilex paraguariensis | reverse complement strand
AACATTTGATCGTTATTCTAACGCTTGATTTTGTCTGCAGGTTTTTGTCTGGCTCTCGACGCCGAGGAAGCTACCAGGGTAGGCAAGGTAGAAGCTTCTGGCTTGAGATCTTTTCTGGACCTTGTAACCGAGGAGAATCTTGGCACGAGCTTAGGCCCCCAGTCAATGTGCCTCCCGCTCATATTTCTGATCCCTTGCCTTCTGACTTGCCTGAGCAGATGGATCCTGACCTTATTATGACGGCTTTTTCTGATGCCGAGAAGACGAGGAAAAGAGGAGGAGGCTAGTGAAGAGCTCTAAGTTACCCCCAAAGGAAGGGCAGGTGTTTGACTTCTTTGGAGCAAAAACGCGAGGATCTGGTCTCTCTCGAGGTTGTTGTCTCCTCCTCTATGCCCCCCGAACCCACAAAGAAGGTGATATCCCTAGAGCAGCCCCCTCCATCAGTGGGCCTCCTGTTTTTTCCCCAACTGACTCTGCCAAAGGAAGTGAGGAGGTAACCCATACTACCTCAGCCAACTGTTCAAGGTAGTGGGATCCTCCGTGATCCCAAGGCCACCGTGAATGCTCTGGCTGAGCTAGTCCCCAAGTCGGATTCTAATCTGGCCAAGCGAGTTCCCTTTGAGAAGAAGACTAAGCATGTCATCCAGGGCTTGGCTGAGGTACCTTATGATTTCTTCTTTTATGTGAGCGTTTCTTCTGGCGTATTTTCATCTCTTGCTTGTATTGACTCCTATCTCTCTCTTCAGTCACTCACTGGCGTGTATGAAAATGATAGAATTTCACCATGTTCGGCTTATGCCTCAGTTGACTGCCAAGGAGCAGGAGCTGGTCAAGGCGAGGAACATTTCTGAGGCTGCAGAAACAAGAAAAAGCCTTGCTGAAGGAAAGGTGGCTGTCCTGGTTACCGAGGTAGCCGAGCTGAAGAGGATTTACGAGGAGTTGAATACTTGTTACCAAGAATCTGCCAAGTTGAAGGATGACCAGTTGAAGATCAGGAACAAATAGCTAGCGAAGAAGAACGTCGAGCTGGTGGCGTCGAACGCCAAAGTGGCATCTCTTAAGGCTATGGTCGTTGAACTCCTAAAGAAAACTGCTACTGCTACTGCCTTTGTGAAGGGTTCATGAACTTTCAAGAGCAAGTTGAGAATGTGTATCCCGATCTCGATTTGGATTCCTTCGTGTCACAACTTGGCCAAAAAAAATAGCGGAAGTGACTATTGGGGCCACTGACTGACGTAGCCAGTGTTGGCGAGGGAACCTCAACTGGACCTATGGAGAGGGGCAAGTAGGTCGGTGTTGAGGCAATTGGGACCGAGGTGTTTAGGGCCAAGGAAGTTGGTGCAAGCAAAGAGACCGTTGCTGGTGCAGCTAATGAGAGCAGAGCCTACGGTGTGACTTTTCTTTTGACTGACTTTCCTTTGCTTGTAACAAAACTTCTGTACTTGTCGCTCTCTTTTCAATGTACTTTCTTAGTTTTTAATGAAGCTTTAGTATTCTTTCTTGCCTACCCACTTTTTTTTCCTTGCATGTGTATGTCGTTTCTATTTTCTATTTCTTTTAAAAGTAATGGTCAACAAAGCCTATTTCATGCTGCGTTGCGACCTAGGTGCCTCGAGTTAAGCTCCCTCTTTACCGAGATGGTTTCAGTTGTTTGGGGCTATCTTGCTTGCTGAGGCTATTTTAGACTTTTTTTCATTCCTTTTCGTATACTGCAAACTTGACGATTTTTGATCAGTTGGGAACGTGGGCCATCATTGATGATAGTAGCTCCTTGAAAGTAGCGCCCACTTCCTCTACGACGATCACGTGTCAATGACATTAAACGCGATTTATATGCATTAATGGCACCCTGCGGATGTGATATGCGTCGGCTAGAAGTCCTTATAAATAGTCCCCTCAGTGGATGAATCTTCCACCTTGGTGCTAAAGTTTCTTTCTTTTTCTTGCTCTTGATTTCTGCTTCAAAGCTCATTTTTTGCAACTTGTTTCTTCCTCTATCTTTATGGCACGAACACTCACTACTTACCATGACACCTAGCAATTGGTCTAACCCGACATCGAAAATAGTGAAATCGGTAGTGAAGAGGTTCAACGATTGCTAATCGTTATGCCTTTTTCAGTGGGGTAGTCATTCGTGCTGCAGAACACAACTTATACCATTTTTCCATGAGAGGTTGGGTCTGCTTTTTTGAAGTCCCTTTCTAGCTAGGGCTACGGTTCTTTATTCCTCCATTTGCAAGGGAAGTGTTGCATTTCTTTGACTTTTGCTCTGCTATGTTACTTTCAGCTGGGTGGACTATTTTGCTGGCGTTCCCTATGTTGTGGGAGCAGATGTTTACTCATCCTCGAGCGACCCTTGCAGAGTTTCTTAACTTCTTTCGTCCGGTGGAACTGTCTGAATTTTATTACTTTGCTCCAGGACGAGATGGAGAGATCTCAATTATTAACCTCCCTCCTGAGCCTAAAGGGTGGAGGAGGAGATATTTTTTCATATCTGGGACAGGCTGGGAGTTTGAGCCCCAGATAATGTCACTGGTCAGAATTCCCACAGTTTGGGGGAGGCGTGGTCACCTTGGTGAGTTTTCCTGGCTTGATGAGTTTTTTCTTTATTAATCTGGTCCTACCAGGCTTGTTGGCGTCTAACTTGGCTTATGGCACTATTCTTTTGTGTTGTAGGTGAGTACCCGATCTTGACTTGCGAGACACAAGCTCGGGTTAACCATGTTCGAGCTCGGTTGCCCTTTTCTTATACTGAGCTATTGCATCCCAAACTTACTTCCATCCCGAGCAATCGTGAGTATTTGTTGTTCTTTCCTTACTATTCTATTTTTGATGTGTTCAACCAAGCTTACTTCCTCACTGCCTTTCTTGTTCAGTTCTTGCGTACCTGACCAACCAAAGAGATGCGATCATGGAATAGGTGTGCCAGAGGAGATGAGCTCGGGGCCCAAGATCTTTGGCGAAGAGGGTTAGACTAGCAAAGGACAACTTGATCCCAGCCTCGAGCTCAGTTGTTGAGCCTGAGGTTCCAAATACCATTACCGAGGCATCAATGGCCTTACCAACACCGAGTTTCCCTCCCACGCCTGAGGCATTACCCGGTGATGTTGAAGCGTCAGTTTTTGAACCTATGCCCATCGTTGAAGAAGTGCCGATGTTTGAGCCAATATCTAGTGCTGAAGAAGCAACATTGGGCATAGTTGCATGCAACCCGGCAGGAGATGCTAGTTTGGCGTGGTTCTTCCCTTGCTAGGGTAGTGGGTCCCAGCTCGGATCAAGCTACGCCGGGTCCATATGTTGACCTTGAGGGGAGCCTATTGGACGATGTGACTTTAAGCAATCGAGCGCTTATAAAATTGATCCCCAGGTATATCTTCGTTGCTCTGTTAGTCGACCTTTCTGATCTAGGAGTTGAGATGCCCTCCATGCACTTCTCAAGGTAGGGTTCGTCTTTTTCTTTGACTTTCCTTGTTTCAATTTTGTAGTGCTTTAATTTCCTTCTTTGGCCTCAGGCGATAACGCACGTCTGTGCCTTTGGAGGAGAGGTCCACCATCTAAGGGAGGAAGCTCGTCAGAGGAGTGCTGAGCTTCAAGAGGCCCGACAACGAAATGTCGAGCTCCTGCGCTGGGGTTTAGCTACAGAATCCGAGCTGGAAGTTACTCTCGATCAAAGAGCTTGAGTTTTTCGATAGCTGACCACCACTGCCACTTCCGGGACCTCTTTGCGGGAACAACTGAGAACCCAATCGGAAGAATTGACCTCTTTGTAGTAGGATTTCGATGCCCAAGCAAACGAGTTGATCTCCTTTAAAATCGACAAGGCAATTTTGACAGTGCAACTGAGAGAATCTCGTGCTGTGATTGCCGACCTAAATTACTCTTTAGCTGCTTAGTGCCGGTTGGTCGAGGAGCAACGAAAGGAAATTGAGAAGGCCAGGATGGATGCCACCAAGGCATTTGTAGATGGGTTCTTTAACTTCGCAGATTAGGCGATCGAGCAGTTTCCTGACCTTGACCTCGATCAATTTAAGTCTCAGTTTGACCTTCCTCCTAGCAACCATTCTAATGTTGTTTCACCAGCCAGCCAACCTTGATGGTTTTTGTTTGTTTTCTTCTTTTTTTTGAAAGTGTAACTCTTCTTATTTAGTGGAATGAATAACACTTAACTTGTTTCTTATATTGTTGATTGCTTGTTGTGTTCTCCCCTTGCCCTCTACTCCAAGGAGGTATTGACCTTATTGGAGTATGGTTGCTACTTTGCCCCTTATGCTCGATCTCCACAATCCCGTGCTGTGTAATTGCGAGTTGTGTGCATCCGGGCACTTTGGCTATTTGCTAGCTCTGCTTGGCTATTCCTTTCCATTAATATAGTATGTCTTTAAATTGTGGTGTACAGATTCAGATGAAGAGCAATAACTTGTTCGTTATTCGTGCCCACCTAACTTTGTTTAACCTCCATGTGCGCCGTCTTCATTAACTTCTGCCATGATTGCAGAAGTGTAACAGTCGCTTGCCCACCTTCGCCAGTTGTCTACCTCCCTATACCTTTGAGTCTCTTCTCTCCTGCATTTCTGATTTTTCTGAAGAGTCTCTCGCTTCCTCTCCTACTCCTTTGTTCAAACAGAGGGCTCAAGCTATGCTCGATGTAACCTGGTACTTAGTGTTTCGGCTTCCCTCCATCTTTACTGCTCCGGAGGCAAAAGAGTTCAGAAAACTGTATCACCTTTCTAATGCCTTGACTATCTGGATTCCTTCGATAGACGAGCCTTGCAACTTCCTCCTTCGTTGGGAAGTTTGTTTCTTTGAAAACACG
Organism: Ilex paraguariensis; assembly: GCA_963454935.2. Lineage (NCBI taxonomy): Eukaryota > Viridiplantae > Streptophyta > Magnoliopsida > Aquifoliales > Aquifoliaceae > Ilex > Ilex paraguariensis. Next base: position 85,815 of record CAUOFW020001482.1, on the reverse strand, counting down.
TTTGAGATGGGTCTACGTTTGCCCATCCATCTGGCCATTGGTGCGAGTTCTTGCCCATTTCGGGTTGTGCCCTTCTTGACTCTCCCCTGAGGGGTGGGGTACTCTTATCAGTTTTTTCATCTTCTAGAGTTTGCAAGGTTACGATGATTTTTTCCCCATTGTCGAGTTCCTGTATTTTTTTAGCATCGACTTTGATATGCGCCCCTATTTTAGTCGCTTTAAATGGAGGCGTGGCTTTGAGCTTTCACTCGTTCTTGATGTCCCTAGCCCACCAGAGGGATGAACCCAACGTTTTTTCTTTGTTTTTAGGGATTCTTGGGAATCCTTCGAGGCACAGACTGAGCTTGCCTAGGTTCCCCGTTCTTGGGGACGTCTTTTATACAAAGGTAAACGAATAAAGGTCCTTGGGGATTTCTTTTTTGCCCTGGGGGGGAGGTCTATGCTTGGTAGTTTTTATGCAGTCTTAATCGTGGTTGTATTGTGTAGATGGCCACAGTCTGACCCTAAACGAGCTTAGCAGGGTTTGTCAGCTTGCTGTCGCCAAGGCGGCTCCCTTCTCCTCGCTTATTATAGTTCAGAATCTTTTTCGATTTGAGATTGGTCCCAACCCAACCGTCCTTCCAACTATTGTTCCTGATCCTCCCCTCTTCCTCAATGTAGACTCCTTTCCAAGAAGGTCGTGTGAGATGCTGCCACTTCCTCGCTGAAGCGCCGACGTGGCGTCTTATCGTCGTGATCATCAGATTCATTTCCAGTGAGATGGGGCTTACAATTGTTGAGTTGGAGTTTTTGATGGGGAAGGCAAGTCTCGAGAAACAATTTTTCATGGTTGAGAAAGAGCAAGATGAGCTAAGGGCCGAGAATGCCCGTTTGACAGAGGAGGTTTCTATTCTAAAATAGAATGCTGGGGAGGCTTAAATTTTCTCTTGTTTTGTACTCCTCTTCCAAAGTAACTACTTTGCCTATGAATACAAATTGTCTCTTTCCTTTTATTGCCTGAATTTTACTTTGTTGATTCTAACTGTTTGGCTTTGATCTCTTTCGGAAACTCTCGCTGAAAAAGCTCTTTTACCAAGCTGAGAAGCTTTTTCTAGCTAAAAAGTTATCTTTCGAGGTTAAAAAAGCTCGTAGTTTGAATAGCCTAGTCGAATTTTACGCGGCTGAAGAGCTCGCAGTTTTCAAGTCGAGAAACTCCCTTTTGAGCTTGAAAAAACTCTTAGGCTGAGAAGCCTAGTCGATTTTGCTCGGTTGAAGAGCTCATGGCTTTCTGAGCTGAAAAGCTCTCTTCCGAGCCTGAAAAAACTCTTAGACTGAAAAGCCTAGTCAATTTTGTGCGGCTGAAGAGCTCGCGGCTTTCCAAGCTTGAAAAAACTCTTAGGCTGAAAAGTCTAGTCGATTTTGCGCGATTAAAGAGCTCGCAGCTTTCTGAGCTTGAAAAAACTCTTAGACTAAAAAACATAGTCAATTTTGTGCAGCTGAAGAGCTCGCGGATTTTCAAGCTGAAAAGCTCTCTTCCAACCTTGAAAAAGCTCTTAGGCTAAAAAGTCTAGTCAATTTTGCACAACTGAAGAGCTCGCGACTTTTGAAGAACTATTGGATTCATACTGTGCAAATTTGTCTTGGCTAGAACTTTGGGAGCTTGAAATGTCTCGCTAGGAGCAATTTTTTAAGGACCAAGTTGTCTGGCTTGAAGTTTCTCTTCCTTACTCACCTGTTATAGTATCTAGCAGTATTTCTTTGGTAAGAAAATATCCGTTATAGTGCTTCATCTCTCTTCTTGTCTAGGAGGTCAAGGATGATGAGCAGGGATCTCTCATTCTGCTTGGGATTGAAGAGTTCTGCTCTTGCTGAACGCAACCCGACTTTGACTAGCGCCATGGCTTCGGTTCCATAAGCAAGGCTGAATGGGATCTGCCCCATTGCTATTCGTATTGTAGTTCTATAAGCCCATAACACGGTTGAGAGATAATCAACCCATTCTGACTTAGAGGCTTCCAACCTTGTCTTCAATGCCAATTTAATGGTTTGTATGGTAACTTCTGCTTGCCCATTGGATTGTGGGTGTGTAGGTGCCGAGAAGTAGTTTTGATTCTTATTTCCGCACAAAATCCTGTGAACCCCAGATTGTCGAACTGCTTTCCATTATTTGAAACTATGGCTTTGGGAATGCCAAAGCGACAGATTATCGACTTCCAAATGACGTTCCTAACTTTTTGCTCAGTTATCTTCGTCAGTACTTCAGCTTCCTTCCACTTTGTGAAGTAATCTACTGCGACTATGGTAAATTTGCATGGTCCGACACCAATTGGCAAGGGCCCTAAGATGTCCAGCCCCCACTGCTAGAAGGGCCAAGGATTGACAACAGGTGTGAGCTGCTCCATGGGACGATATGGTAGGTTCTCGTGAATCTGGCATGCCTGGCACTTTTTTACCATTTTCTTCACGTCTTTGGTCATTCGTGGACCAAAAGTATCCCTGCTTGAGTACCTTGGCGGCCAGGGTTCGAGCTCCAATGTGATTTTCACATATGCCCCCGTGGATTTCCCTTAGGATGTAATATGCCTCCATTTCCAAAACACATCTCATTAATGGAAATGAAAAATCTCTTTTATATAACTTACCTTGCACAATAGTGAATCTCGCGACTTTATTTTTCAACTTTGCTGCTTCTTTCTTGTCATTTGGGAAGAGACCATCCTGTAGGTAAGATATGATAAGGTCCATCCACGAAGTTGTCTCCTCAACCGGCATGGCTTGGTCTTCGTCAGGTTGGACACTAGGTTCAAGTAAAATCTCAATGGGAGTTGTACCGGATAGGTCGTGCTGAGCAGCTAAAGCCAAATTGGCCAATGCATCGGCTCGGGAATTTGCTTCTCTTGGTACCTGGACAAGGTTGGCTATAACAAATCTCCTCAGCAAACTTTGCATTTTTCTCACATATAAGGCCATTTTGTCATCCCGAGCTGCGTACTCTTCTTTCACTTGTCTAACCACCAGCTGTGAGTCGCTGTGGATAGTGAATTGTTACGCCTCCATCAATAAAGCTAAGTTGAGGCCAGCTATAAGAGCCTCGTATTCAACCTCATTGTTGGAGGCTTGGGCGTTGAATCTCAGAGCGTATTCTAGGTTATATCCCTCACGAGGAGGGTAAGACAAGCTTCTCCATCTTAGGATACTTCTTTTCGGCCTCCTGAGGGCCTTGCTGCAAAAATAGATCGATTGCTAGGATCTTTCTCAGTCTTTCACCAAGGCGGCGCTGACTAAAAAGTCAGATACGACAAGATAAAGGGTTAAGACTTCTCCCTCCCGGGGACTAACCAGTACAGCTGGTGAGGTCAAATAGGTCTTGAGGGCTTGAAAAGCTTCTTCACATTTCTTGTTCCATTGGAAGGCGGCCTTTAGAACCTTGAAGAATGGCTGACAGTTGTCATTGGAGCGTGAGACAAATCGATTGAGCGTCGTTATCCTCCCGGTGAGGCGCTGCACTTCTTGGGTGGTGGTGGGTGATTTCATTTCCAAAACCACTCTTATCTTCTCGGGGTTCACTTCAATCCCTCTATTCAGTATGAACCCTAGAAATTTTCCTACTAAGACTCCAAAGGCACATTTAGCTGGGTTCAGTTTCATCTTGTATTGGCGTATGATCTCGAATGACTCTCTCAGGTGCTGGACGTGAAGTTCAGACTTGAGGTACTTAATCAGCATATCATTAATGTAAACTTTCATCGTTGATCCAAGCTTTTCTCGAAACATCCGATTAACCAACCTTTGGTAGGTGGCTTCAACATTTTTCAATTCGAATGACATGTCCTGATAACAAAAAATTTCCTGCTCCGTGACGAACGAGGTCTTCTCCTGGTCATTAGGATCCATCTTAATCTGGTTGTAATCCGAAAAGGCGTCCATGAAGGTGAAAAGCTCATGTCCAACCGTGGCGTCGACTATCAAGTCGATCCTAGGTAGGGAAAGCTGTCTTTAGGGAAGGCACGGTTAAGGTTAGTGAAATCTATTCAGAGCTGTCATTTCCCGTTTACCTTCTTGACTAGTACCACGTTGGCCAACCAGGTCGGGTAATCGACCTCCCTGATTGCCTTTGCTCACAGTAGCTTGACCACCTCCTTGTTGATCACTTTCTGTCTCTCTGAAGCAACGCTTCTCCTCTTCTGCCTAACCAGCTTGTTGTTCGGGTCAACACTCAGCCGGTGCATAATTACTCGTGGGTCGATTTCTTCCATATCCTCCTATTTCCAAGTGAACATGTCGGCATTTTCTTTCAAGAACAGAATGAGCTTGTTTTTGATATCTTGGAGCAGCATAGAGCTTGTAAAGACTACATGCCTGGGGACTTCATCGACCTGTACAGGCTCCAACTACTCTGAGGGGGTTGGTCATGTTTCCACTTCGTCCCTCATGTCCAAGTCCTCTAGCTGAACATATTCTATTTCTCTCTATCTCATAGACACTACATAGCATCCCTTGGCGAGGCGTTAATCTCCTCACACCACTCCAACCCTGTTTTTTGTAAGGAACTTCATAACTAAGTGATATGTCGATGGGATGGCTTTGGTGGAGTTGAGTGAAGGCTTCCTGAGAAGTACATTGTAGGCAGAAGGGGCGTCCACCACCAAAAAGTAAACTATAGTGATAACTTGGCATGGGTCGTCCCCTAGGGTAAGAAATAGTTGGATAGACCAAATGGGTCAGACATTTTCTCCCGAGAAGCCTAGGAGCTGGGTTCTTATTGGTTCAAGCTTTGATTTGTCTATTCCGAGTTGATGAAAGGTATAGATGAAGATGATATCTGTTGAGCTCCCATTGTCGATCAACACATGATGGACAACCTTACTTGCGATAATGACATTTACCACCAATGGATCATCATGGGGGTGCTGATATCTATCTAGGTCGGCATCTGAGAAAGTTATTTATACATCCCTATGCGGGGCATTCCTAACCGCTTGTATCTCACGAAGGTCATCTGACCTTACCCTCTCGGCTGTGCCTTCCTGGCTGAGCTAGACTCACCTCTGCCTGCAAAGCCACTTGAGATGACCCTGATTTCGCCAAGGGCCTGTTGGTGCTATTGTGGGGGCGGCACGGCTACCCGATTCTCTCTCTATTTCGATCATTCCTTTCTCTTCCTTCTCTAGCTACATAGTGTTGTAAATGGCCTCTCTAGATCAGGTACTCTATCTCCCTTTTTAGCTAAATGCAATCATCGATCTCATGACCAGTATCTTTGTGGAAATTACAGTATTTGGTGGGATCTCGTCTCCTAGGATCGGATTTCATCCATGGCGGCCACTTGACAAACCTCTCGTTCTAGACCTCATGAAGGACCTGAGAGATGGAGATATTCAGTGGCGGAAGCCGAGCTAGAACATAACTAAGTTGTAATTCCTGAGGTAGAGGTCCAAGGCGATCTTTGACGTTACCCCTCCGTTTTGGGAAAGGCTCTCTGTCTCTTTTGGGAAATCGATCTCTCATCAGGGATCGATCGCGTCTCCTTTCTTTCCTTGGGCTACGCTCTCTTTTCCTTTTTTCTCTTTTGCCTGTAGATGATGCCCCTCCCTTTAGGTGAAGAGCCTCCTCGCCATTGATGTACTTCTCGGTCTTTGTGAGTACCTCGGTCATAATGGCTTGAGGGTTCTTGGCGATTGAAAAGAGAAGATCCTTTGATTAAAGGCCGAATCCTGACATGAAAGTAGTTAGGGCAAATTTGTCATCAATACTCTCCACTTTCAAAGATTCCTGGTTGAAGCGTTGCACATAAGTCTGAAGGGATTCGTTTAGTCCCTATTTAATGCCTAGTAGATGGTAAAACGGTTTTCTGTAGGTTATGACTCCTATGAAATGAGAAACAAACTGTATAGATAACTCCCGAAAAGAAGAAATCAAAAACGGTTATAGTCTGTTGAACCAAGCTATTGCCAACCCTTTAAGGGTTATGACAAAAGCTCGGCACCGAATAGGATTCGAATATCGTGCAATTCCATCTAGTTTTTGTACAAGTTCAAGTGATCCACCGGATCTTGTTTCATCAAATGCCTCTATCAACAACATCCTAAACTTCTGAGGAAGGGGAAAATGGAGGATCTCAGAGGTTAAGGGTAATTTGGTTTGCTGAACTAAAGCATCCAAGGTGACATGAGCTTTCCCTTTAACCACTTCTCTCACGTTTTCGAGTTCCAGTTGGATCTCATGGAATTTTGTTCCCAGAAATGGTCCATGGCTTCATGCAGAGGCAAAGGTCGCTCTTATCAGGGTGTGGCTCTGGCCCGACCATAGGCCTCATCGTCTGTGCGTTCTTCGGACTGCCTTCGCTAGTGGTTTACTCCTGAATGGCTGTGTTTGTAGAGGTCTGTAACTCCATTAGGTGGGACATGACAGTCTTGATAAAGGACATCATTCTGGGTTGGGGGTGGTGGTGGAGGTGTTACAGGCTGTATAGGCGGAGCATGTGGGGGATGATGTGCATGTATCCACATCAACAGGTCTTGATTCTGTTTCATAAGTTGCATGGTAGCATGACGGTATGTCTCCAGTTCATTGAGAGGAGGAAGGTCTGCCGTCGGAGGAAAGTTCTTGACGTCCGCTGCTGGGGCGGGGAAGTTTTCTGGCAGAATCGGTGGGACTTGGGGGTTTGCATGAGATTTACTCATATTTTGAGTTGAAACCATCAAACTAACAGATGTACAAAGAAAAACTCAAAGGAAACGATGAAGACCGTTTCCCATAGACCGCGCCAAGCTGATGGTGCTCGAAAACACTCAGCCCAAGTCCAAGTCAATGATTTGCAAAATTTGGGAATGTAGTGTGAATATTCTAAGCTAACAAAAGAAATATATGAGATTAAAGACAATATATAAGTGGTTCACCCTAGCTGAAAGATCAAAGCTACATCCACTGTAATTGAGATTCTTGCTCCGTAAGATTTATATTATTTGAAAAAGAAGATTACAACGAGTTTCTTAACTCAGAGCTTTACTGAACAATGCCTTGTGAGTAGAGCTTTTTCAGAGATTTTACATAGTGTCCTGGTGTTCTATTTATACAAGGGATTATCTAGGATTTTCTGCGAGCTTCCTCGTCCTTCGGTTGATTCTGTGGTCCCCCCCTCCCTTTTTGTCTTGTAATGGTGACCGGTACCCTGACACTAGCCATATCCATGGTCCTTCAATGGAATGTGCACAAATATTCCCTTTATCACAGAGTACACATTCGCTAGAGATTCTAGAAATTGTCCTCTGGTCCCCTGGACACATGGCATGATGTGGGACATTCGGGGTCCAATGAATACCGAGCTCCTTGATCTTGGGCTGCTTACTGCTGAGCTCGTTATGACCGAGCAGGGTTGTGCTGATCTAGACTCTTTGCTGGGCTCCCCCCTTTGAATTATGATTCATTCTTTATTGCAGAGCAGATGGGTTTCTTGGGCCGTTATACAACCGTTGGGCCCATTAGATGTTTTGGGTTTAGGATGGACAACCCACTCTAAAATCTTATCGTTATCAGTTCTCATAAAGAATTTTGAGTTGATTCACACGGATATGTCTAGACCCTTTAATACCATGGCCAGGAGAAGTTGAGTATTTCATCGATTCAATGATGATTACTTAAGAAATGGTTATGCCCTAGCTACTGCATCTCAAGTCTGAAACCTTTGATAAGTTTATGAGTTTGGAGCTGAGGTAGAAAATAAACTAGATAAGCACATAAATAGCTTTAATCTGATTGAGGTGGGTGATAATACTTTGGTGTTTTCAATAGATTTTACCCCCAGATGTTTGTACTTCACAAATATGATATAGGTTAAGCTAATTGAGATGGTAATTGTCAAATGAGTGGATAAGTAGAAAAATGCAAAATAGTTTGGATGAGGTCTTTCGTTCAAGTCTCGAAACATTATAACCGGTTTAACTCAATATGCCTTGTGAATAACTACGCGTATCTCGAATGTACATTAAGAAGTCGACTCAATTACTATACCAATTAAGCAATTGCTTTGTGCCCCTATTTCAAAAGGGTCCTAATTATATATCATATGATATAAAGGGAATGCGCTTATTGTAGACCGTCAAGTAATAGTGAAACGGGTACTAATATTTTGGTTGGATTTATCCATATTTGGGGTTAATTTACCTTTATTTTGGGTGATAATACAATCCTTTTGAGTGAATTTACCATCATTTAGAATATAACTTACAAAAACCTATGACAATTTTTTCACAATTTTGGTTGAATATACTATCATCTAGGGTAAAATTTATTATTTTTGAGGGTGATGATACAACTTTTCCGTTTGAATTTAATGCTATTTGAGATTGTGATACGAGTATTTAGGGTGATAATACTGGTTAAGTAGTTACCAACTTCAATTTTTTGTTAGTGACATAAAGTAATTGATGAATGGTCGTAAATAAGCTTCATCAAAATTAATGATTAAAATTATTTTTTATTATGATATCAAAATATTCTTTATTGATACTGTATCTCACTCATGAAATAATATATCATTGGACTTCTTTTAAAAGAGTTTCATAATTGCAGAATTAAATCATGATATCTCTCCTATTTCTTCTCAACTAAGTAGGCAAGTCACCCTGAAAGGTGTGCACTTTCACCTTCAATGGGGAAAAAAAAACAATATAATTATTATTGGAGACGATCTAAAGATGCTTGCATACATATTAGTATTAGATTACCCAACAGCACTCGGTATTTTCCATCAACAGTAGGTGAACAAACAGAGTTGACACACAAGTACTGAACAACTAAACAACAATAAATAAATATACGAATTTTATATTATTTTCAAATCATATAAAAAATTACAATCAAGTTATCATCTAAACATTTTTAATTATATTTTTTCAATGACCGACTTTAGGATCAATTAGTGTGCCAACCCCCCCCCCCCCACCCCCCCCCCGCCCCGGGGGGCAAATATAATTTTAAATAATATTACTGGACTTAATTTTACAACCTAACTTGAGAATTTTCATGTTTTATTTATGTTAGATTTTTGTTGTACCGTACAAAATGACCGAAAGAGAGTAGGGGTTGCTCGCTATACAAATCTAATTGTAAACTTGTAACACCCCGTATTTTCTTTTATATATGTATATAGATATATAGTAAATAATTGTGGTAAAAATGTGGATATGTGCAGTGATGTGTGTTTGAATTTGGTAGATTGAAAAACTAGAGATTTAAAATGTTAGTGAAAATAATAGTTGAAATTTAGTTTTAATAAGTGAAAAATATGAAATTTTAGGTCCTAGAACTTGTATTAAATAGGTTTGGTGTAGAAATATGTGTTGGAGAGGTTTGAGATAGATTTGGTTGGCTTAGGAATGGATTGGAAATAGAAAAGGGATGAAACAGAACGTGAACAGTGCACATGAACAGTGCACTGGCTGCAACTTCAAGCGCGATTTCGACCTTGATGCAGTTAATATCTCTCAAAACTCAAAACATGAAAATTTTAGAGCTCTTTCTTAGCATTCCATTGCATCTTTAATCATCTCAATCGGAGCTCGGATGAGAGATATATGCCCAGATAACGAAGTGATGTCAAAACAGCCCAATTAGTTTGAACAGTGCACTGGCTGCAACTTTAAGCCCGATTTAGACCTTGATGCAGTCAATCTCTCTCACAACTCAAAACATGAAAGTTTTAGAGTTCTTTTTTATCATTTCATATCATCTTGAATCATCTCAATCGGAGCTTGGATGAGAGAGTTATGCCCAGATAACGAAACGATGTCAAAACAGTTCAATTAGCTTCGTTTTGCATTTAACGTCTCCATTTGCATTCTAAATCAAAATATAAAAATAATGAGTACATTTAGGCTTCAAATAAGTATAAAAGTCTTTAAGAAGCACCCTTTATCACCTTTTATTTGTAAACAACGCAAAACTTCATTAATAGCCGGTTCGAATGGGTAACATAGAAACTTTAGTGTTTCGGGTATATGTTGACTTTGGTTTTGAGATAAATCATAAAAATAAATATTTTTAGGTTAAAATAACATTAAAAATAAATCCGAAACGTCGAAAAATCTTAGAGTAGTCATATGGATCAAATTGAAGATTCTTAGTGGCAAAATCGTAATTTTGGAAAAAATCAAAACAGGCTGTGAACAGTGAATTTCGGAGCTGGGGTGTTTTAAACCCCATTTTCATCCCATTTGCCCTCATTTCTTTCACTCCACTCTCACCCCACATCTCTTAGAACCCTAGAGAGCATTAGAGAAGAAGAAAGGAAGGGAAAAACAAGAGATTTAAAGATAGATTCAAGATCAAAGCTCAAGTTCTTCCCACAAACTAAGGATTCAAGATAGGGGTTTTCTCTCATTCACTTACATTGAGGCTAGGGTATTTATATATGTATGTTTTGGCTATCAATGGTATATATATATGCTATGGAATCATACTCTCTTAGATTTTTTGCAAGGATTACATGTTTTGAACAAAGTAGGGTTTAATACCCATGAAATCTCCTTTCTAGTTTTAAAACCCTAATTTTTGGAGAGTGATATATTTCCTTCCTAAATGTTTTCTTTATTATGGATTTCGAAACCTTAGTGCTTTGTGTTGGGTAGAAAAATGATGTTATTGTGATCTCATGTATTTTCTTAGTTGGTTGTGGAATTGTTACATGATATATTTTGAGAATTTTGGATAGATGCTTGTAAATTGAGATAAATGTTGGAATTGTATGTTTGGTTGGGTTGTTTGTGATGCACATGAGTGAGAGGTTCCTTGTAAGGATGCTCACCCCTTCCCAAGATGTTCCCGGTAAGGATGCTTGGGAAACAATGTAGTGATTGGTGAGAGGTTCTATGTAAGGATGATCATCCATTCTCAAGAGATTCCCGGTAAGGATGCTTGAGAATCAATGGTGACCTAAAGGGGGGTGGAGGTTACCACAAAGTATGCCACCTACCGAAAGAATTGTTGAAAATTGGTTATGACAATTAATGGTTATTATTTGTATGTGGTGCTCGTTTATTCATTTAAGTAATGTTTTTAAATAAACTTGAGATCTTTTTTAAATATCACTGCTTTATTTCAAATTATGTATCTAAGTTATGTTAAAATTGAGACCGACCGTTTTAAATACTTTTCTAAACCTTGTATGGGTTTGAGAGAATTTTTCTACAGAGCTTCGTGCTCACCTCCTATCGCTAACATTTTTTAGACTACCCGCTTGAGGAGGAGAACATAAGGGTCGAGGAGCCCGCTACTTGGGAGACTCCACTAGACGGGAGTGTGGATCCCGAGGTGGACGCATAGAGTGACCTCCTTTCCTTTTGTACTAGACTAGGGCATTCTTTTCGAACATTGTGTAATCTAGCTTCTTTTGTTTATTCCGCTACGCTTCTTTAATTAATTTTTGAGATGTAATAGTCATGACTTGGGCTTATTCTTTTGGATAATGTTGTAAATATTCGTGGATGACAAATGAAGTCTTGTTTCTTAAGGGATTATATTAGTGCTCTCATGATATAAACGGTTTTAGAATGTAATACCGTCTAGGGTGTGTTTTGGGGTGTTACAAAGTTGGTATCAGAGTTTAGGCTTTAGGTCTTACATGGGAGCTTTAGGTTATGGAATCACCTCTAGAGCTTTAGGATTAGGATGAATCAAATCCTTGAGTGAAATTTTATACACGTTCTATGTCTTAGCTTAACCTAATAGTTAGGATGTCTTGTACATCCATGAACTAAGTTGTGAATTGATGTGCAGGATGAATGACGAACAAGGACGGGGACGCAGACGTGGGCGTGGCCGTGGAGGTCAAGCGAATCCACCACCACCACCACCTCTGGATGCCATGCAAGGCATTTACCATTGCCTGAGGGAGCTCACCACTTTGGTACAAAACCAAAATGGTAACAATAACCACAATGGTGGAGCTCATCCTCTCGCTCAAGTACCAGGCAATGGGAACGGAGACCGAAGGATGATAGCTCTTTGAAAATTCTTAAGACAACGACCACCCAATTTCCAAGGGAGCTCCAATCCTTTGGAGGCGGATAGATGGATCCGCTGAGTGAAGAAAATCTGTGACGGCATAGGAGTTGCTAAGGAGTTGAGAGTTGGTTTGGCAACCTACCTGTTTGAGGGGGAGACTGACTATTGGTGGGATGCCATAAAGAGGAGAAGGGACACCGACACACTCACTTGGGAAGAGTTCGATCAACTTTTTCAAGATAAGTACTTCCCTGAATTGGGCAGAGACCGAATGAAGGCGGATTTTCTTGCACTACGACAGGGTAGTATGACCGTGGCTGAGTATGAGAGGCGGTTCGACGAGCTCTCCCGTTATGCTACTGGATTTATATCTACTAAGGCCGACAGGGCCAAGCGCTTCGAGTAGGGTATGAGGCCGATCATTAGGGAGAAGTTGGTGGCTCTCAGGATCCATGATTTTGGGGACTTGGTAGATAGAATTGCACTGGTAGAGAGAGACATAGAGAATAGCCAGCGACGACAAGGCTTCTCGAGAGGAGGTCCGATCCAGACGGATGCTAGCATTAGTGGGGCACAGAGACCGACACCATACCGTCACCTAGACCAGACAGATGGATAACAACTTTTGACAGCCCAAGGAGAGGGAGACACTCAGAGTAGAGCCGGTATTACCCCACGATCCTGCTTTGCATGCGGAGGTGTGGGACATATTCGGATGCATTGCCCAGTTTTTCCACCTCAGGGGCCTATCTAGACCGCCAGACAGGTACCAACAGCCCAACCACCACCACCGAGGCCTGCACCGCAGCGACCGATACAAGCTCAAGCCCCCGGCGGCGCCAACCAAGGGCGAGTATTTGCTTTGACTCAGCCGAAGGAGGACATTGCCAATGCCGTTGTGGAAGGTATCGTCCTTATTTACAATTCTTGGGCCCGAATATTATTTGACCCTAGTGCAACACACTCATTTGTACGCATGACATATGCACTTGATTTGGGATTGAGTTTCGCGAAGCTAGAGCATGTTATGAACATTAGCTTGTCCACGGGAGAACGGTTATATACTAGCCGAGTCTGCAAGGGTTGCGTGCTTCGCATTGGGGAGCACGAATTGATTGTAGATTTGATTACTTTAGATATAAAGGGGCATGATGTGATTTTTGGGATGAACTTGTTGTCCACTTTTCGGGCGGTAATGGATTATTTACGCAAGCGTATTATATTTCAGTTGCCAAAAGGAGTCGTTTTCAGTTTTGTGAATAACCGAGATTCTTTCCATCTATTTCCTACTACGGGTAGTAGATTCTTAAAAGCAAAATCGGGAAGTCATTTGAGTTTCTTAGCTAGCTTGATGGGAGATGACAGGGATAAAATCCATACGGATGTGGTGTTAATTGTATCGGAGTGTTCGGATGTTTTTTCAGAGGAATTACCCAGATTACCGCCACATAGGAAAATTGAGTTCAAGATCAATCTCTATCCAGGAACCGAACCTATATCCATTGCTCCCTACTGGATGGCACCTTTGGAGTTGAAGAAGCTAAGGAAGCACTTGGATCACTTGTTGGCGATTGGGTTTATCCGTCTAAGCACTTCACCTTGGGGAGTCCCGATCCTCTTTGTGAAGAAAACAGATGAGACTCTACGGTTGTGCACGGATTATCGGAGGTTGAATCGTGTTACCGTGAAGAATAAGTATCCGTTGCCGAGAATTGATGACTTATTTGATCAGTTGAAGGGTTCAAAGTATTACTCCAAGATTAATCTTCGCACGAGGTATCATTAGCTGCGGATTAAGGAGGAGGATATTCCTAAGATTGCTTTTCGTACCCGATATGGTCATTTCGAGTATACAGTGATGTCGTTTGGATTGACTAATGCCCCCGCAGCCTTCATAGATTTGATGCACAGAGTCTTCCGGCCTTACCTCGATCAATTTGTCATTGTGTTTATTGATGACATATTGATTTACTCACAGACTCAGGAGGAACATGCTCGTCATCTCTCTATTGTGCTACAAACATTGAGAGAACATAAGTTATATACGAAGATGAGAAAGTGTGAGTTTTGGATGAAGGAAGTGAAGTTCCTTGGCCATGTTGTGTCCGAGCAAAGAGTAGCGGTTGATCCCGCAAAGATTAAGGCCGTAATGAAATGGGAACCACCGAAGAACGTAACGAAAGTACGAAGTTACTTGGGGTTAGTCGGCTATTATCGTAGGTTTGTGGAAGGGTTCTCCAAACTTGCGATGCCGATGACTCACCTTACAAAAAGGGGGAGAAATTTTTGTAGACTCAAGCGTGTGAACTAGCTTTTCGCACCTTGAAGGAGAAGTTGACGACGACACTTATCCTCATTATTCCGAGTAGTGAGGAAAGCTACGATATCTACACCGATGCTTCACTATGAGGCTTGGGATGCATTCTAATGCAAGGATGGAAGGTAGTGGCTTATGGCTCGAGGCAACTCAAGGTGCATGAGCAGAATTATCCCACACACGACTTGGAGCTAGCTGCGGTGGTGTTTGCGCTTAAGTTATGGAGATGTTATTTATACGAAGAAAAATTTCAAGTGTTCTCGGACCATAAAAGCCTCAAGTATATCTTCACACAAAAAGACTTGAATCTCCAACAAAGAAGGTGGATTGATTACTTGGAAGATTATGAGTTCACGCTCAACTACCATTCGGGGAAGGCCAATGTAGTTACCGACGCTCTTAGCAGGAAGTCTCGAGGTGAAATCAATTTTCTTACTGTAAATAGGTGGAAAATGATTGATGCATTGGAGGAGTACGATCTATGGTGGATGGACCGGAATATCAACCATATCTATTCAACCTTGTAGCTTAACCGACGCTTCGGCGACAGGTAGTAGATTTGCAATGCTTGGATTCGAAACTCAATTGGATTAGAGCCCGATTGGAGAATGGAGAAACGATTGAATGATGGTCTTGGAAGAATGGAGAGTTGAGATATGGGGAGAAGCTATGTGTTCCCGATGATTCGTCCCTAAAGAAGGAGATACTGGGAGAGTGTCATCGCTCCAAGTTTGCTATCCACCCCGGTAGCAAAAAGATGTATAGGGACATGAAGCGTCAATACTGGTGGAGGGGAATAGAGCGAGATGTGGCCAAGTATGTGGCAAAATGTGCGGTGTGCCAGCAGGTGAAGATTGAGCATCAAAGGCCAGGAGGAGTCCTACATTCTTTGCCTATTCCAGAGTGGAAGTGGGATCACATCACCATGGACTTCGTGTCGGATTTACCACGGACGTCACACGGGCATAATGCAGTGTGGGTCATTGTGGATAGACTCACCAAGTCCGCTCACTTTTTGGTTATGAAGACCACAGATACATTCGAGACTTTGAGCCAGCTCTATATCCGTGAGATAGTGAGGTTACACGGCGTTCCGCTCTCGATTGTGTCGGATCGTAACTCTAGGTTTGTGGCGAGATTCTAGCAGAGTCTACAACAAGCGATGGGGACGGAGTTACACTTCAGTATGGCTTTTCATCCCCAAACGGATGGCCAATCCGAGAGGGTGATACAGATTGTGAAGGATATGTTACGCGCTTGCGCGTTGGACTTCAAGGGGAGTTGGAGCGACCACTTACCGCTGGTGGAGTTTGCTTACAACAATAGCTATCAAGAAAGTATTGGGATGGCACCGTATGAAGCATTGTATGGAAGACCATGCCGATCACCGACGTGTTGGTTAGAATCCGGCGAGAGTAGTTTGTTTGGATCGGACATTGTTCGAAAAACTACGGAGAAGATTCAACTCATCCGAGAGAGGCTACGGATGGTGCAAAGTAGACAAAAGAGCTATGCGGACCATAGACGAAGACCCTTAGAATTCAAGATGGGAGACTACGTATTTCTCAAGGTGTCACCCAAGAAGGGCGTGTTTCGATTCGACAAGAAGGGGAAGTTAGCGCCAAGATATATCGGACTGTTTGAGGTAATCAAAGCGGAAGGCAAGGCGGCATATCAACTTCGACTACCAGCCCAGCTATCCGAAGTACATGATGTGTTCCACGTGTCCATGTTAAGAAGGTGTCACTCGGATGCAACCCCAGTCGTGAACTTGGAGGAGATTGAAATTCAAGACGAAGCAACCTACGAAGAACAACCGGTAGACATTCTCGACGCCCAGGAAAAAGTGCTTCACAACAAAGTTATCAGAATGGTGAAGGTTTTGTGGCAACACAATAGAGTGGAGGAAGCTACATGGGAACCAGAGCAAGAAATGCGGAAGAAGTATCCATATTTGTTCGCTACTTGAGGTAAGTTTCGAGGATGAAATTTTTTTCAAGGGGGGTGGATTGTAACATCTCGCATTTTCTTTTATATATTTATATAGATATATAGTAAATAATTGTGGTAAAAATGTGGATATGTGTAGTGATGTGTGTTTGAATTTGGTAGATTAGAAAAGTAGAGATTTAAAATGTTAGTGAAAATAATAGTTAAAATTTGGTTTTAATAAGTGAAAATATAAAATTTTAGGTCCTAGAACTTGTATTAAATAGCTTTGGTGCAGATATATGTGTTGGAGAGGTTTGGGATGGATTTGGTTGGCTTAGGAATGGATTGGAAATGGAAAAGGGATGAAACAGGACGTGAACAGTGTACTAGCTGCAACTTCAAGCGTGATTTCGACCTTGATGCAGTCAATATCTTTCAAAACTCAAAACATGAAAGTTTTAGAGCTCTTTCTTATCATTTCATATCATCTTGAATCATCTCAATCGGAGCTCGGATGAGAGAGTTATGCTCCCAGATAATGAAATAATATCAAAATAACCCAATTAGCTTGAACAGTGCACTGGCTGCAACTTCAAGCCCAATTTAGACCTTCATTCAGTCAATATCTCTCAATACTAAAAAAATTAAAGTTTTAGATCTCTTTCTTATCATTCCATAGCATCTTGAATCATCTCAATTGGAGCTCGGATGAGAGAGTTATGCCCAGATAACGAAGCGATGTCAAAATAGTTCAATTAGCTTCATTTTGCATTTAACGTCTCCATTTGTATCCTAAATATAAATATAAGAATAATGAGTACATTTAGGCTTCAAATAAGTATAAAAGGCTTTTAAGAAGCACCCTTTATCACCTTTTATTTGCAAACAATGCAAAACTTCATTAATAGCCGGTTCGGATGGGTAAAATAGAAACTTTAGTGTTTTGGGTGTACGTTGACTTTTGTTTTGAGATAAATCATAAAAATAAATATTTTTAGGTTAAGATAACATTAAAAATGAATCCGGAACGTCAAAAAACTTTAGGGTAGTCATATGGATCAAATTGAAGATTCTTAGTGGTAAAACCGTAATTTTGAAGAAAACCAAAACAGACTGTGAACAGTGAATTTTGGGGCTGAGGTGTTTTAAACCCCATTTTCCCTCATTTCTTTCACTCCACTCTCACCCCACACCTCTTGGAACCCTAGAGAGCATTAGAAGGAAGAAAGGAAGAGAAAAACAAGAGATTTAAGGGTAGATTCAAGATCAAAGCTCAAGTTCTGCCTACAAACTAAGGATTCAAGGTAGGAGTTTTCTCTCATTCACTTACATTGAGGCTAGGGTATTTATATATGTATGTTTTGGCTATCAATGGTATATATATATGTTATGGAATCATCCTCTCTTAGATTTTTTGCAAGGATTACATGTTCTGAACAAAGTAGGGTTTAGTACCTACGAAATCTCCTTTCTAGTTTTAAAACCCTAATTTTTGGAGAGTGATGTATTTCCTTCCTAAATGTTTTCTTTATTATGGATTTCAAAACCTTAGTGCTTTGTGTTGGGTAAAAAAATGATGTTATTGTGATCTCATGTATTTTCTTAGTTAGTTGTGGAATTGTTACATGATATATTTTGAAAAATTTAGATAGATGCTTGTAAATTGAGATAAATGTTGGAATTGTATACTTGGTTGGGTTATTTGTGATGCACACGAATGAGAGGTTCCTTGTAAGGATGTTCACCCCTTCCCAAGATGTTCCCGGTAAGGATGCTTGAGAAACAATGTAGTGATTGGTGAGAGGTTCCCTGTAAGCATGCTCATCCATTCTCAAGAGGTTCCCGGTAAAGATGCTTGAGAATCAAAGGTGACCTAAAGGGGGGTGGAGGTTATCACAAAGTATAACACCTACAGAAAGAATTGTTGAAAATTGGTTATGGCAATTAATGGTTATTATTTGTATATGGTGCTCGTTTATTCATTTAAGTAATATTTTTAAATAAATTTGAGATCCTTTTTAAATGTCACTTCTTTATTTCAAATTATGTATCTATGTTATGTTAGAATTGAGACCGACCGTTTTAAATGCTTTTCTAAACCTTGTATAGGTTTGAGAGAATTTTTCTACAGAGCTTCGTGCTCACCCCCTATCGCTAACATTTTTTAGATTACCCACTTGAGGAGGAGGACGCAAGGGTCGAGGAATCCGCTACTTGGGAGACTCCACTGGATGGGAGTGTGGATCCCGAGGTAGACGCATAGAGCGACCTCCTTTCCTTTTATACTAGACTATGACATTCTTTTGGAACATTGTGTAGTCTAGCTTCTTTTGTTTATTCCGCTGCGCTTTTTTAATTAATTTTTGAAATATAATACACATGACTTGGGCTTATTCTTTTGGATAATGTTGTAAGTATTCGTTGATGACAAATGAAGTCTTGTTTTTTAAGGGATTATATTAGTGCTCTCATGATATGAACAATTTTAGAATATAATGCCGTTCAGGGTGTGTTTTGGGGTGTTACAAAACCACGTTGCTAAATTTTCTTATCTAAACATAGCTATGATTTTCTTTAATTTTTAATCATGCCCCATTTTTTTATGACCAATCAACTTACGTAAATTACTATTTTATATTTTTTTCCAAAAAAAAATTCAATTTGTTAGTGAAACTAAATTTCAGTTTTCTTTCTTTTTAACTTCAATAGATAAAAAATTTAATTTGGTCATCAAATTCAATTTCGGTTTTTTGAATGCCCAAATATTAAATAAAAAAATTAAATTAATATTTTTTCATCTCAAAAAATAAGTAAAATAATTTTTAAATAAACATATTTTAATATGACATATATTAATAGGATCTCATTTAACACTTACACCAAAAACTCCCACTTGTGTCAGTTCGTCTCTAGGATCAATACCAAATTTTTAAATCCTATTGGGTCATAAATTTGATTTTATTAAATCATAACTTGATCTAATTGAGTTTTTAATTATTTTTATACTATATTGAAAAGTTAATTTTTGATAATATAATATTTTGCATAATTTTTTTTATTAAATGCTGGTTAAAGTTAGTCATGCGAGAGCCACTTGCGCATCCCTAAAGTACTTGTGGTAGACCATGATTAAATTTTTTGGGGCTCTCTGTTTGGAATACAATGAAATTAATTATATCAATAGGTACAAGCAAGGAAAAAAAAAGATTAACTATTACATATAAACTTTGATGTGGTACATAAAAACTTTTTCAGTACTATAAATTAAGAAAAAAAAACACAATATCACATCTGAATATAATGAGAAATTTGAAGATGAGATTGAATTTATTGTTGTTAATTCACAGTTAATATAGGTTTTTTTTAAAGGGAAAATTGTAATGAGATACACAAAAATTAGACTTAATTGTCAAAAAGTACACAACTCTTAATGTTAGGTTATTAAGTCCTTATTTTTAGAACTTAATTGTGTTCCAAGTACACAATTTGATTTTTGTTATTTTCTTTTGACATATATATATAATTATCTTTACCTATATAGTCTATTATAAAGTAATGAATACTCTATTATCAGAAGCTAAACTTCATAACCATAAAGGTCAAACAACTCTAATTGAAACTAATATGATAAAAAATAAAATTAAAATTCATAAAACCATTAAATGGTAAGAAATTCAGTTTCCATAAACATGACAAGTAGAAGTCGTTGATCCTAAGAAACCAGAAGTAAATCAAAAAGTAACGCAGATCGCCTAATCATTTGAGGGTGATGTATTGATAATATTTGCAAGATAACATTTTTCAAGATTAAAAAACTCTAATAAATCAAGCACTGCGTCAATTTATAATACTCCTGTTAGGAGGTCAACTTCTTCTATCCCTAATAGAAGAAGGGGAAAAGAACCCATAATAAAGGGAATTCATAATTCACGTGACTAGATTTCACATGCAATCTATAGGCGAGATAATAAATCTTCCTTAGAGGAAGATCAAGATCCAACCGTATCCGAAATCAAATTTCAATTATAAATTTTATGGATTTAAAACCAAATGAATTTATAGTAAATAAAAAAGAAATAAACAAAGAATTTTATCTTCCTAAATATGAGGAATTTTAGGATTTGGTATTTTAAAACTATGCACCAAGAAGATCTTAATAGATATAAAAAATTGTTTTACATTTTTTATAAAAAGGGAAAAAAAAGTAATTCCTTTTGTTCTATGGTTTTTAACTTTCTATGCTCCACTTACAGTGGATCAATTAAATGTAATTAAAAATTGTCAACATAAATGAGAAACTCTGAATGGTAAAAACATTACTAATTTGTAGCCTCCAACCACTGAAGTAGTAAAATTAGACTTAAAAGGAGTAGAAGAAGTTGTAATGAATGCATGTTATGCTTTAAAAGATAATAATGATATAGGAAAAAATATTTCCATCAAACAGAGTAACTATACAAATGTTTACTTACAAGTTGTAGGACAATATTTGACAAAAATTGAAAATTTAATTAAAGATCAACAAAAAATAGGAGCTTTGACTTCTTCTAAATCCTTAAAGGACAAAACAATTGAAATTGAAAAGGTAAATATTAAACCTCCAGTTGACACTTCAAATTCAATCTTCATAATAAAGATGAAGATGAGTTCATAACCGAACTAAAAAATAAACTAAAAAAATTGTCATTAAATGTAAATTCTCAAATTGAGAGTATAAAACAATCTAAAACTGAAATTTAGCAATTTGAAAAATCTCTGCATCAGATACAGTCTAAGTAAATAAGATTGGATATTCTAAACCTTAAAAAAAAACTAACACATATTCCCAAGCACCCCTTGGGACACCCCAAAATTCGGGGTCCGTTGATTACCCATCAACCCGCGGAATGTCCGTGGATATCGAATAACTCGATATCTCAACGTTATGCCCCATTTACCGGGGTCCATCCTTTATTAAAAATTTGGGTAGAGTCTCCTTTGTAAGGAGAACTCTACTCAAAACACAACCTGTGCATTATATAATAACAAGACCCATCCGAGGTCCTATATTCAACAATGACCACACCGGGTCCATTTATAAGTAAACATTGGTCACACCGGGTCCAATTATCCATATTCATACAAACATGCAAGATTATATTAAAACAGTCGATATAGATTCTATCACAATTCCTTTACACATTACATGCCAAAATTTAATTACAAGTCTAATTTTAAAAAAAAAAAAAAGGATTGAAAGCCACAAGTCGGCTTTTCTTCCTCCTTAAGTGCCCGAGTAAGTGCCGTCCCTCGACGTATGACCCTTACCTGAAATGTTTCCCGTATAAGGTGAGTCAACGCCCAGTAGAGAAAAACTCTTACTAGGGCTACTCCCCACCTTAAATGCATATGCAATGTGTATAAGCAACATTTAACATTTAACAACCATTCATACAAGAATATGTATTCAATGTCGAAATGCAACCATGTCATGCCATGAAATAAGATGATACTCACTCATGCACTTAAACCCAAGTCCTCACTGACTTCCACAACACAATGCAATGCCAATGTGTAATGACCCGTCTTTGACGGAAATACATCCAATGATCGCTTTGAATAAAAAAATCATGTTTTTTATAAATCAGATCATTATTGGATGGTACTCATTAAATGAGTATTTTCTTATAAATCAAAATCTTGTGTCTTGTTGGGCAACAATTTTGGATTTTATACCGCCGGTTCCGTATACCATACTACACTTTTTCAGAATTTCACCACAGGGGAGTGTATAACTAAGTCGCTGGGTCTTGCACCAGAGGGAGAGTTTAGCCCTACTTGTTATACCCGACACAAGTTTTCTTCCATGCAACCATGCGACTCAAAGGGGATCTTCGATCCACTTTTTCCCGAACCCACATACCAACCACCAAATAAGGTGTTTGATCAATCATGCATCTCACACACCCACACTCATGACTTATGCCCATGAATGTGATGCCTCTATGCACAATGATACAATGTTCAATATGCTATAAATGACATATAAACAATCTCAACATATCATGATAAGTTATGTTCTAAGCATATAGATACCATATTTGTCACAAATTCAATATATCATATCATGCATAGACCAACAATTGCATTTTCAATCATAAATCATGTCATAAGTCCGTAATTTCACTTTCATAATCATAGACAAGTGATATCACAACTTTTAGGCTAATAACACACCTAATCATTGAGGCATAATATAACACATAACGGCCCATGTAATAGCCCACGTAACGGTTCTTATTTAAACTACAAAACAGCCAATACAAACCACCATATAACAGCCTGTATATAGCCCACAAAATAGCCTAAAAATAGTCCGCAAAAACAGTCACAATTTCAGTCCATAACATGGCGTTAAAATAGTCCATAATTCAGCCCTTTAACAGCTCCTTAAACAGCCCAAATTCAGCCCCTAATTAGTGCGCAAAACAGCCTCTAATTAGTGCACAAAACAACCCTTAATTAGTGCATAAAATAGCCCTAATTAGTGCACAAAATAACCCTTAATTAGTGCACAAAACAGCCCTTAATTAGTGCACAAAATAGCCCCAATTTCAGCACCAAAACAGTCTATTTGGACAGCCCTTGGACAACCCACATATAAACCAATTTCAGCCACTAAAAGCCCACTTAAGGTAAGAATAAAACCAAGGTAGGAGGGAACCCTACCTCAATAGAAGTGTAAGAACTTCTAGAACACCAAATCAACCTCAAAACTTTGATTTTTTTCAAAGTCTCCTCCTGGATCTTCAGTGAAATCCACTCTTTTTGGTACGTACGCGTAGCCTTCGTCGAGGAGATGAACTTTGGGTCTTGGTCCAAGTTGATTCGAGCGACGGAACTCAAGATATTGAAGAAGGAAGAATTGTTTTCTCTTTTTTCTCTCCTCTTTCTCTCCAACGTGTGAACCAGCAGAATACAAAGATATTACTGCTAAAATATCTAATATTTAACACTATTTATAATTTCCAAGCCATGGCCCGAGTCGCACCACGTGTCCCCCACTTGCTCGGTCCGTTTTTGCCCCGAAACGATTTAATTTCGTACTAGTTTAAGCTCAAAATATTTTATATAAAATTTATTTAAAATATTTTCCAACTTTCAAAAAAAAAATTAAAATTTCGTTTTTGGGGGTAACTAGACACCCGTCGCCTCGAAAAATGTAAAAAACTCGACTATCTTGGAATTCGACAAAAATTGACAGGACAGCTAGATTTCGGAATGCGAATTCAACGATGAGGTCTATTTCATCACACGAGGTCTAGAAAAATACCAATTTTTCAACCCGAGCTATAATGACAAATTACTATTTTGCCCTTTTTTCAAAAAAAGTTAAAATTTTTTCCGGGTTTCACATTTTCCCCCCTTAAAAGAATTTCGTCCCCGAAATTCATATACACATGCACATACAATCACATGCATATGCAACAGTCAAATAATTCTAAATGACCAAAAGAATGTACCTCCATCCTCGAACAGGAAAGGATAATTGGTACGGACAGTGTCCTCGCGCTCCCTTGTCGCCTCCTCTACTCCTCGATGCTGCCACAACACCTTCACTAGCCGCACAGTCTTGCCTCATAAAACCTATTCCCGGCTATCCATGATGCGCACTGGTCCCTCCTCGAAAGTCCCATTAGCATCAACAACAAGCTCTCCCCAATCCACCACATGAGTCGGATCCGGGGTGTACTTTCAAAGCATAGAGACATGGAATACTACATGAACACCCGATAGATTTGGCGGTAATGCCAACCGATAAGTAACTGTACCCATTCTCTCAAGTACCTCGAAGGGCCCGATGTATCTCGGCGACAGCTTCCCCCGCTTACCAAACCGGACCACTCCTCTCTTAGGCATAACCTTCAAGAAGACATGATCTCCCACCTCAAACTCTAGAGGTCACCGCCGTCTATCAGCATAGCTCTTTTGCCGACTTTGAGCCGTGAGAAGACGCTTCTGAATCAAGTCCACCTTCTCCGAGGTGTCTCTAACCAATTTCGGACCCGTAGAAGACCTCTCTCCTACCTCTGTCCAACAAACCGGAGAACGACATGGCCTCCCATATAGCGCCTCATAGGGTGCCATCTGTATGCTCGCCTGGTAACTGTTATTGTATGCGAACTCCACCAAGGGTAAGTGATCTTCCCAGCTACCCTTGAGATCTAGGACGCATGCCCGTAGCATGTCCTCTAAAGTCTGGATAGTCCTCTCAGACTGACCGTCCGTCTGGGGATGAAAAGCAGTGCTCATCATTAACTGTGTCCCCATGGCTCGCTGGAAACTCTCCCAAAAATGAGCCGTAAACCTAGGATCTCGGTCCGATACAATAGATACCGGTACTCCATGCAGCCAGACAATCTCTCGTATATACAACCTGCAGAATTCCTCTAGTGTGAAGGTCATTCGCACAGCCAAAAAGTGTGCCGACTTAGTAAGCCGGTCCACTATCACCCACACCGCGTCATGACCCCGCGATGTCCGTGGCAAATGGGTCACAAAATCCATCGTGATATTTTCCCACTTCCACTCAGCTACCTCCAAGGCTGGAGTAATCCCGCTGGTCTCTGGT
Organism: Ilex paraguariensis; assembly: GCA_963454935.2. Classification (NCBI taxonomy): domain Eukaryota; kingdom Viridiplantae; phylum Streptophyta; class Magnoliopsida; order Aquifoliales; family Aquifoliaceae; genus Ilex; species Ilex paraguariensis. Next base: position 60,973 of record CAUOFW020001482.1, on the reverse strand, counting down.
GTTCAGCCTTAACCTGCTGACACGTGAGACATCGACTGACAAAATCGCCAACCTGCCTCTTCATTCCACTCCAGTAATACTGGCGACGAAGATCATGATACATCTTCGTGCCCCCTGGATGAACTGCAAAATGGGAGCAATGAAACTCCCTAAGGATCTCCTCCCTCAGATCTGCCAATTGAGGAACCACAACCCTTCCTCGATACCGAAGACTACCATCCGAGTGAATAGCCCAACCCTCGTCACTTGTACCTATCTTTACACGGTCCTGGATGGACAATAGCTCCGTGTCCTGACTCTAGGACTCAATCACCCTGCTCAGTAGAGACGACGTAGCCACCAAACTCCCCAAAGTACCCTGAGCCTGACCCATATAACATAGCCCGAACTGTCCCACAGTCTCGAGCATCTGCCACTCCCGGGAAGCTACACTAGCCAAAACTCCCCGTGACCTTCGGCTAAGTGCATCAGCCACCACGTTTGCCTTACCAGGATGGTAATGCAAAGTGAAGTCATAGTCCTCTAAATACTCCATCCACCGGCGTTGCCTCATGTTGAGGTCCCGCTGTGTGAAAATATACTTCAGACTCTTGTGGTCCAAAAATACTTCAAACTGCTCACCATACAGGTAGTGACGCCAAGCCTTCAAGGCAAAGACAATGGCCGCCAACTCCATGTCATGTGTGGGGTAATTCTGCTCGTGATTCTTTAGCTGCCGAGAACCATAAGCTACTACCCTCCCAGACTGCATCAAAACACATCCCAGCCCGTCCTTCGAGGCATCACAATAGACCGTGTACCTCTGTCCCCGTTCTGGGACTATCAGAATAGGAGCTGAAGTAAGCCTCCTCTTCAACTCTTGGAATGCATTCTCACAAGAGTCATTCCACACAAACTTGACCTCTTTCCGGGTCAACTTCGTCATAGGCGCAGCCAATCGGGAGAAATCCTCAATAAATCGACGGTAGTACCCTGCCAATCCCAAGAAACTACGTATCTCGAAGACTGACTTCGGTCTCTCCCAATTCGTAACTGCCTCAACCTTCTTCGGGTCCACAGATACACCTGAAGCCGACACTACATGCCCCAAAAACTTTACCTCCGTAAGCCAAAATTCACACTTGCTGAACTTGGCGTACAACTGATGCTCTCTCAATGTCTGGAGAACAATCCTCAAGTGACCCTCATGCTCCTCCTCAGACTTGGAGTAGATCAGGATGTCGTCAACAAAAACCACAACAAACTGATCTAAATAGGGTTGGAACACCCTATGCATGAGATCCATGAATGCCGCTGGAGCATTCGTCAATCCAAAAAGCATGACAGTAAACTCGAAATGCCCATACCGCGTCCTAAACACCGTCTTAGGGATATCTTCCTCCCTAACTCTCAACTGATGGTAACCGGTGCGAAGATCTATCTTGGAGTAGACCCGCGCCCCTCTCAGCTGATCAAACAAGTCATCGATCCTTGGCAAAGGGTACCTATTCTTGATAGTGACCCGGTTCAACTGTCGATAATCAATACACAACTGAAGAGTCTTGTCTTTCTTCTTGGCAAACAAGACCAGAGCGCCCCATGGTGAAGTGCTCGGTCTAATAAACCTCTTGTCCAACAATTCTTGTAATTGCAACTCAGCTGGTGTCATCCTATGTGGAGTCATAGAGATAGGCGATGTACCCAGATGCAACTCAATAGTAAAGTCTACATTCCTATGTGGAGGTAATCCCGATAGTTCATCCAAAAAAATATCCTCATACTCGCACACAACCCGAGGTAGACCAAACTCCTGCCTCACCTCGTCGTTTAGGGTAAGGCTAGCAAGCCAACCCATCAACTGTCCGTGCCATCTAGAGTTGTACACGGCTTGGGGTAAAGCATATTGCTTCTCCCCTGAAACTTGAAAAAAACACCATCAAGTGTATAAGCCGTGACCCTCTTCCGATCACAATCAATGACGACTCGGTGTGCTGTCAACCAATCCATCCCAAGGATTACATCAAACTCTGACATGTCCATGACCCTAAGGTCTACGGTGAGTAAAATCTCTGAGATCTCTAACTCACAACCCCGACATATCTGATCAATTCTCACCCCAACACCTAGGGGAGAACTCACATGCAACGGCTCTTCTAAGGTCTCAACCTCTAAGCCCAAGTCATCCACACAAGATGCAACAATAAATGAATGAGATGCACCAGAATCGAACAATACTTTAGCCCACAACCGAGAGAGTAAGAATGTACCCTGTATCACCGACGGATCTGTCGGCTCAGTCTGTGGCATAATGGCGTAGACACGCCCCTGAGTCCCTGAAGTCCCAGCTTGTGAGCCCTGGCCTCGTCCTCGACCCATGCCTTGGCCCATCTGGCCAGCTTGCGGTGTCCCCGCACGAGAAGTAGTAGGGCCTTGTGCTGCACCCTGGAATTGGTACTGGTTGCCCTGACCCATAGTAGGGTAGTGAGGAGCATACTGCGTCTGTGGTTGCCCCACGAAAGTCTGAGACTGTGATGACCCATGACCTTGGGATCCCTGCCTCTGAGGACAATCCCTCTTAATGTGACCCGGTTGGTGGCAATGATAGCAAGTCCTCTGGCCAGCCTGGTAGGAAGGCCTCTGATTTCTCCCACCTTGGGAGGATTGACCTTGGCCTTGGCCTTGATAACTGCGGCCCTGTCCCTGAAACCCTAGTGGAGTAGAAGTCCTCTGCTTCTTCCTCGAGCTAGAAGAAGAGGATTGACCCTCCTTCTTCTTGTCTTTTGCACCAGACTCCCGGATGCTCCTTGCGTCATCCACCTCTCTCTCAATGGCCATGGCTGTGGTGACCATCAAATCGAAGTCTTGTAGGAGAAGACCCACAATCTTACCCCGGATGGATAACTTCAGCCCATCCTCAAATTTCCTAACCTTGGCCATATCTGTGGCCACATATTGGTCAGCAAAACGTGCTAACTCAGTGAATTTAGCCACGTATTCCATCACGGACATCGTTCCTTGCCTCAAATCTAGGAACTCCCGGGCCTTCGCATGCCTCGCAGCTGTCGGGAAGTATTTTCCCATGAAGAGTTCCTTGAACTCTACCCATGTCATGGCCTCCAAGTTCTTGGAGTCTTTCACCCAATCCCACCATACTTGGGATTCCCCCTCCAGCTGGAATGTAGCTAGAGTTATCCTGGTGGCATCAGAGGTGATCTCCATTGCCCTCAAGATCTTGTCAACCTGCCGGAACCAATGATCAGCTACCATCGGGTCCGCCCCTCCCATGAAGATCGGCGGTTGATGTGCCTTGAACTTCTGGAGATGACTGGAGCCTCCTTGGCCTCCACTTGTACCCGTCTGTGTGATAGTGGCAACTACAGCACCAAGAGCCTCTATGAAGGCTTGTTGGTCAGCAGTAGGTGGTGGTTGGTTGTTCCGCCCACCGCCTCGACCTCGGCCGCGTCCTCTTCCTCTTGTTGCCATCTACACACATGTCAAATGACAATAGAATATTCACATCAAATAACATTCCAATGTAGGGATCAAACTTGAAACATTGAGATTTTATCTCCTTGTTTTCCTAGTAGAGTCTATACCATCCACTAGAAAACATTTAAACTTGAACTATTCCGTTCATTTTTTTTCCGACTCCCAAGGTTATGTTTTCTAACCCTAGTGTCTCTTTCCATATACATTTTACCATGTATATCATTCACATAATCACCTAGCAAGTAATCATGTTTCACATAACACGTTGCACAAAACATGTAACAATTTAAGCACATAAGATGAGATGCACAATGCATGCAATGGTCTAGTCCCAATGCCCAACAAGCCCTAGGTAAATCGGATAACCTAAGCTCTGATACCAAGCTGTGACACCCCAAAATTCGGGGGTCCGTTGATTACTCATCAACCCGCGGAATGCCCGTGGATACCGAGTAACTCGATATCTCAACGTTATGCCCCATTTACCGGGGTCCATCCTTTATTAAAAATTTGGGCAGAGTCTCCTTTGTAAGGAGAACTCTACTCAAAACACAACCTGTGCATTATATAATAACAAGACCCATCCGAGGTCCTATATTCAACAATGACCACACCGGGTCCATTTATAAGTAAACATTGGCCACACTGGGTCCAATTATCCATATTCATACAAACATGCAAGATTATATTAAAACAGTCGATATAGATTCTATCACAATTCCTTTACACATTACATGCCAAAATTTAATTACAAGTCTAATTTTACAAAAAAAATGGATTGAAAGCCACAAGTCGGCTTTTCTTCCTCCTTAAGTGCCCGAGTAAGTGCCGTCCCTCGGCGTATGACCCGTACCTGAAATGTTTCCCGTATAGGGTGAGCCAACGCCCAGTAGAGAAAAACTCCTACTAGGGCTACTCCCCACCTTAAATGCATATGCAATGTGTATAAGCAACATTTAACATTTAACAACCATTCATACAAGAATATGTATTCAATGTTGAAATGCAACATGTCATGCCATGAAATAAGATGATACTCACTCATGCACTTAAACCCAAGTCCTCACTGACTTCCACAACACAATGCAATGCCAATGTGTAATGACCCGTCTTCGACGGAAATACATCCAATGATCGCTTTGAATAAAAAATCATGCATTTTATAAATCAGATCATTATTGGATGGTACTCATTAAATGAGTATTTTCTTATAAATCAAAATCTTGTGTCTTGTTGGGCAACGGATTTTGGATTTTATACCGCCGGTTCCGTATACCATACTACACTTTTCCAAAATTTCACCACAGGGGAGTGTATAACCAAGTCGTCGGGTCTTGCACCCGAGGGAGAGTCTAGCCCTACTTGTTATACCCGACACAAGTTTTCTTCCATGCAACCATGCGACTCAAAGGGGATCTTCGATCCACTTTTTCCCGAACCCACATACCAACCACCAAACAAGGTGTTTGATCAACCATGCATCTCACACACCCACACTCATGACTTATGCCCATGAATGTGATGCCTCTATGCACAATGATACAATGTTTAATATGCTATGAATGACATATGAACAATCTCAACATATCATGATAAGTTATGTTCTAAGCATATAGATACCATATTTGTCACAAATTCAATATATCATAACATGCATATACCAACAATTGCATTTCCAATCATAAATCATGTCATAATTCCGTAATTTCACTTTCATAATCATAGGCAAGTGATATCACAACTTTTAGGCTAATAACACACATAATCATTGAGGCATAATATAACACATAACGGCCCATGTAATAGCCCACGTAACGGTTCTTATCTAAACTACAAAACAGCTCATACAAACTACCATATAACAGCCCGTATATAGCCCACAAAATAGCCTAAATATAGTCCATAAAAACAGTCACAATTTCAGTCCATAACATGGCCTAAAAACAGTCTATAATTCAGCCCTTTAACAGCCCCTTAAAAAGCCCAAATTTAGCCCCTTAACAGCCCCTAATTAGTGCACAAAACAGCCCCAATTTCAGCACCAAAACAGTCCATTTGGACAGCCCACATATAAATCAATTTCAGCCACTAAAAGCTCGCTTAAGGTAAGAATAAAACCAAGGTAGGAGAGAACCCTACCTCAATAGAAGTGTAAGAACTTCTAGAACACCAAATCAACCTCAAAGCTTTGATTTTCCCCAAAGTCTCCTCTTGGATCTTTGGTGAAATCCACTCTTTTTGGTACGTACGCGTAGCCCTCGTCGAGGAGATGAACTTTGGGTCTTGGTCCAAGTTGATCCGAGCGACGGAACTCCAGATATTGAAGAAGGAAGAATTGTTTTCTCTCTTTTCTCTCCTCTTTCTCTCCAACGTGTGAACCAGCAGAATACAAAGATATTTCTGCTGAAATATCTAATATTTAACACTATTTATAATTTTCAAGACATGGCCCGAGTCGCGCCACGTGTCCCCCACTTGCTCGGTCCGTTTTTGCCTCAAAACGATTTAATTTCGTACCAGTTTAAGCTCAAAATATTTTATTTAAAATATTTTCCAACTTTCAAAAAAAAATTAAAATTTCATTTTTGGGGGTCACCGGACACCCGTCGCCTCGAAAAATGTGAAAAACTCGACTATCTCAGAATTCGACGAAAATTGACAGGGTAGCTAGATTTCGCAATGGGAATCCAACGGTGAGGTCCGTTTCATCACACGAGGTCTAAAAAAACACAAGTTTTTCAACCCGCGCTATAATGACAAATTACCATTTTGCCCTTTTTTTCAAAAAAGGTTAAAATTTTTCTCGGGTTTCACACCCCTCATATGGACTTATTATCAAAGATCAACACCTTAAGATAATTTATATGAGAAAATTTCTTTATTGAACAAACTAGATATAATGTTTCTTCCACTTATGAATGAAATATTGACGGAATGCATCTGTATGTAAAGCCAATCGGAATAATGATCATAACACTACTAAACTTATTACAGCAAGATTTACTGGCCAACTACGAGGTTGGTGGGATAATTACTTAAGTTTAACTCAAAGATCTGAAATATTAAATGCAATAAAAATAATAACAACTGCAGTTGGAAATATAACAACTCAAGAGGACGTTGTTTATACCTTAATACAGACAAATTTAAAACACTTTGTAGAAACAAACTTACAAAGTATAGATAAAAGTAAAAAAAATTTAATGAATCTAAGATGCCCCACTTTAACACATTTTAGGTGATATAAAGATGTATTTTTGGCTAAAGTCCTATTAAGAACTGATGCTAATAATGAATTTTGGGAAGAAAAATTTTGTAACGCCCCAAAATCCACCCTAGAAGGCATTACTATCTACAAACCATCCAACTATGAGAGCAACTAAAAATAACCATTAAGTAGTAAACCATTCATCCATTTGACAAGCAATATATACAAACCAAATAGTATCTAGCCAATAAAACATTAAAACCACTCCAACTTACAATTCAAACCAAATAGTATCTAGTAGCGGAATAATTAATCTACCTAAAATATTGTTTCATAAAAATCTCTCAAACTCTAAACCAAATATAGAACAACTCTATTCCTCTAAAGCATGATCCGCATCTTGATCCTCCAACGGCTCATAATCAATCTGTTTATCTACATTAACATCCTCTTCTATACCAAAATCTGTAATTGTGTTGTAGGGGGTGAGCAAAAGCCCGTAGAAAATCCCTCTCAAATCCAAACAAGGTTTTAAAACAATGAAAACAAGGTAAGTCTCTTTTGAAAAATAGCATATATAATTTTTTTTAGAGTAAAATCATGACAATTGTAATGATCTCAAGTGTACAGAATACAGTAAATTAGTGACAGGAATAAACATGTAAGAAATTCAAGAAATCAATTAATAATTCAATAGCATCATCACATATTCTCATATATGTTAGTTCATCCTCATTTTCATGTATGTTTGTTCATCCCCATTTTCATGTATGTTGGTTGCTTCTTAGGAATCTACACAACGATTCTACCTCATTCACCAATCACAATCACATAATTTCAATCATTCCACGCGGGCCAAATTACAAACCACTTTAGGAAGGGTGTATATCGTCTCCCACGACATTGACGAATCCTTCCAACAAAAGGTATATCATCCCTCAGTCTTGAACTTACGTGAACAATAGTGGTTGCTCTCACAGACAATAATCCACTACAAGTGTTAGGCAACCATCTCACCCCCACTGGGATAGACTAACCTCTAATACACTACAACAGCTCTCAAAGGCAATTCAAGTCTATCACAACAAACCATATAAGAGATGAAACCACAACTTTCTCAATAATCACAATTTTTATCAACAATTCAAGTATCACAATTGCATAATTCTTAATATACTACAGTAATAAAGGAATTAAAATATGCAAAAGATCATATCAAAAAAACCTTTAGAATTTCGATATTCAAAATTATAGGGTTTTACCAAAAATCATAATTTCTTGGAACAAGAACAAGTATTAGCCGAAAACATGATTTAATCAAGAATATGAATTTAGAAATTGTAAATCCCCACATGTCTATACTATCAACAATCATCTTATTAGCTTCGTTCTACTTTTAACGTATTTATTTACATCCTAAATCAAACTATAAGAATAATAAGTATAAAGGGCTAAATAATGAAAGAGAAAAATATGATATTTGCATTCTCATCAATGAGCTAGCTTAGAGGAATTGAAGAAAGATTTTTCTAAATATACTAGTTCTACATCATGTTGTCATGGATGATTCTAGGAGACGGAGGGTAATTTGGTTTTGGTTAATGAATGATGCTAGACATGAATCTTTATGAAATTCATCCTACCTATATTGGAGATGGGTACGCGATAGAATTTGTGACAAAAGACACTCAAACTCGAGTTAGACAAGTATAGAAGAACCAAGTAGTCCAGCAGACTACCTTTCACTAATTTGATCATAACTCTTGGTTGAAAAGTCCAAATTGCACACCGTTATTTTTGTTAGAACCCTAAATCGTATATATTTCCAACCATATAGGTCACACACACTAGAAATACCTGAGTCAAATCAGTTTATTCTCCAAAATTGACCAAAAATCTGCACTATGGTGTTCCTTGGATAGTAAAGTGTTGTTCTTTCTTCTTAGACCTTGAAGGTATAAACCCCCATATGTTTATATTAATATAGTAATGTACTTGTTTAGTGATTCTTTTATATATTTAATGACTTAATAATAAATCATATATATATTGAAACCGTAAGAATAGCACCTATAGCGGTTCGGAGAAATAAAAAAGAAATTTTAATGTTTCGAGTGTGAATTTATTTTAGTTTTGAAATAAATCATAAAAATAAATGTTTTTAGGTTAAAATAACATTAAAAATGAATCCGGAACGTCGAAAAATCATAGGGTAGTCATATGGATCAGATTAGAGATTTTAATGACAAAACCGTAATTTTTGGAGAAGACCCAAACAACCCATAAACAGTGAAATTCGGGGCTGTTATATCTAAAACCCCATATTCAGCCCCTTTTCTCTCATTTCTTTCACTTCCCTTTCATTCCACACCTCTTAGAGCCCTAAAGGAAGATTAAAGGAGAAAAAAAAAAGGGAAGAGCAAGATCTCTAGAGCTTGGGCTTTGCTTGGAGATCTTGATTCAAGGTGGGGGTTTTTCTCTCATTTCTCATACATTAAGGCTAGGATTGTATATATATATATATGTCTTTCACTTGTCTTCACATATATATATGCTATGTACTACATGATTCTTGACATTTTTGCAATAAATAGCATGTTTCAAACATTTTGATTGTTGGGTAACCATTGAACCATTCTTTTTCATAATCAAACCCGAGTTTTGAAGAAAAATAGATTTTTCCTCTTAAATTCCTTTTGTCTTGATTTCCAAACTTTAGTGTTTTACCTTGTATAACCAAATGAGGTTTATAATGATCTCTTGTTCATTTTTCTTAAATTATGCTATGATGGATTACTTGAGAAATGGTGGAATTTGGTAATTTCTTTGAGATGGTTGCGAATGGAGATATTCTTGGTTTCCTCTTGTGTATGGTTGTTTGTGATGGACTTGAATTACTTACGAGATATGCCGTAGAATGTAAATGTCAGTCGAACCCAATGGTGGGGGAGATGGTTTCTTACACTTGTAGTAGATTGGTGTTTGACAACACAACCGCTATCGTACGCCTAGAATTCGAACTAGGGATGGTATACCTTCCTGGGGAGGGATTCGGTAATGTCATTGGTATGGTATACGCCCCTTTCCAAATGTGCTTGTGATTATTATGGGTGGACTAGGTATAATCATTAGATAGATTCAGGAGAAACGATCAACCTACATGGCCTTGGGGATGCACCAGAATACACGGGATTGTTATAGTGTTGGGAATTGTTCTTTGCACTAGAAATGGTTTCTACAAGATTTTAGAAAGTATGGGATTCCGCAAGAACTTGTGAGAAATCATTTATAGTGAAATGTTATTTAATTGTATATTGTGTTCATTTATTCTTTAATTACTGTTATCCCTTAAACTTGAGATCTATTTAAAATGCTCTGTTTTCTTTCAAAATTTATATATGATATTTTGTGAAAAAAAAAAAAAGGAGACTGACCGAATTTTAAATGTTTTCTAAACCTTGTTTGGGTTTGGGAGAAATTTTCTACAGAGCTTCGTGCTTACCCCCTACTGCTAACATTTTTCAGATTATGTACTTGAGGAGGAGTTAGGAGCCGAGGAGGCCGCTTAGTGGGAGGCTCCAATTGACGGGAGTGTGGATCCCGAGGTGGACGCATAGAGCGACCCCTTTTCTCTTGTACTAGACTAGGATACTCTTTTGTACACTGTAAAGTCTAGTTTATTTTGTTAATCCTGCTGCGTTATATTAGTTAATTTTTGAGATGTAAATGTCATGGTTTGGCATATTCTTTTGGATAATGTTAAAAATATTTTATGGATAAATGGGCCCGATGTGGTCAATGTAGTATAATTGCACAGGTTATATTTTGGGTAGAGCTCCCCGAACAAAGGAGACTCTGCCCAAATTTTGTTAAATTAAGGACCCCCGGTTATTTATGGATTTATTAGTTGCTCTCATGATATGAATGGTTATAGGTAGTAATGCCTCCTAGGGTGAATTTTGGGGTGTTATAGAATAGTATCAAAGCTTAGGCTTTAGGTCTTACATGGGAGCTGTAGGTTATGGATTACCACTAGGGAAGTAGGATTAGGTTGAAGGAAATTGTTGGTCTAATTTTATATAAACCTTATGCTTTAGATTAAAGTGATATTTAGGATGTCTTGTGCATCAATGAAACTAAATTGTGAATTGATGTGCAGGATGGACGGTGAACGTGTACGTGGACGTGGGCGTGGGCGTGGTCGGGGAAGATAAGCAAATCCACCACCACCACCACCTCCCGATGCCATAAGCGGCATATATCATTGTTTGAAGGAGCTCATCACTTTGGTACAAAACCAGAATGGAAACAATAACCATAATGTAGGAGCTCATCCATTAGCCCAAGTACCGGGCAACGGGAACGAGAATCGGCAGATGGTGGTTCTTAGAGAATTTCTACACCAACACCCACCTACTTTCCAAGGGAGCTCTAACCCCTTGGATGCGGATAAATGGATCCGTCGGGTCAAGAAGATATGTGATGGTATGGGAGTGGCCGATGATCTTCGGGTCGGCTTGGCTATCTATCTACTAGAGGGGGAGGTGGACCATTGGTGGGAATCGGTGAAGAGGAGGAGGACCACAGATGCTCTTACTTGGGAGGAGTTCGACCAGATCTTCCAAGATAAGTATTTTCCAGAATTCGTCCGGGACAAGATGAGCACCGATTTTCTAGCTTTTCGACAGGGTAGCTTGACTGTGATGGAGTATGAGAGGAGGTTTGATGAACTATCCCGATATACCGTGGAGTTCATTTCTATAGAGGCCAGGAGGGCCAAACGTTTCGAGCAGGGCTTGAGGCATGCTATCAGAGAGAAGCTGGTGGATCTCAGGATCTGTGACTATAGGGATCTGGTGGAGAGAGACATAGAGAATACTCAGCAACAACAGAGCCTTATGAGGGGAGGTCCAATTCAGACGGGTTCTAGTAGCAGTGGAGCCCAGAGAGCGGCACCCTACCGTCGCCCAGACCAGGCAAGGGGACAGAGACCGCCAATAGCTCGAGGAGCAGGAGGTATACCGGGGAGGACAGCCACAGACCACCGTCAGTGCTTCACATGTGGAGGGGTAGGGCACTTTAGACACAACTACCCATCGCTCCCACTGAGGGCCAATCAAGTGATAGGACAAGTGGCTGCAAACAAACCACTACAGCAGCAGAGGTCATTGGGAGCTCTAGCCCCAGGCGGCGCCACTCAGGGGAGAGTATTTGTCCTAACCCAACCTGAGGAAGATCCCTCCAATGCCGTGGTGGAAGGTATCGTTCTTCTATACAATTCTTGGGCCCAAATATTATTTGATCCCGGTGCGACTCATTCTTTTATCCGTACCGCGTATGCTATTAATCTGGGATTGGGATTTGAGAAACTAGAACATGCTTTACATGTTGACTTGCCTACAGGAGAACAATTGGGTACCAGCCGGGTCTGCAAGGGTTGCGTGCTTCGTATTGGAGAGCACGAATTGATTGTGGATTTAGTTGCTTTAGATATGAAGAGGTATGATGTTATATTCGGGATGAACTTGTTGTCCGCTTTCCGGGCGGTAATGGATTATTTTCGCAAGCGGGTTACATTTCAGTTGTCGGGAGGAGTAGTTTTTAGTTTTGTGAATGACCGAAATTCTTTCCATCCATTTTCTACAACGGGTAGTAGATTCTTAAAGCTAAGGCAGGGAGCCAATTGAGTTTCTTAGCTAGCCTGATGGGAGATAATCGGGATAAACTCCATGCGGATGTGGTGTTGATAGTGTCAGACTTTCTGGATGTCTTCCCAGATGAACTACCCGGGTTACCGCCACACAGGGAGATTGAGTTCAGGATTGATCTCTATCCAGGAACTGAACCCATATCTATTGCTCCCTATCGAATGTCACCTTTGGAGTTAAAGGAGCTAAGGAAGCAGTTGGATCATTTGTTGGCCATTGGGTTTATACGTTTGAGTACTTCACCTTGGGGAGCCCCGGTCCTCTTGGTGAAGAAGACGGATGAGACACTACGGTTGTGCACGGATTATCGGAGGTTGAACCGGGTTACTGTGAAGAACAAATACCCTCTGCCACGAATCGACGACCTATTTGATCAGTTGAAGGGTTCTAAGTATTACTCTAAGATTGACCTTCGCACAGGGTATCATCAATTACGGATCAAGGAGGAAGATATTCCTAAGACTGCTTTTCGTACTCGGTATGGTCATTTCGAGTATAAGTGATGCCGTTCGGATTGACTAATGCTCCAGCAGCCTTCATGGATTTAATGCACAGGGTATTTTGGTCGTATCTAGATCAGTTTGTCATCGTGTTTATTGATGACATACTAATCTATTCCCGGACTCACGAGAAACATGGACGTCATCTCTCTATTGTGCTACAGACATTGAGAGAACATAAGTTATATGCAAAGATGAGTAAGTGTGAGTTTTGGATGAAGGAAGTGAAATTCCTTGGCCATGTGGTGTCGAAACAAGGGGTAGCTGTTGATCCCGCAAAGATTGAGGCAGTGATGAAGTGGGAACCACCAAAGAATGTGACCGAAGTACGTAGTTTTCTGGGCTTAGCAGGCTACTACCGGAGGTTTGTGGAAGGGTTCTCAAAGCTTGCGATGCCGATGACTCGCCTCACAAGGAAGGGAGAAAAATTCGTGTGGACTCAAGCGTGTGAGCTAGCCTTTCGCGCCTTGAAGGAGAGGTTGACGACGACACCTGTCCTCATTATTTTGAGCAGTGGGGAAGGATATGATGTGTACACCGATGCTTTGCTATGAGGCTTGGGATGTGTGCTAATGCAGGGAGGCAAGGTTGTTGCTTATGGTTCGAGACAATTAAAGGTTCATGAGCAGAATTATCCCACTCATGACTTGGAGCTTGCCGCTGTGGTTTTTGCTCTCAAGCTGTGGAGGTGTTACTTGTATGGGGAAAAATTTCAAGTGTTCTCGGATCATAAAAGCCTCAAGTATGTGTTCACATAGAAAGATTTGAATCTTCGATAGAGAAGGTGGGTTGAGTATCTAGAAGATTATGATTTCACACTCAACTACCATCCGGGGAAGGCCAATGTAGTCGCCGATGCACTTAGCAGAAAGTCTTGGGGTGAACTCAATACTTTTGCATGTAAATGGAAGATGAGGGATGCCCTTGGAGATTTTGATCTATGGGTTGGAGAAGATGGATCCCGACCATGTTTGTTCAACCTTGTGGCTCAACCTACTCTCCAACGTAGGGTTGTGGAATTGCAATGCTTGGATCCTGAATTAGCGTCGATTCGAGCTAAATTGGAGAATGGAGAAACTATGGAGGGTTGGTCTTTGAGAAACGGAGAATTGAGATATGGGGAGAAGCTATGCGTTCCCGATGATTCGTCCCTAAAGGAGGAGATACTTGGAGAGTGTCATCGCTCTAAGTTTGCTATCCACCCCGGTAGCACAAAAATGTATAGGGACATGAAGCGCCAATATTGGTGGAAGGGAATGAAGAAGGATGTGGCAAGGTTCATAGCACGATGTGCGGTGTGCCAGCAGGTGAAGATCGAACATCAAAAGTCAGGAGGATTACTACAGTCTTTGCCTATCCCAGAGTGGAAGTGGGATCACATCACCATGGATTTCGTGTCGGGTTTACCACGGACGTTACGTGGGCATAATGCAGTATGGGTTATTGTGGATAGACTTACCAAGTCCGCTCACTTTTTGGGTATGAAGACCACGGACACCTTCGAGACTTTGAGCCAGCTGTATATCCGTGAGATTGTGCGCTTGCATGGAGTTCTGCTTTCTATCGTGTCGGATCGTGATTCTCGGTTTGTGGCGCGGTTCTGGCAAAGTCTACAACAAGCCATGGGGACAGAGTTACATTTCAGCACAGCTTTTCATCCCCAAACGGATGGCCAATCTGAAAGGGTGATACAGATTGTGGAAGATATGTTACGTGCTTGCGCGTTGGACTTCAAAGGAAGCTGGAATGATCACTTACCGTTGGTGGAGTTTGCGTATAATAACAGCTATCAGGCCAGCATTGGGATGGCACCGTATGAAGCATTGTATGGAAGACCGTGTAGATCCCCTACGTGTTGGTTGGAAGCCGGCGAGAGTAGTTTGTTTGGACCAGAGATTGTTCGAGAAACTATCGAGAAAATTCAACTCATCCGAGAGAGGCTACGCACGGCGCAAAGTCGACAGAAAAGCTATGCGGATCAAAGACAAAGACCCTTGGAATTCAAAGTGGGAGACTACGTGTTCCTCAAAGTGTCACCCAAGAAAGGAGTATTTAGATTCGGCAAGAAGGGAAAGTTAGCGCCAAGATATACCGGGCCATTTGAAGTGATCAAAGTTGTGGGCAAAGCGGCGTATCAGTTGCGGTTACCAGCTCAGTTGTCGGGGGTACATGACGTGTTCCACGTGTCGATGTTGAGAAAGTGTCAATCGGATGCAACGCAGGTCGTAGACTTGGAAGATATTGAAATTCAAGACGGAGCAACCTATGAAGAACAACCGGTGAAGATTCTCGATGCCAAAGAGAAGGTGCTCCGCAACAAAGTCATCCGACTAGTGAAGGTTTTGTGGCAACACCATGGAGTGGAAGAAGCTACTTGGGAACCGGAGCTAGAAATGCGAGAGAAGTACCCACACTTATTCGCTATTTGAGGTAAGTTTCGAGGACGAAACTTTCTTTAAGGGGGGTGAATTGTAAATCCCCACATGTCTATACTATCAACAATCATCCTATTAGCTTCGTTCTACTTTTAACGTCTTTATTTACATCCTAAATCAAACTATAAGAATAATAAGTATAAAGGGCTAAATAATGAAAGAGAAAAATATGACATTTGCATTCTCATCAATGAGCTAGCTTAGAGGAATTGAAGAAAGATTTTTCTAAATATACTAGTTCTACATCATGTTGTCATGGATGATTCTAGGAGACGGAGGGTAATTTGGTTTTGGTTAATGAATGATGCTAGACATGGATCTTTATGAAATTCATCCTACCTATATTGGAGATGGGTACGAGATAGGATTTGTGACAAAAGACACCCAAACTCGAGTTAGACAAGTATAGAAGAACCAAGCAGTCCGGCAGACTACCTTTCACTAATTTGATCATAACTCTTGGTTGGAAAGTCCAAATTGCGCACCGTTATTTTTGTTAGAACCCTAACTTGTATATCTTTCCAACCATATAGGTCACACATACTAGAAATACCTGAGTCAAATCAGTTTATTCTCCGAAGTTGACCAAAAATCTGCACTATGGTGTTCCTTGGATAGTAAAGTGTTGTGCTTTCTTCTTAGACCTTGAAGGTGTAAACCCCCATATGTTTATATTAATATAGTAATGTACTTGTTTAGTGATTCTTATATATATGTAATGACTTAAGAATAAACCATATATATATTGAAACCGTAAGAATAGCACCTATAGCGGTTCGGAGGAATAAAATAGAAATTTTAATGTTTCGAGTGTGAATTTATTTTAGTTTTGAAATAAATCATAAAAATAAATATTTTTAGGTTAAAATAACATTAAAAATGAATCCGGAACGTCGAAAAACCTTAGGGTAGTCATATGGATCAAATTGGAGATTTTAATGGCAAAACCGTAATTTTTGGAGAAGACCCAAACAGCCCATGAACAGTGAAATTCGGGGCTGCTATATCTAAAACCCCATATTCAGCCCCTTTTCTCTCATTTCTTTCACTCCCCTTTCATTCCACACCTCTTAGAGCCCTAAAGGAAGATTAAGGGAGAAAGAAAAGGGAAGAGCAAGGTCTCTAGAGCTTGGGCTTTGCTTGGAGATCTTGATTCAAGGTGGGGGTTTTTCTCTCATTTCTCATACATTGAGGCTAGGGTTGTATATATATATATGTATGTCTTTCACTTGTCTTCACATATATATATGCTATGTACTACATGATTCTTGACATTTTTGCAATAAATAGCATGTTTCGAACATTTTGATTGTTGGGTAACCATTGAACCATTCTTTTTCATAATCAAACCCGAGTTTTGAAGAAAAATAGATTTTTCCTCTTAAATTCCTTTTGTCTTGATTACCAAACTTTAGTGCTTTACCTTGTATAACCAAATGAGGTTTATAATGATCTCTTGTTCATTTTTCTTAAATTATGCTATGATGGATTACTTGAGAAATGGTGGAATTTGGTAATTTCTTTGAGATGGTTGCGAATGGAGATATTCTTGGTTTCCTCTTGTGTATGGTTGTTTGTGATGGACTTGAATTACTTACGAGATATGTCGTAGAGTGTAAATGTCAGTCGAACCCCGTGGTGGGGGGAGATGGTTTCTTACACTTGTAGTGGATTGGTGTTTGGCAACACAACCGCTATCGTACGCCTAGAGTTCGAACTAGGGATGGTATACCTTTCCTGGGGAGGGATTCGGCAATGCCATTGGTATGGTATACGCCCTTTCCAAATGTGCTTGTGATTATTATGGGTGGACTAGGTATAATCGTTGGGTAGATTCAGGAGAAACGATCAACCTACATGGCCTTGGGGATGCACCAGAATACACGGGATTGTTATAGTGTTGGGAATTGTTCTTTGCACTAGAAATGGTTTCTACAAGATTTTGGGGAAGTATGAGATTCCGCAAGAACTTGTGAGAAATCATTTATAGTGGAATGGTTATTTAATTGTATATTGTGTTCATTTATTCTTTAATTACTGTTATCCCTTAAACTTGAGATCTATTTAAAATGCTTTGTTTTCTTTCAAAAGTTATATATGATATTTTGTGAAAAAAAAAAAAGGAGACTGACCGAATTTTAAATGTTTTCTAAA
Organism: Ilex paraguariensis; assembly: GCA_963454935.2. NCBI lineage: Eukaryota > Viridiplantae > Streptophyta > Magnoliopsida > Aquifoliales > Aquifoliaceae > Ilex > Ilex paraguariensis. Next base: position 43,500 of record CAUOFW020001482.1, on the reverse strand, counting down.
CCTTGTTTGGGTTTGAGAGAAATTTTCTACAGAGCTTCGTTGCTCCCCCTACTGCTAACATTTTTCAGATTATGTACTTGAGGAGGAGTTAGGAGCTGAGGAGGCCGCCCAGTGGGAGGCTCCAATTGACGGGAGTGTGGATCCCGAGGTGGACGCATAGAGTGACCCTTTTTCTCTTGTACTAGACTAGGATACTCTTTTGTACACTGTAAAGTCTAGTTTATTTTGTTAATCTTGCTGCGTTATATTAGTTAATTTTTGAGATGTAAATGTCATGGTTTGACATATTCTTTTGGATAATGTTGAAAATATTTTATGGATAAATGGACCCGGTGTGGTCAAAGTAGTATAATTGCACAAGTTATATTTTGGGTAGAGCTCCCCGAACAAAGGAGACTCTGCCCGAATTTTGTTAAATTAAGGACCCCCGGTTATTTATGGATTTATTAGTTGTTCTCATGATATGAATGGTTATAGGTAGTAATGTCTCCCAGGGTGAATTTTGGGGTATTATAGAAATCCATAATCCATGTACTTTTCATAACCAAACACGTATTTAGAAAAACTAGGGTTTTGAAAATTAAAGAACAAGTATTCTTTGAACCCAAACATGTATTTTGTTCAAAACTATGTTTCAATAATAAAGAAACCAAGAACTCATAAGTATTTATCATCTAAATATTAAGAAAATTGAAAACATACATATGTAATACCCTAAGCCTCAGTGAAAGAACTTGAGAAGAATCCCCTACCTTGATTATGTAGTTTGTGTTTAAATCTAGTGTGTTTGATCCATTCCAACTTGAGAATCCCTCTTCAATCTTGTGTTTCTTTTCTTCTCTCTTGCTCTCTAAGGTTTACAACTGATGAAATAGGACTAAAGGAATGTCCTTATGATATTTATACGTGAAAAAATGGAGAAAAATCCTAAAACTAAGGTGGGTCGTTTTTAGCGTAGCGTCTGAACAGTCCTTGGGCATCCGAATGGTTCAAAGTCACTATTTTTTTGATTAAAAATAAATTTTCATGGTAGGGAGTACCGTTCGGACGATACTTGGGGAGTCCAGACAATACCAACTTTCTGTCCGAACTTCAGGAACAATTTTCACTATTTAGAAGTCGATTCAGAAAATTTTCATGAAATACACTTTTGTAGCCCTTGAAATATAGTTTCTACTGTCCAAATATCAGCTTCATTGGAGTTTAGATGAAAAGGTTATGACTAAAATACTAATGTAGTGTCAAATTCCTTCCTACTCGAATTCTTTATAAAATGCGGTTTAACTCTAAAATATTTTTTAACTTTTAATACACCTCATATTACCTCTCCCAAGGTTTTTCGACCCTCCAAATCTAATGGAAACCTTATTTTGACCTAAAAATAGTTAGAAACCTATCTAATCACTATTCTCAAATTTAAATACCTTTAAAAGTAAATTTGACCTGAAAGTCAATTCGTCCAAAACTCAAATTTCATGATCAATATTTTAACAATGATTCAAGATTTCTACAATCCTTTTATTCTTCCTAAGAGAATTTTTAATATGATATTATTCTTATTTAATTATAGTATGTGGTCTTACAAATTTATATTGCGATTACCTTGCCTATTTTCTGAAAAAATAAGAATATGTTTAAAACTAAGACATGGTGGATTTAAAATCTCTTATGAAAGTTACACTTAACAAAGAATTAATTTATGAATATATTTCAGAAGGATTAGCCCTCTGTAATGATTTAAATCTTAAAACTCAACTTAAAATATAAAGATTAATAGGTCATAATGAAATATGAGAAAATTAACAAACCCACTAAAAGACTTAAGGCAAAAAGTAAAAAAACCTATTAAATGTTTTAAATGTGAAAAATTAGGACACATTGTTCCTAAGTGTCTAAGTAAACAAAAAATAAATGAATTAATTATCGATAAACTCAAAAAATAAGGAAGAAGAGCGTTTTGGCAATTCAATCTCTAAAGAAGAATTATGTAATCTTGAAAATGAAATAAGTAATTCATCATCTAGTGAAGACAATTCATAACAAGATAAAGCTTGTTCATCACACTGTCAGACACCAAGTGACTATTATAAAGTTATTTTAGATATGAATGGACTAAGTATAAATACTTTAACTAAGTCACAAACATTAATTCTTGACCTTATAGATCAAATTCAAGATCATGCATCTAAAAGAAAAGCAATTGAGAAATATCTATAAATAACTCCAAAAGAAAAGAAGTCTTCTCTTTCACAACCATACTCTTTAAAGGAAGTTTTAAACAGATCTGAGACTATGGTAATTAAAGAAAATGAAACTTCAATGCAAGATCTTAAAGAAGAAATTAATCAACTTAAAGTTGAAATAAAAATGATAAAACAAAGACTTTTAACATTGAAAAAAATGTCAATAATTGAATATGAAACTGAGGATTTGAAAGAGTTAAATTCTTCTAATGATTACTTAAATGGTATGTCAAAATAATTCAAGAAATTTGTGATACCATTCTCACTGCCTTTTGGGATAGGAAAAAGTATGTTGTAACACTTCCATATGTTAAGGAATTTAATGAAAATGATATTCCTATTAAGGCAAGACCAACACACATGAATAAAGAATATCTCTGTAAAAAGGAGATTGATTCATTATTAGAAAAATTATTAATTCGTAAAAGCTACCCTCCTTGGAATTGTGAAACATTTTATGTAAATAATAATACAGAAAAGAAGCGAGAAGTTCCTACACTGGTTATTAATTACAAACCTTTAAACAAGGTTTTGCAATGGATTAGATATCCAAATCCGAATAAGAAAGATTTATTTTCTTATTTGTATAATGCTAAGATTTTTTATAAGTTTGATTTAAATTCAAGATATTGGCAAATTCAAATTGCTGAGGAAGACAGGTATAAAATTGTTTGCACATTACCTTTTTGCCATCATGAATAAAATGTTATGCCATTTGGGCTTAAAAATGCTCCTTCAGAATTCCAAAATATAATAAATGACATATTCTATCCTTATTATGGATTTTGTATTGTTTACATGGATGATATACTCATCTTTTCAGATTTTATTGATTGGCATTTTAAATACTTAAATAAATTTATTGAAGTGGTAAGAAGAAATGGTTTGGTCCTTTCTGCTGTTAAAATAAAATTATTTCAACTTAAAATTCTTTTTTTAGGACATTATATTGAACAAGGGAATATAGTCCCAATTGAAAGAAGTATTGAATTTGCTTTCAAATTTCATGATGAAATTAAAAATAAAAAGCAATTACAACATTTTTTGGGTAGTTTAAACTATATAACAGATTTGTATAAAAATCTTGCCCAATATACTGCAATTTTATACTCTAAACTTTAGAAGAATCCATCTCCTTGGACAAATCTTCACACTGAAGCAGTAAGAAAAATTAAGCTTAAAGTTAAAAAATTACCATGCCTTTCATTGGTAAATCCCGAGTGGTATAAAATAATAGAGACTGATGTCTCAAATAAAGGTTATGGAGGTATTCTTAAACAAAAAGATCTCAATACTAATAAAGAATTACTTATTAGATTTACCTCAAGTAAATGGGGAACTACTTAGTTAAACTATTCCACTAAAAAAAAGAAAATTTTATCTATTGTAAAATGTATTAGTAAATTCCAAGATGATTTGTTAAACCAAAAATTCTTGTTAAGAATTAATTATAGTTCTACTAAAAATGTTATCGAACAAGATGTAAAGAACATAACTTCTAAACAAATATTTGCTAGATGACAAGTTATTCTATCAGTTTTCGATTTTAAAATTGAATATGTTAAAGAAGAATTAAATTCTCTCCTTGATTTTCTAACTAGAGAATTTTTGTAGTGTTCTCATGAACAGAGGACAGGGTAATGTCTGTGACCGAGGTCGCGGAAGAGGTAGATCTGAGGGAAGAACCTAGATCAATGCATATTATCCACCACTAAATGAATCTAAACAGTTTAAAGTTGTAAATAAACAACTTCTTAAAGAAGGACAATCCAGTAAGACAAATGATGACAGTTATACTGTCGTCAGACGTAAGAAATCAATGAAAGAGACCTTAGTAGTCAAACCCAAGATGAATTATACAGAGTTAAACACTGTCAACTTTTAATTCAAGCATAATTTTGGAAGATGAATATATTAATTGAATGACAGATCCTTATTATATTGCTAAGCAATATATGACCATGGATAAAGCCTTTATGGTCATTAGTAATAAAGACAGATTTTATTATGAATCGATTCTTAAAGAAAATGATTCAGTTAAATTTGATAAATTTTACATAAGTAAAGACAACCCTAAGAGTGTCTTTTACAGTAAAGCATCAATTTTAAGGATTATATCTGAAAGAGACTGGGGTTTAAATTTAATAGTACTCAGGACCTTAAAGAGACCTTCTTATATGAAGTATGATTACTTCAATTATATGAATGTCTGGCATAATGCCTTCCTCTGTGATAATGAGGCTTTAATGCACTCATGGTTTTTTATCTTCACAAAAACCTGTACTGAGATTTCTAACTGGTTTTATGACTAGTGGAAAACTCATGATGTTATTGACAGGATATATCCCTTTGAAATGAAAAAATTATTTGACTTTTATAAAGAAAAAAATTAATAAGATTGAGATTAAACCTATATTAAATTTCTCATTAGAATTCTTTGTACCTTGGGTTTGGGTATGGAGTCTCTGCTATGATTTTAATCGTAATAGACATCCCAGATTAATAAGAGAATTTTAAATAAGATTTTGAAATAACTATCCTTTTAAAGAGAAAATTTCAGTTATATTGTTCCTAGCACAAGTACTAATATTAGATTAAATCCAATCGAACTTCGTAAAGAAAAATTTCTCAAAGAAAAACCTCATCTAACAACTGAACAGCTTAAAGCGACAGTTATGAATGAGATGCGTCTACAAATGATGTCCACTTTTAGAATGGGTAAAACTGAGAAGATGAATCTCGTTAACACCCATATTGTGGCTATAAAGGATAAAGGCAAAAATAAAGTAGATGATGATGATAGAAAATCCTCCAAAACTCCTATCGATTCTGATGATGACTTTATGGATTCACAGGGATATACTGTTGTTACAAGTTATACTCCTGATAATGAAGATATGGAGATAAACCTCTAAGACATCAATAATGCTGAACTTTATAATTTATTATACATGTAACAAGATAGCGTCAACAGTAAAGAGACGGCGCTAGGTAATGACGTAAACAATGATGTCATCAACAATAATAGTGATGTAAGCCATGATGTCACAAAATTGTAAAGATGATGTATATAATGACGTCAGTAATAGTATAAATTTGTGAATAGTAAATTTTTGTACTTTTTTGAAATCCGAATTTCACATCCAGCCCCTTTATAAAGGGATGCTAGGCTAGTCTAGGAGGACACACCTTTTTAGACTTCATCTCCCTTTCCTCTCCAAAATCTCTCTCTCTACTCTTGTAAATCTCCATTCATCTTCTGTGTTCTTTCTCTCCTCCTCCGTAAGTAAAATTTGTAAATTTCAGTTTGTATCTGTAAATTTCAATTTATATTAAATAAAATCAAGCTTTCGTTTAAATATATATTGATCCTATATATATATATATAATAAAGTAGTTAGATTTTTTTGTCTTGAGCTTTTCGCGGTTCAGATCATTTGTGAATTATTGAGTCGATGATTCTAATTGGACTTTCATTCTTTTTAAAATTCTAAGACTCTCATCTCTTATATAACTGTTAGAGAGCGGTGAAATGAAGGTTGTCACTAGAATAAAAAATTGGTTCAAACTACATTAGTAGAGTAAAGACCACTCAAGCAGCCAAAGGATGGTCTCCACTACCCAAATCATCAATCTTCTCCGATTGTATCCCCAAATGATTAGAGACTGGTCTAACTGACGGCAAATTGTATTATTCTATTGGTTTAGATAAGTATTATTACAGTTATTTTAAGCATATTGTTTCATTTTAAATCAATTTCAATATTTTTATCTCATTGGGCTCGATTTAATTTAATTGGTAAAAATATATATATTATAGGGGATTTAAGTCCAACCAATTCATTCGAAAGTCTAGAGGATTGAAGACTCAAGATTTGAATATAAGGTAGCAATTTAAGCCTCGTGGAAATTCAAAATTAGTAGGAAACTCATTCAGAATTTGATTAAAGAAAGGATTCTAGAAGATAGGGTTTTGACATGTTTTTTAGTATTTTGATCATAACTTTTGACTCTAATGTCGAACTGACATGATTCTTGCGGCATTGGAAAGAATACTTCAAGAACTACGAAATTTTATGTAATAAAAATTTTGTGAATTTCCCTCTAACTTTATCAAAATTGAGCTCAACATTTGTGCAAATATGATACTCGCATCAGGACACACCTTAGGAATATAATGTATGAGTTTTGACCAAAATTGTAAGACCCGATCTGGGGCATAGAACTAAAAAACAAAATTTAGACATGACACACTTTGTCTCAGAAACCTATTAATAATATTTATAAACCAACCCCAACAACAAATATAATATAACCCACTTTAAATAAAAAGTTACATGAGTACGAGCACACCGACTCGTTATCATACTAAATATTTACAACCCAAAAATATTTTAAAAGTGTCATTTACACACAACAAAACACAAAATTTATATACATAGCCAAAAACAAAAAAGAACAAAAACTGACATGAGCCCCTCCCTTGACATCCCCCGACTGGACATCTACTCAACGGTGAACACAAAGCTTATGAACAAGTTACCTGAAAGGATTTTAAGAAAATATTCAGTGAGTACTCAGTAGCTTCCCATAAATATAATAAGAATTAGAAGAGTATTATAAGTTCATTTGTAAGAATATATTATTCATTATCCCATAACATTAACACGGAAATCTTGTTTCGTTGCACTACTATCTCACCAAGAAATACTCATTCTGCCACTCAGGTAATATGTATCGAAAGATTGTAACATCACACAGATAACCTACATCACACAGACAACCTTAGCCACATAGATAATTCGCAATTTTGTCACTTAGACGACTCAACCACAAAAATAATTCTCGTCATGTAGATGCCCGTGATTTAGACAACTCGAATTATTTAGTTGTTATCCGTCACTTAGACAACTCGAAGCACTTAGCTAAATTCTGTCACATAGACGACTCATATCAAATATTTAATTCCCATCATTTAGATGACTCATAATCACTTCATTTCTCAAGTCACGTAGACAACTCGAAATCTCAGGAATAGTTATCGTCACGAAGACGACTCGTACTAAACAATTATTTTACATAATTTTTATCTCGTCGTAAGGATGACTCAAATTCACAAGTAAGCTCATCACCCTCATAGTCAACTCAAAATGCATGCACATATTCCATCTTACAAACATCCCAACAACAAAGGCTTACATCGTCGTTTAGTCAATTTCCATTATGCAACAACACTACACCAATCAATTGTTGTATCTCAATAGAATGTATTACTATATGCGTTTCTTAAAACGATGTATCCCTATAGGGATTGATTGAATGTTTTTGTTGGTGTTCGAGGATCAGATGTATTTGGTGTGTTAATTCTTCTAATCAACAAGCATACATGAGATATCTTTGTTATTAGCTAGTTATTCTCTAAATGATCAGACATGTGATTAATTTTCTAGCCTTTTATTAAAATTGAGATTGCATTGATGTCTCATGTTTTACTTCAAAAATTATATATATTTATTTGATAAATAGGAGATTTTCTTGTTTTTCGTATATTTCTAAACCCTATTTAAGTTTGGAAAAATTTATTTCCTAAGCTATGTGTGCTCACCCCTTAACTTAATGATTTTCAAATTCAAGTATTGAGGAGGATATAGACTTAGGTAGGTGAGAATATAGGTTTTCATTTTGAGGCGGGTCGGAATGTGGATTCGAAGTTCAAGGCGTAAAGATTGATTCATTAGTTTTCAATTTTATGGATTGTTTGATTATTCAGATTCAAGAGTTTTTAATTAGTTAGTAGGATTGGTTATTTTTGTTGGGATTATTTGGATGTAAATAATTAATAATTGATTTATGTTTTGGGGAATTATAGTTAGATGAAGTGGATATTATTTGTGATTTAAATGGATGGATGATTATTTATAGATCAAATAACTATAAATGCTCTCACATGTTAATTTTGAATTTAAGGAATTATATTTAGATTACGTCTGTAATGAAATTGAGGTGTGCCATTGGAGATGTTAAATTTTGTATTATCTAAAATTTTTACGTTGAACGTTCACGTTGCATTGCTAGTAACTGAAAAAAAAAATTATTGAAGTTTAATAAAATACCGTAGGAATCCATTGGTATGTGACAATAAGATGTTTTACTTTTGGTGGAGTTGTATCATTTGTTCAATTATTATTATACCTTTATTTGATCTCATTAACTAAATCAAAAAATAAATGTTAAAAAAATACATGTGAAATTTAAAATTTAGAGTTTGTGGACTTTTGAAGTCGCTATTATAACACCAAAATTGGAGGCTTCTTAATGCAAAATCATTTTCATATTAATTTTTCACAATTCAAGAGAAAAATTGATATGAAAATATAAGAAGCTCTGCATACACGGCCATCTGTGCGAAGAAGAAATTAACAATTAAATTGTGCTAAAAAATAAGTTGAGTGATTATTTGAGAAGGATTGAAAGGTGATATTGATATTTCGTGAGCATAGGTGGTTGAGTAGAGTTAAAAAGAGAGTTATGCGTAGTTATTTAAAAAGAAATAAATGATATTATTAACATTTTAAGAGTGGACATCAAACTCCTTATCACCCTTTACTAATGTATAGATATGTATGTGCATGCATAATAATCAAATTATGAAACCATCCTCATTCGCTTATCAGATGATTGAGTTATTAAGAGTGCGTTTGGTAATATTTTTATTTAAAAAAAATAAAAATTAGAAATAATTTTTTTTCTATAGTAAAATTAAAAATAAAAAACATGTTGTTGTTATTTATTTATGTTTAACAAATTATGAAAAAATAAATAAAAAAATATATTTGGTAACCATTTCAAATTATGTCCCAATTATCAAATCAAATCAAACCAAACCAAGTCTTATGTCCCAATCATTTGGGGTCGGTTATATAAGTCCGTTTTCGTCATTCATTGCAATCATGCGCTATACGCTCATTTAAGTTAAGTATTTTCATATCTTTTCTTATTATTTTTTTCAATATTAATTTAGATTTACTCTTACTTTTAGTACCATTAAGAGAAATTTTATTTCTTTTTTGAATCGATGCCTTTATCGACCTCCATTGAATATGACCAAACCATCTTAATCTATTCTCTCTTAATTTATCCTCAATTGGAGTTACTCCTATCATTTCTCTAATAAGATCATTTCGTATTTTATTCTTTCTAGTTTTTTCACACATCCACCTCAACATTCTCATTTCCACTGCACTCATTTTGTCACTATGTAGGTTCTTAGTTGCTCAACATTTCATCTCATACAACATTGTTGTCATTATAGTTGTTCGATAAAACTTACCTTTCAATTTTATTGGTATCTTTCCATCACATAATATGTCAGATGTTTTCCTACACTTAAGTCAACCAGCGTTGATTCTACAAGTTACATCATCTTCAATCTCTCCTTCATTTTTAAAGATTGATCTTAGATATCTATATCGTTTACTCATTAGTATTTCTTGATTTTCAATCTTTACTTTTTCACTAGGTCTATTTCTTCTATTACTAAAATTGCATTGCAAATATTTAGTCTAACTCCTACTTATTTTAAACCCTTTCGAATCAAGTCTCTCCAAATTTTTAGCTTATTGTTAATCCCCCTTCGAGTTTCATCTACTAATACAATATCATCTGCAAATAGCATACATCGTGGGACATCATCTTGAATGTGTGTACTGAGTTCATCCATAATTAGGGTGAAGAGGTATGGGCTTAGAGCCGGTCCTAGGTTTAATTCCACTGTGATTGAAAATTCTTTACTTTCTCCCACAAAAGACCTAGTTGTAGTCGTAGCCCCGTCATACATGTCATTTATCACCTTAATATACCTATTCGTTACTTTTTTTCTCTCAAGTACCCATAGTTGATTTACTTGGCATAAACCTAAATTGATTTTTCGACACTATAGTCTCGACCCTTAGGCAACGTTCAATGACCATTTCCCATAGTTTTATTGTATGACTCACCAATTATTACTTTTATATTACAAAGGATATTCTTTCACTCATTTGCTTATTCTTTGAAAATAATATGCTTTGCTCATCAATCATCAACCAACACAAGGAAATAGGAAAACATAAGTACTTTCACATGGTTTGTACTCTGGAAGGTATGTCCAGCACTCCTAGCAAGATCAAAATGCACTTTTCTTTTTGGTTTTCTGAATAACAGAAAAGTGAGTATATAATTCCCAACAAATTACATGAGATATGTTGACAATTTATGAAGGAATTAATCAAAACAAAAGGTTTCCAAGACACACAGAAACCAAAAAAAATACACATAGAGACCTAGAAACACATACATATGCACACAGAAACACAAACATACACACAGACACACAAAGACCCACTCACAAACGTATATACACCCTTAGATGAGGTCGTTTCTAGCTACATATTACACTATATATGCAACTCTATGTATGTATATATATATAATACAAAGCTAAAAAAAATTTCTTCGCAAATAGATGAGGTCCGATTTGAGCTTCGAAAAGGGAGATGATGTTGGATCTAAGCTTGAGAAATAGAGATGATGGAGAGATAGAGACGATCTGACCTTCGGTTTCTTTGTTTGGTAATGACATAGATGAGAGAGGGAGAGAGAGAGAGAGATGAAGAGACAAACGAGATAGAGAGATACATGAAGGAGATAAGAGAACTTTTATAGTTCCAATCAAAATTTGTTGGTTTTGGTGCTAATGGGGTTTGGTGGATGGACCTCATTAAAGACCCCCTTGGTGCACGTGTGTTTTATTTTTTGTTGTTTTTGAAAGCATTAGATTTCTGTTTGTAAAATTTGGGCTTGTTTTCAAAACAAGGTAGTTAAAAAAAAATGAAAACAAAATCACAAAAACAAAAAATAAAATGCTTACCAAATGCAACCTAAATTAAAAATTAATTATTTTCAATTTTTCTACATTGTCGATAAACCACTTATCATTGGAAGTTTTTTTAAACCAATTCTTATCTCTTTCCCTGCTCATTATCTATCCACACCCACCTAACTAAAAAATTGTCCAATCACAATTTTTCATAATTCGGGGTGAGCAGAGGTAATAATGGGAATAAATATTGGGTGCGGTTACACTACGTCAGCCGTGTCACGTGGTGTAACTATCTAATAGAAAAATTACAAAATAGATAAAAATGAGGCCTACTTTCTTATATGAAGGTGGTTATTTATTACATGGTTGAGAGCTTATGAATTTTTGTGGGGCTCACTTACAGACTTATTCACTTATAATGGACGGTTATACCGTGTGACACTATTGACGTGATGTAACTATTACATCCAATATTTTATTCGAATTTGGTTCGATGTTAAGATGAAATAAAGATGTAAATAGTTCATTGCATGAGCAAAGTGAAAACTATTCAATACATTTTTTTTGTCTTTTTTCTTTGATAGGTCACCTACCATTATAAAAGACATATATTTCATAGAATAAGTGAGACTCATTGTTTACGAGTGAGTTCCTTATTCATTAATAATAAATAATTGATCCAGCAAAAATAAAAAATAAATTGTAGAAAATAGTTAAATATATAAGGGTAAAAAACAAAAAAAAAAACCTTGAACCAACTACAAAATCTAATAGAATACGTTTATTGTAACGACGCAATAATTGCACACACTAATTAAGCACACACTATAAAATAAATATTTTTTTTAATTACAAAATTTACCCTTCATTTTCCTCTCTCACATCTTTTTCTCTCTCTCTTAAGACCTGCAAATTCATTTTTTACCCATCAAACAACTTAATTTTTCAAAATCTAAGGTCATTTCTTAACTCCTTGACCCCAAATTAACTAGACCCAACCCCCATTTGAAGCTTTAACAAGTTTTTCAAAGTTTTGATTTTCAAGTTTCCAAACATTAATGAGTTTCTTCTGAAAGGAATCATATAATAAACGCATCAAAATTTAAAAGTAAATATTAATTTCTCATTTCCAAGATTTATTCGTATTTAATACAAATCGAAAATCCTAGATCTATAGAGAAAATTAAGAGTTACTTCTTGAAGCGTGCTTTTAACAATTTTCAAGTTTTCTCCAAAAATCTTTAATCTTCACATATGAATTAGGTCGTTACCCCAAGCCTTGCAATCGTTTGGCCTTTATCGGTATTCACAACAATTGATAAACTTGAAGGATCTACCTCAACTTTTGATAAACTAATAGAGCGAGAGAACGGTGGATGAATTTTTTTGTACTAGCAAGAAAGAGTTGTTATCTCATATATCCACCTCCTACATGAATGTATTTATAGAGCGTTAAAATACTCTAATCCTAGTTTGGGTCTAGTTTTAATTATATCATAATTACATATAACCTCTTTATGAACCCTTAATTATAATAAAGTCCATAATTAATTTTTAATTCGGTTTTCACCCCAATTAACTCTTAGTTTATTTTCTCTCATTTATTTTTTTAGTTTCCAATCAATTCTATTGCGTGTGACCCTATAAGTTCAACTATACATGGTTGTAGGCATCCGATATTAACTATAAGTAGCGTCTCAAATTAGAACTCTTTCTAATTTAGCTTGAATTAAAACTCTTCTAATTATCCCTTTATGAAGAACAATTAATATATTTATATTAATTTTGTTCTTCGAACTTTTATTAATCATGAGTGACACCTAGCAACTTATTGTAGTCAACCTTCGGATAACACGAAGTAGATAAAGAACTCATTCAATCTATAGTTGTCATGCAATTCAATCATTTTATCACACAATGTTCCAATTAAAATACTAGGGGTATGAAATCACTGTCAAACCCCTAATGTGTTCGATATTAGGATTATGACTTCTAATGATCAATTAGAAACTTGTTTCTAATTGTCATTCTACCTTGGCCAAGGATTCCTTGAGTCATTTCCTAGAAGATCATATAAGACTTTCTCTTTTTATTTACTAAGAGTAATAGATTTCATGTTGTACCCTCATAAGTCTCTATGCATGTCTAATTATGTCTAACAATACAAATTCAAGTCACATGATTAGTATATAATTATGTTGTATAGCTAAAACATAGAAATCCATGCACAAGATAACTATGGTGGTTCTAAGAATTAGTTGCATAACTATAACTTTAGAATTTAACATTGAGAGGTATGTAAAACTCTATATGAAAAATCCTACATTAGTTAATTATCACGTTTAGTGTACTTGTTCTCTAATAAACACCTACATACCTGCTTAAGTGTTCCTACACTAGTGACTTGGATGAGTCACCTTATATCAAATATGGGCAAACATAGTGTATGCTAGTCTATTCGAATTACATAGTGCTCATATAATAATCTTATAACTACGAACATTTAAGAGTTAAGTACTAAGAAGTATAGATCTTCTCTTCTCAACTCATTAAAAAACTATCTTTTTAACTTATACTCTATGGATTATATCATGCATATTAAAATGAAATAAATCATAAATATGATAAATAAACTTACCATTTTATTTAATTTAAGTAATGAATGTTGTTAGTACAATAACAAAACATCATCTATATAATTAGTCTTAGAACATACTACTAACAATCACCACACACACACCCCTCTTGGCTATGGCTTTCAAACACTCAAATACTCTGTACTGCAACTCCATAACACAACCCAAGCCTCAATTGAGAAAGAAGGATCGTTTGCTATCTAACCCATTTAAAAATCTATAACCACATTAAGCTTCAAACAAAAAATTGAGCACACATGAAACTTAAATCTAACCATACTAATGAAATCGTCATGAAAAAATAAGTCTGACAAGGTTGAGTTTATGTATTGTAAGCCTCTGAATCAAAATTCTAAAATTCCTTATCTTCTCCTTTTTCAAAGCCCTCTCTTTCTCTCTCCCCCCTTTCGTTTTGGCCTTCTCCATAGCTTGTAGAGGAATTTGTGGGGTGTAATAATGGGGTGCGCCTATAGTGGTAGAAATGTGCTAATTACAAGTTTTGTTTTTTAAAGATAAAGGTTCTATAATAATGGCATCGCAAAGAAAATTAGATTATAATCAAGGGTGACTTAGTCTTTTTGTATAACTGTTACCTCTGTTAATATTTGCAATTTGTTCACTAGTTAGAAGGGTTTAAGTGAAACATCTAAAAGTATAGGGGTGAAGCGAGATTGAAACATTCAGGGTTTCTTTTACCCAATATATAAATCTGACCAGTCCTATTTGGATTGTTTGCATCCAGTGTGCCCAACTTCTTGGATCATTCAGAGGTGCGAATTGTTAGGGGTATTAAAATATGACATGACGAGTTCACACAATACGAATACGATATAAAATTAGAGAATTTGCATCTTTTTTAAACTATCAATGTCGCAAACGAGTACATTTGACATAACACGATTAATAAATGAATTGAGTATAGTGAAATTAATCAAATAAAATATACGACATGATTCGTTTATATATGGATTATACACGATTTAAACACAATACAAAATTAATATAATACAATTTATAAATATAAATTAATAAATAAATATTTTTAACATAAATTAGCTTTAGCTGATAATTGAGCATGATGTACTAGGAAACTCTCTTTGATCATGCCATCTTCAAGGGTGTGTTTGGATAATCGGCATGGATAGGATTTTTTGTATCCTAACCTATCTCACCTCAACCCACTCAGGCACTTAATTGGATGAGTTATGTATGCTATCCAACCCAAGCCATTGTTTGGCAAGAACAATTGAATTGGATGGCCTTTCCCTTGACTTTTATAGACATTTACCATTGTACCCATTGATATGAAGACCACAAAACACCAAAAAATTGGGGAAGTTTTGCATAGACGGAGAATACCCACCATCACCACAGGAGTAATCCCCACCACCACCACAACAGAAACCCGAAGACCACCATCATTGCCACAACAGAAACACCGAAGACCACCACCACTGCCACAACAGAAACACCAAAACCACCATAGAAACACCCACCACCATCACCACAAAAATGATTCAAATCTGAGAAATATAGGAGTATTAGGGTCAAAAGCACCCATCATCACATTTCAGATCTAAGAGATAGAGAAATTAGGGTTCAAAATCATCCACCATCGTGGTGGTGCGAGTGACTGTAAACGATTGAGGTTAGGGGTGGTGCAGGTGAAGTTCTCTTCTTCGTTCAGTCCACTTAGGCACCCAAATCCATCCCAATAGAACTGTTGGGCTTCAGCTTCATCTCCTTCACAGAGAGGGACAGAGACACTAGAAAAACATAGAGAGCAAGAGATATAGGATTCGTTGCCTTTACAAAGCAAGACAGAGAGCTCTCAGGAGAGGTGGGTAAATATGTCATTATCCTTTCATAACCCATTGGCTGGGATTGAAACCCACGAGGGAGGTGGGTTAATTTTAACCCATGTAGCGGGGTTAAAAATGACTGTAGCACCCAAGTTAAGGATAGACCCGAGATTTATATCTTGACTATTTTTTGCTTCCCAAACAAAAGGTTTATAGGACCCATTATTTTATTACCCTATCCTTATAGAGGTTAACCCATCTTAACCCACTACCCAAGCACACCCAAAAAAATTGGTACATTTCATAATGTTTCTAGTTAAAATGGAAGACAAATTAAAAATATAAAGGAACCAAAAAAAAAAAAAACAAATTTCAGGCGACAAACGAAAGAAAAGAGAGAAACGGTCTTCGTTAATGGCGACAGAGTTCTCATACCGATCTTCTGTTCTTCAGAGATCCCTCCATTCCTCCTCCACCAATCTTCTGGTACTTCCCTCCCTCTCTCTCTCTTAATTGACATTGAATACATATACATATATGAGCATGACATATTAGGATTTAGATCTGATTATGAATCAGAACTGTTTAATTTATCTGGAATTTGTTTTTAGAGAGAGAAAGGAAGAATGCTTTGGAGAGAGACAATTTTGTTATCTGAAATCAAGGGGTTTATTGTGATTGGATTTTGTTATCAAATGCTATATTATGAAGAAACGCTAGGATATAATCAAGTTTTTTTTTTTTGAAGGTAAGGAGAGTTTTCAGGGAGAAATGATATAAATGTATAGATAAGTATTTGTGTATGATATGCAACGCAGAGAGACGGATAGAACTTATGTTTGTTGTGGAAAGTTGAATTGTTAGTTTCTTAGTTTCATTAGATCATAAGAGTGTATCTGTGATTGAATTTTGTAATCAAATGCTTGTGTTTTCCCTCGTTTTTATTTTGGGCGTGTGGATATATGCTGAATTTGTGTGTGTTATGATGATGATATTAGAGTGTGAGAACTTGAGAAGTGAAAAGAGCTAGAGAGAGAGACTTACAGAGGGAGAGACAAATTGGGTGATGTCTTTTGACGGAGACGAAAAGCAATGGAAATGTGGAAAGGCCGTGACGGTGAATCTACAGCGAGTCAGTTCTATTGTTCGCGACATTGGGGAGCCTTGTCTTCATCAATCACCTATAAAGGTTGTTATATCTGCACCCTCACCAACTTTATCTTTGCATTTTCATTCCTTTTGGAAAATTTTCCTTAACTACTCTTTAATCGACAAAAAATTCTGTGGATTTGTTTTTGGCACATGATTCTTTGGATTCGTCATGGCAATTTTAACAATATATGGCTATTTTAGTTTTTTTTGGTCTGGTTGTGTATGCATTGTGGGAACATCAAAATGAGACATGCAAATATTAGCTATTTTCTAGGCTTCTTATAACAATACCCTTATGCAGTGAAAAATACATGGATGACAAATATCAACATATACATTTTCTGCTTTACAGTTTATGGTGCTATACACACCCAACCCAGGCTGATTATATTTTTAGCTGAAATTGACTGATTTGTTAATTCATTTGTAATGTAGTTCTTTTTAGCATGAACGTTCAATTTATATTCAAATTAGCATGACCACTTGAGGTTTAGTCTGGAAATAAATCTATTCAGATGAGATTCAATACTATACAGTATTCACTTATGTTTTTGCTTAGTTTTGTGCAGTATAGAAGGGTTTACTTTTGCCTTATCAAGCTCATTAATTCGTATCCGGTGAATGGGATGCTTAATGATGGGAATTTAAAGCATTGCCATTAGTGTTCTTGTCACCCGTCTTTTATTTGCAAAAATGATTGGGTGGGGTTAGACCAGGTATGTTAAATTTTTCAGGCAATATCAGTGGGTGAGTTTTTATTGGTAGTTATAGAGGATGCCGGGTGATCTGGATGTATAAGTTGAATTACTATTTGTACAATGTAGACAACTCCTTGTTTATTTATAGTCCTGCACTTGATAATTTGCAACTGGCGCAATTAAGATGGGAATGGTTCTTAAGTTTCTCTAAAAATGGATTTGTCCCAAAAATTCCAAGATTGGTTTCACAAGAAAGGTGTTGGGCTTTTTTTTTTTTGGATAAATAACGAACTTCATTGAGAGCTCAAGGAGGTCCAACTGTAGTGCAAAAGACATTTAGATGAAGCGGGGAAGAAAAATCAATTGAAACAAGTCGGCCACAACTATACTTCTTTATCTCCTCACAATACACAAGAGAGCCAAGAAGAAAATAATTTTTTGAAAGCCAGTGTTAAAGATGTGTAATTTCATTCTTCGCATGAATGCCTACTATGCACGATGGCATGTGCACTCTAAGGGATGGGCATTCTGAGGACAATTCGTGTATAAGTTTCATAAACGGTTTATTTGGTATATTGGTTTTTGAAATGGTGATATACTTTTTTGTCTTCATGTGGCTTATTGGCTCAACTGCAACATCACGGGTTCAAGAATGGGCACCTTGTTCGAAAACATAAGTGATGATGCATCTCCTCCCAAAGCAGAGGAGTATACCTAGGGAATTATGTGTTCATGGTTTTTTACTGCCGGGTGTACTTGGGGGATGAAAGCATATCTTTGGTAAACTATAGGCTCAATTAATTCTTGTAGATTCTACAATCCAAAAAGGTGAGAATGAGATGGGTGTAATTGGACATCAGTATAGTCTGTTATGTACTGACATCACTATAGTCTGTTATGTATTGCACTTGTGTGCTTGATAAACTTTTTTTGATGGTGGATTCATGACGTAAGGGAGAAGGTTTCCTTTAGGCTAGGCTCCATTTCTATCTATTTTCTGTAATCAATTTTCTCCCCTTTTGGATGGTATTTGATAAAAAGGTTTTCTCATTAGTGGTAATACTGGAGCAAGAATCTCAAAGTTTAGGTATGTACCTATTTCACTCATTCCAACACTCTCTTGCGTTCATAAGTGTCTTGCATGATTAGGAGGTACAGGCCGAATAGATGGAGCTTATTGATGGTGTAGTGGGGTTGATTGGGCAGATGAAATCTGGTGATCAAGGATGGTGGGTCATGGGGAAACCATGACTTTCTGTGGGGACTGTGCGGCAATCTAGAATCCCTTTGAAGGTGTTGTTCTTTGCGTGGATAGCAGTGCGTGAGGCCATTTTGATGAATGATACTTGGAGGAAAAAGCACCAGACCATGGTGACTTGATGCGTTGAGTGCATAGAGTTCAGTGAAAGGATCAATCATCTGCCCTTGTGCTGTTTAATATTGAGAGTTGTGGAATCTCTTTTTTGAGCTGTTTGGGGAAGACTTGGTCATGTTGATTTTTGTTAGCAGACTTGTTGATATGTTTGTATGCAGATCATTTGAGGGCGTTGACCTTCCCTTGCATTTAACTATAGGAGTTTATGAGAGCACTTCGCTTTTTGGTCAAAGAGGCCTGTTCCTATTTCCTTTGATTTTTGGTAGATTTTGGGATGCTTTCTATTGATGTACAGTTATAGGTGGCTAGCTTTTGTTTACTGCTCCATATACCTGGGTTTCACCCCTTTATCTTCCTGCCCTTTATGTAATTTCTCTTTATACACACACACACACACACACACACACACACGTGTGTGTGTGTGTGACTTTGGGTTTCATCCTGCTCTCTTCCTGGCATTCTTTATCTAGTTTCTCTTTTTTTCTTTTGCTTTTCAGGCATATGCGTGTGTATATACACCATTGTTAGATGAATTTATATCATAGTAATCAATTCATTTTTCGGTATTTTGATATGTAGAGATGAAATGTTGTACGTTATGTATTTTGTTGCTTTGTCCTTGCGATTTAGAAAGGGTAATATGTTTGCCTTATGTGCAAAATTGTGTTAGCAATTATTCTCTACTGTAATAATGATGCAGATAAGCAAAATGCTTAAGCCAGAGAAGTGGCAGGCAATCTTTGATAGTGACGGAAAGGTTTTTGGTTTTCGGAAAGCATTGAGATTGATTGTTTTGGGGGTAAGTGTTTTCATTGTTGTCCTATATCTCATACTCTATGCGCAATTGGTTTCTTCTACAATGTAATTGAATTTTTTCTGGTTACTTGCTTCGACATCTTTGTACGCCAACGTGACTATTTATGCTTTGGCAGTAGGGAAGCATGAAGTGCTTTTTGATAGAGCAACAAACCTCTAGGTTTTACATCTAATTCATTTTATTTTCAGAATGATTTAGTTCTTTTTTGAAAATTTTAGGTTCACATTTTTGGGCACAAACTCATCAACCATTGTAACGGGTTTTGCCTTTCACTATTTCAGGAACTTTTATTTTGGATTTCCAATAATCTTGACTCTTGATAGTCTACTTTTTAGATGTGTACACCCACCAAGTAAAGCTAGTGGGTTGGAGATGATGTTAGTCTGGAATTGACAAAATAATTCATTTTCTATTTAGGCACTTCAATTGTGGTGAATTGATTGTGATACATTGGGAATATGAAATGGGTTGTTTTTTCAAAATTTGTCATAAATCAATATAATGCGAAAGTATGAACATACATGCTACTTAATGTATGCCTGCACTCAATAAGGATAAGTATTATCAAGCAATTAAACTTTCAAGCAGAAGAGCACCAATGGCATACCCTCTGGAACAACCAGCACAAATATTTTTAAATCAAGCAGTGAGCTATCTACAGCATTATTAATGGAGAAAATGGCTAATACGAATTTTGAACCCTGAAAAGCTTCAACAATTTGCTAAACTGATGATACATTCTGCCAGAAAAAGGTTACCTGGATCGTGGGTCGCTTGGGGTACGTGGTACGGGTACGCGGTATGACACTTTCTTAAGTATGTGGTACGATGGGAGTGGACTTAGTTGGTACATTATTTGGGGTCGCAATTCGTTTTAGGACTTTTATTTAGATTGTTTTCACTATTATACAACATTATATGTTATAAAACATCTATAAATACTGAGTCAGTTACCATTTATTTGATATTTTGCATGATTTTCTATTATCTAAAACAATATATTTTATAAATTTATATGCATGTAATCAATTAATATGTATTTTATATTTGTGCTATATATTCGAATGCGAATTGATTTAGGGTTAGTATTACAATTTGGGATCGTGAATGCACTCCGTTTGGGATCGATGTACCTAGATCATGGGTTGTCATAGGTTTAGTGAATTTTGGTAACCATGTGCCAGAACCAAAATACCCAAGTTAATGATAATACCCGTCTGCATAAAGATTTAGTGCATGCATTATCCATTCCTGTCGGTTTGCCAAAGCAGGAATTCATTTTATCATGCCTTATGGCCTTTGATATCCTTCTACAATTTAGTTGTATAAAGAGCCTTCTACATTGACTAACCATACATCTATATGCTGGTTGCGGTCACTTCGCAAATGCTATATAATGAATCAGGACCTTGCCGTCTGACTGTGATGACTAGTTTCTGATTGCTGTTTTGGGATTCATCAAGCGGCAGAGTATTTTTTTTGATAGGCGACAATATTTTTACACTACAGGGGAGGGGTAGGGGATCCGGGGAGACGAATTGAGGGATTTATATATATATATATATTATGTATATAGCATTGTTTCCTATTGGGGTTTGGTTTTACATAGCATTCTACAATTTTGTGTCAGGTGACCTCAGTATACTTTATCTGCCACATGCCGCAAAGGTTGCTAAACACAGTTATCTCCCATTTGAATAAAGTTATTATCTAAAAAAAAAATGCATTTGATTGATTACTCTTTCTTTAGTTATGTTTCATTGCCCATTTAAAATCCAACTATTGATATTGACTTGTTGAGTTAAAACAACAAAAAAGGGGAAAAATTAAAAATAAAGAAACAAGACAAAACACTTATATCTGTTGTGCTTATGCCTTAGAACTGTCAATGGAATAGATTCTCTATTCAGAACTCATCTCATGAGATGCACACACCAACTTACCCTAGTGAATTGTCTGAATGCCTGTTGTAAACTTGTTCTTGTCTATTTGCAGTTATTTAACCATCACATGGTAGGGCCAAATCTATCTGAATATATTTTTTGTGGATATTCATATTTTATTATTTTATATATTGTTTGTAATCCCAAACAGTTATATAATGCCTGCTGTATATATTTCCCCTTTTCTCCCTTTTTTCCTATCCCCTTCCTCTGAAATGCAGCTTCAGTAACATATAAGATCAGAAGTGATAAGATCTGCCATATCCGGTTATTTATTTGATATCCTCTTAAGAGATCTTAAGGAGGAGTGGCAGCTTTGCACGCTTGGTATTTTTGATCTATCTGATTGTTCTTGTTATTTTTCTGGCTGTGGATAATATTCTCGCTATAAAACTCCGTTTTGATTTTTTTTTTCAAATTTTCTTATGAGTATTTTTGTTGAAAATGATATGTTTTTGTTGAAATAGTCTTATTCGTTATGGTATTCTGGATAAGAATATGAATGCCTGAATTGCTAAAGCGCACTTTATCTTGCTGGTTAGGGCGTGGATCCATCCATAAGGCCAGAGGTTTGGGAATTTCTTCTTGGTTGTTATACTTTGGGTAGCACTGCAGAATATCGAAGGCAATTGAGGACCGCTCGGAGGTTTAGGCCTATCATTTTACCACTCTATATTACATTGTTGATAAATGCCTGTCTTCTAGTTTCTTTGGTTGCTTTAGTTGTCAATGATTAAAAAAGATTCTTATCAAGTCTAAATCCCAACTATTTGGGGTCGGCTACCTCCAACATCTAAATATGTTATTCTAAATAATACCCCCCACCCCTTTTTTCTGATTATATATACGTTACAAAGTTATAGTAATCAATTTCTTTTTGACATTTACCTTTCCTGTCAAAGCGTGGTAGCATAGGATCTGACATTTTTACATGTAGTAGTTCTCATCTCGATGATTTTGTTCAATTTGCACCAAGACTCAAAATTTTGTTTTGTTGAGTGTCGGTTAGCTTGGAATTGAAACAGTGAAAAAAATTGGGGCATACTTTGAAACATGAATTATACTTGGGTAGAAAGCAAAGAGTAGACAAATAACAGTCTTGTGCATGTTCAAGCACACACCCATCGACACAAAGGGACAATATTGTGCAATGGAGCAGCAGAGGAGGATGTGAATTAATTGTGAAAGTGCTGCTAAACAACATTTTATCAGTGAAAAGAAGTACTGAAGAATATTTTGATGGTATACTTTATTTATTTAATATTGAACTGTCATAATCAAAGATAATTGCGTTTACACAAAGGAGATTTTAGGCACAAGGTACAAACAACATAGTGCCTAAAACAACAGCTAATGAGTTCAGCTAGAGTTATTTGCCAACCGAGCATTGCAACAAAGTCTTTTCATGCTCATTTCCACTTATTTACCTTATTTACTATACCTCAGAGGAATTGGAGATATTTTGATACATTTTTGGATTCACTCTTTTTCCTCCTTTTCTGAAACAATTAGATACTGTTTTTCTGAACTTTCTTTATGGCTGCAATTCAGACATAAAGACCCGACCATTTTGTGAAAAATTTTGTGCAGGGAACGTTACAGGGACCTTATTAAACAATGCCAAATGATGCATTCAAGCATAGGAACTGGTTCTCTTGCCTATGTTGTGGGTCTAAAGTCATGGACATGAGGACAATGGCCAAAGATGATGAGAGACAGGAAGTGGGCATCTCAAGTAGACGAGATTCCAATGTTCATGCTAACATTTTAGGGAATTACTGTGATAGAGACAATAATTGTACTGATAAATCATATGCATGCCAAAGGGCAAGCTCTAATGATTCAGCGGATCTTGACACCGTGAGAGGAAGCACAGATGATGCAGCATATGACTCTTCTTGTTTCATACCTACTTCTGGTCCATTCAACTGCAGTTCCCCAAATACTGGGAGTGAAGCACATGGATCACAATATGAAATTGAAAGTTTTTTGATTTTCCTCCTTTACCTGTTACAGATTTGTTTGAGAAGGGCAAAGATATGAAAGGACTTGAATTGCATAATGATAGACTTTCAGCCCATCGTAAACTGAGATTCGAAGATAAGGATATGCACAGTTTTCAAATCAATAATAATGTAGATCTAGTTATGGAATCAAATGGGTCACCAGTCAATGATGTCTCATGTCGTAGAAACTCAGAAATTGAAATTGTTCATCCTAACGTCCTTGAACCCATATCGATGTCCAACAATGTGGAGTACAAAACAGACATAGTTAATGGCCTAAGAATATCTGATGCGCCAGAAACTCCGGTTATGAATGCTTTCCCATCTCAAGGAGGGACTGTTAATGAAGAAAGAGTATCCGAATGGCTCTGGACACTGCACCGCATAGGTAAATTAAGTATTTATTGGTCAATTTATCCTATACAAAAGCAATGATTCACTATTTATGCCATAAATAATTTTCTTATTTTTAGGTCTGAAAAGTTTTGTTTGTTTTCAGTTGTTGATGTAGTTAGAACAGACAGTCATCTTGAATTCTATGAAGAAACAATAAATTTGGCTAGAATGTCAGATATCCTTGCCGTTTATGCATGGGTGGATCCTGCAACAGGATATTGCCAAGGTTCAGTGAAGTATTACCATCTTATACATGCTAACTCCACACTTATTTTATCTACTTTAAACAACATCAGTTGTGGCTTTTGACTGGAGATATGATTGTAGGTATGAGTGATTTGCTGTCTCCCTTTGTTATTCTTTTTGAGGATAATGCTGATGCCTTTTGGTGCTTTGAGATGCTTCTAAGGAGAATGGTATTTGTAAACTTCGAAATATTTTCTTTTGCTAAACAATTCTAGGTTTGTCACTTACGTAGCTGTTCACACCTCTCCAGCGTGAAAACTTTCAGATGGAAGGACCAACTGGTGTCATGAAGCAGTTACAAGCTCTATGGCATATTTTGGAACTCACAGATAGGGAAGTATTTGCTCATCTGTCACATATAGGTGCTGAAAGCCTACATTTCGCCTTTCGGATGCTGCTGGTACTCTTCCGTCGGGAGTTGTCTTTCAATGAGGCTCTTTGTATGTGGGAGGTTTGTGCTTGGAATTACTCTTAATCACTAGGAATCAGTAATATAATACGAGATTATGATTGAATCTTAATGTTTTGATGGTGTGGGCCTCAATGTTCATTAGATTGATAATTGAGCTAACATGATTGCTTGTGGAAGAGCCATGGGCCTCTACTGAATGGCAATTGTTTCAGTTGCTGACTGCAAATTTACTGTGCAGTAGTACGAAAAGGTCCATGCAAGAATATACTAGAGATATGTGAGTAAAAGGGATACTCGAACTAAGAGTAGAGCCCCATATATATAGTAAAATAATAGTATAAAGTGATCTGAACACCCTCTGGTCTAGGCAAAATATAAAAGTTATAGTAAGGGTAAAAAAGAAAAAGAAACCCTAATAAATTAGACTATAACTCCAACACTCCCCTTTAAGTTGGGCGCAAAAATATCAACTAAGTCAAGTTTGACAATGGAGTCTTGAAGAATGGATAGAGTGATAGGTTTGGTGAAAACATCTACAACCTGATCACTGGTCCCTATAAACAATGGATTGACAATACCATAGCTAACCTTCTCCCGAAGAAAGTGAATATCGATCTCTATATGCTTCGTCCTCTTGTGTAGTATAGAGTCAGAAGCGAGCTAAATAGTAGATCGATTATCACAATATAGTGTGGATGGAGAAGTCACTGGAAATTCTAACTCGCCAAGAATTGATCATAGCCAGATGATCTCACAAGTGCCAAGTGGTAGTGTCTGACACTCTGCCTCTGCTGATGAGCGGGAGACAATTGCGTACTTTTTACTCTTCCAAGAGATAAGATGAGTCCCTCGAAAAGCACAGTAGCTCATAGTAGATCGACCGTCACACGCTCTCCCATAATCTGAATCTGAATAACAGGCTAGAACCAATTTGAGATCTTGATGCATAGAACAACTCAAGTCCAGGACAAGATTTAAAGTACCGAAGAATATGATAAATTGCATCAAGATGAGGTTGACACAACTTGTGCATGAACTGACTAACTTGGCTAACAGCGAATGAAATGTCTGGCCTAGTGTTGGCTAGGTAGATAAGTCTACTTACCAACCTCTGATAGTCAGTTAGATCTCTCAACTCCTCACCTTCAGCAGTGAGCTTCATGTGTGGAATCATGGGTGATGATACCGGTTTGCACTTCAGCATCCCAGTGTCCGAGAGAAAATTCAGAACATATTTTCTCTGAGAAAGAACAATATCCTTACTGCTACGGGCATCCTCAATTCAAAGAAAGTATCGCAGAAATTTAAGGTTCTTCAAATTGAATGCCTTTCCAAGGTCTACCTTGACCTGTGTAGTCCCAGAAACATCATCCAAGTAATAATAATATCATCCACATACTCTAAAAGGATGACACACTGTCCATAAGTATTCCGTCGAATGAAATATGTATGATCAGAATGACATCTGGTGAATCTTAAACGTACAACTATACTGCTAAAGCGAGAAAATTAGGCTCATGGTGAATGTTTGAGTCTATAAAGAGACTTACGCAATCAACACATCTTCCTAGTATATTCCCCCACACCACGAAAGTCCGGTAGTGTATCCATATAAATAGTCTCGTTCAGTTCATCATGAAGAAACACATTTTTCACATCCAACTGGTGAAGAGTCTAAGAGTACTCCGCAGCCAGAAAAATAATTAAGCAAACGGTAGTCAATTTTGCCACGGGGTAAAGGTAGCACCAAAATTACGACCTGATACTTGAGTAAATCTCTTTGTCACAAGCCTAGCCTTATGATGCTCAATAGTACCATTCACAAAAAATTTTTGGGTGTAAACTTGGGACAATGGCGGTGGTTGTAAGGTGGTGGTGGTAGTGGTGGTGGGGGTAGTGGGTTGGCGATAGTGGTGGTGGAGTGGTGATAGTGGTGGTGGTGGAGTGGTGATAGTGGTGGTGGTGATGGTGGTTATTGTGGAAGAGGTGGTGATGAGGTGACAACGGTGGTGGTGGTAGGGCAGCGGTGGTGGGAGGGTGGTGGTGGTAGGGTAGGGTGGATGCAGCGGTGGTGGCAGGGCGATAGGGGTGCTGGTAGTGGTTATTGTGGTAGTTGGTTGGTGGGTGTGGTGGTGGTGGGGTGGAGACAGTGGTGATGGTGGTAGTGGTTATTGTGGCGGAGGTGATAGTGTGGTGGTGACGGCGATAGTGGTGATGGTGGTGGTAGTGGTAGTGGTAGTGGTAGTGGTGACGGCGATAGTGGTGGTGGCTTTACCCCTGATGGTAAATAAACAAGATCCCACGTATGATTACGCTAAATAGCGTCCATCTCTGTTTGCATGGTAAGAATCCACTGGGGTTCCCGCATAGGAACCGACGTATTTGATAAGACCATACTATAAGCTCAAAATGTAGGAGACAGATCACCATAAGAAACATAACCAGGTATCGGATATAAAGTCTTGGCGATCCAACCATAACGAACAACTGGACGATGATCACGTTGCGGATAACTACGCATTAAATCATCATCCTCTACTGACAATGTTTCATCAGGTAAAGTAATTGGCTCACTACCTGCAATCTCATCAGTATTAACAACAGGTGCATCAATATGCTCAATAAACTGAGAAATATTATCTGCATCGCCTGAGTTAGAGGGTACATCATCAGGGGGATGAGAGCGACGACGACAAACATAGACCTGCAAAGGAGGTGAGACTGGTGACTGTGGTGATAGGGATGAGTGGCACTAGAGGAGGAGAGACTAGTGACTTAGTAGTAACAGTGACCAATGACTCTGGCTCCTGTGGTAATGAAAAATCAAAGGGAGTATCATCAACTGGAGGGGTAGACACAGGACTAGAAGAAAAATAAGGAATATGCTCAAGAAATGTAATATCTAGACTGTGATACATACGATGCCCGAAAGGATTATAATACCGATACCCTTTAGACTGATGATAATAGCCCAAAAAACCCAACAAATCACTTTATCATCAAGTTTATAACGAGTAGGAGACTTATCTTGAACAAAATATGTGCAGCCAAAAACACGAAGGGGGACTGAAAAAGTGTCCGCTCAGGAAATAAGACCTGTAAGGGAGCTCTATGCTGAATAACATGACTTGATGTATGATTGCATAGAAAGGTAGAAGTCAAAATAGCAAAATATCAACAAGATTTTGGTACCCCCATACATTTAAGCATACAATGTACCATTTCTATCAGACTTCTATTTTTCCTTTCAACAATTCTATTTTGTTCAGGAGTATATGCATAAGTGAGCTGTTAAAGGATATCTTGAGAAGAAATGTGAGACACTAAGACACCAGACATATTCTTTAGCATTATCCGAATGAAGAGTATGAACAATAACATCGAATTGTGTCTTAATCATCTGGAGAAACTGAGTGATGATAGGGAGTACATTGGACTTCCTATACAAAAGGTAGACCCAAGTACAACAGGTATGATAATCTATAAATGTCACATAGTATCGGGCACCTGACAGAGCAGTAATATGAGAGGGTCTCTAAATATCAGAGTGTATTAGGTCAAATGGCTTGGGTGACTGGTGCATGCAAGGAATATAACTGCTCTTAACATGTTTTGATAGGGAACATATAACCTAATCAAGTTTACCACCAATACAAGCATTACTCAAAGTAGGAAATAACATAAATAAATATTTAAAATTTGTATACCCAAAACGGTCATGCCATAACTAAACATTTTGTGACAAAAAATCATAACGACAACTATTAGGTAAAATACTAGTATGCAAGCTAGGAACAGATAAAGACGAAGCAGGTGCAGGTGATGTAGGTGGAGGAATTGAAGGTGGATCGCCTAGATAATACAATCCAT
The DNA here is from genome assembly GCA_963454935.2 of Ilex paraguariensis. NCBI lineage: Eukaryota > Viridiplantae > Streptophyta > Magnoliopsida > Aquifoliales > Aquifoliaceae > Ilex > Ilex paraguariensis. Next base: position 15,044 of record CAUOFW020001482.1, on the reverse strand, counting down.
CTCTCTCATGTCCACTAATAATAATCTTCTTGGTTTTCAGGTCCTGCATATAACATGAATCATATAAGAACACAACCGTACAGTGAAAATTGCTGGCTAACTAATGTACAGATAATAGATTCATGGCCAGCTTTGGTGTATGAAAAATCAAACGTAATGTAAAGTCATCTGGGAGGTGGACTGTACCCCTACTAACAATAGGGACATGTGTCCCATCTACTAGCTGAACCTGTGTATGTAACTGCTCTTCAAAAGTGGTGAAGTGATGAGTCTTACCTGTCATGTAATCGTTCGCACCCGAGTCCAGTATCCAAAAGACAGACGAACTGGCACAAGCATGAAAGACACGAGGTATACCTATAGTGGTGACAGCAACAGTAGTCAAATCTTGAGAAGTCAGAGCGGACATAAGTATATCCAATCGGGAAGTGATAGTATCCATATCACTTTACCAATAAGGAGTAGTAGCAATAGTAGGAACAGCGACAGTAGGTGGTGGTACCTCAACAATAGCAGCAGTACGGTTGTAAGGAGGCGGTTTAAGCTGCGGATGGAGCTTCCAGCAAGTATCCTTGAGATGTCCTTATTGGCCACAATAATCACACTAATGAAAATTTCCCTGTCTGCGTTGATCTGGGGTGCCCTGTCGGCGTTGATTTGAGCGTTGTCCACCCTTGGCTGAGGATCCTGAACGAGACCCTGCAGTAGCTGCAAGGGCCATCTAGTCGGCCCGAGGAGTTAAGGTCGCAATTGGAAGTGATGCAATATGGATACGGCATTCAAACTGCTCAATTATCGCATATACCTCATAAAAAGATGGAAGCCTCAGTATCGATAAGATCTGGGAACGAGATCCCTCAAACTCGTCATGAAGTCCCATAAAGAACTTATAAATCCTATTCTCCTACTCTCGAGTATGTAAGAATGCCACTCCTTTGGGCTCGATCCTCGGAATTGCAACAAGAGGACAGAGAGTCTCGTACTCAAGCTAACGCTGGGTTAAATAATCATAATAATCCTGAACTGTCATATCTCTCTGCCGAGCATATAAGAGCTTCTGAAAAAGCTCATAAACACAGACTCCTTCTTGATCGGGAATACTTCTCTAATAATGCGTTCCATAGCTTCGGAATAGAGCTATGAAATTGGTGAATCCAGCAAACAGATGGCTCCATCGAGTCAAATAACCATCCAAGAATAGCGCAATTCTCAAAGAATCACGCAGAATATTCAGGGTCGTCATCAGCTGGCTTTGGGTGAGATCCCGTCAGCCAACCAAGTTTCCTTACACGGCCTGAGAAAAGCTGGAATGAGCATGACCACTCAGCAAAGTTACGACCATTCAACAACTGTGTCATAACTTTCTGAGAGATAATGAAACTGTGCTAATAAGTACTGTATATTGGTCAAACATAAAGGTGAAAGAACCAGGTAGTACATTCCAACTAGAAGTACTAACAGTAGGAGTCTCAACTGTACGAGGCTCAAGTCCCTTAGTATTAGTCATATCATCAACGAGGCTGTTGCTGATGATTAATTAGAGTGGAGTCTAGGGTTAGGGTTAGGGTTAGGGTTTAGCTTTGATACCAACTAGAGATATGTGAGTAAAAGGGATATCCAAACTAAGAGTAGAGTCCCATATATATAGTCAAATAATAGTATAAAGTGACCTGAACACCCCCCTAATCTAGGCAAAACATAAAAATCATAGTAAGGGTAAAAAAGAGAAATCCTAATAAACTAGATTATAATTCCAGCAGTTTGAAAACTGTTTCTATTTTTAGGATTCATCTCTAAGCATGATGCATTCTGTTTTTAAAGACTGGGAAGCACCCATTTAATTCTTTCCTTAATAAGAAGAAAAAAGAAATAGGTGTGTTTCTTTGAGACTATTCAACTAGTTGTCAGCTTTATAAGGAAGCCAGCGAGTAAAAGGGCCAAGGCAGCATTGTCAATTGTTATGATATTTGAGTGCAAGGAACAATATCCATATGTGAAGCTTGTATTTTATAGTCACCCCCGGGGGGTGATTTGAGATGATGAATAGGTCTTTATGCACTCTTGGCATAATTAATGATTAATTCCAAAGTGTACAACCTATCCAACAACAGATTATATGAAATTATGAAAAGTTGATCAATTCAGGTTTATCGCAACTCGATATCGTGGCTAGGCATCAAAATCACGTGCAAACAAAATAATCTCACGAGGAGAAACAAATGATTTTTATGTGGAAAATCCAATCGGAAAAAAATCACGGGACCTAGTCTAGCAAACCAAACCACTAGATGATTTGACCTTGTTATAGAACCCAAAAGACTTACAACAAAATCAAGTACCTCTGGTTTGATGGTTTTTTCCCATTTCGAACCCATTTCTGAAATCCACAACAAACTTATGAATGCTTTTAGGGAACGCCTCAAATTGAATCCCCAATCTATTTCGCTCAAGGAACTAGGACTCCTGCTTGGAATCCTCCTTATCTATCCAAAAGTAACTCTAAAGGTTTATAGAATTCTACTAGGTAGTTCACAAAGATTGACATAATCTAGTAGTTGTTTGAACTTTGATCGACAAACTTTAATCCTAGATTTTTCATAAATATTGCTTCAAGGTTGCGGAAGTCTAGGTTAGGCTCTCTTAAGAACCTTCAATGTTTTCCAAGTTTTGAAAACCTAAAACTCATGTTTATTTACATTGGAAGACATTTTAAATCCAATTAGGAAGTTGAATTAGCAGAATCGCATCGCGACCGACTATTTGAGCCCTAAGCAATTGATGAGAGAGCTTTTGTCACCGTACTAAACCAATTGATCCTTACAACCACTCGATCATGCATGCATTGAGAGGCCCATGGACATTGCTACGAACATGGTTCTTACTTCCTGATTTTTAGTCGGTACTATTCTTGCAATATGAGGGCAGTCGATATGTTCAAGCATATATGGAACAGTTTCAGAGGCTTTCCTCTCGTAACAATCTGACTAAGACCGAATCGTAAAAGATTGCAAGGTTTATTGGTGGTCTTCATTTTTCTATTCAGGATAGAGTTTCCCTATAGACTCTATACACCTTGACAGAAACCATTCACCTAGCCACGAGGGTAGATTCCCAGTTGGAGCGGGTGAGAAGACCGGTGCAGAATTGGAGTTCCTTTGTGTTAATAGTCAAGCTATTAACAAGATTACGGTGAAGTACCAATTTCCTATATCTCGACCGAATGACATCCTCGATATGTCGGAGGGTGCTAAGGTGTACTCTAAGGTTGACTTGAAGAGTGGGTATTATTAGATCCACGTTCGTCCAGGTGATGAGTGGAAGATTGACTTCAAGACTAAGGAGGGATTGTACTTGTGGTTGGTATTGCCCTTTGGTTTATCCAATGCTTCCAACACTTTTATGAGAATTATGAACCAAGTGTTCAAGCCATTCATTAAAAAGTTCATGGTTGTTATAGTCATGATGAGACTGACAATTTGCAGCCTTTGAGAACAGTTTTTACAGCTCTATTAGAGAGTAGCTTATTTGTGAACTTCAAGAAGTGCAGCTTAATAACTGATAACTTTGTCTTCTTGGGCTATGTAATTAGTGCTACCAATATCTATGTTGATGATGAGAAGATTTGGGCTATCCAGGAGTGGTCCACACCGCGGACAGTCAGTGAGGTTTGTAGTTTTCTTGGCCTTTCAACCTTCTACCGGAGGTTTGTAAGGAATTTTAGCACTGTTGCAACATCCCTTGCTAATTGTCTTGAAACAGAAGTAGTTATAGTGGACTGATGAAGCAGTAAGAGGTTTTGAATTGCTTAAGTAGAAGTCCTCACCACAACTCCTATATTAGCACTACCTAGCTTTGAGAAGCTGTTCGAGGTAGATTGTGATGCTTCTTGTACTGGCATTGGAGCAGTAGTGTCATAGGAGAGCAGTCCCATGGCATTTTTTAGTGAGAAGTGGTCTACATATGAGCAAGAGTTTTATGCAGTTGTGAGAGCCTTGTAGCACTGGCAGCATTACGTGATTTAGAGGGAGTTTATTCTAAATACAGATCACCAAACGTTGAAGTATTTCACTAGTTTTACTACTCCCAATTGCATGCATGCCCGTTGGGTCGCTAAAATTCAAAAATTCAACTCTTGGTGATGCCTTGAGCCGTTTGAGTATGTTGTTGACCACTGTTCGCAGTAAGGTGATCAGATTTTGATTACTTGAGGGAATTGTATGTAGGTGATGAGGATTTTCAGGAGATTTGCGTCCAATGCTTAGATGCACATGAAGTCTCAAGAGATTTTCAAGTCTGATGGGTTCTTGTTCAAAGTCACACGTCTTTGAATACCTCGAGGATCCTTGCGTGAGCCTATCATTTGGGAGTTAGACAGTGGTGGTTTAGGATATCAAATGGGCTGAGACAAGAGTGTAGCTTTGGTGGAGGAGCGTTATTTCTGGTCCCAGCTGAAGAGGGATGTGAAGTGGTTTGTCAGGCAGTGCTATACATGTCAGACTGCCAAGGGACATTCGCAGAATACTGACTTCTACACTCCTTTTTCCATTCTAGATGCTCCATGGGAAGGCCTGTCCTTGGATTTTGTGTTTGCTCTTCCGCGGACTCAATGGGTTATAGACTCTATTTATGTTGTTGACAGACTTTCCAAGATAACTCATTTTATTCCGTGTAGAAAAACCGCATATGCTTCTTATATGGCTCATTTATTCTTTCGGGAGGTTGTTTGCCTACATGGCATCCCAAAAAACCATCACGTCTGACCATGACAGCAAGTTCCTTAGCCACTTGTGGTGTACTTTATGGAAACGGTTGGACACTTGTTGCAATATAGTAGTTCGAGCCATCCAAAGACAGATGGAAAAACAGAAGTGGTGAATCGAACATTGGGGAATATTCTGCGGATTTTTTATAATGAGTATCCATGACAGTGGGATAAAACCTTGTCCCAAGCAGAGTTTGCTTACAACAATGTTCTTAACAGGTCTATTGGCAGGTCCCTTTTTCAAATTGTCTACATCTGGGCATCTATGCATACACTTGACCTGATTCTCCTACCCAAACATCCAGGGATGAGCATTGTAGTTGAGCACATGTTGAAAAAGTTGACTGATGTGCATGTTGAGGTGAAACAGTAGTTGGAAAAGTCAGTGGCCAAGTAAAAGTAAACAGAAGACAAGCACTACCACTAGAAGCTTTTCAAGGTTGGTGACATGGTAATGGTTCACTTACACAAGGAAAGGCTACTCGTGGGGACTTATAACAAGTTGAATAAGAAGATTAACCCTTTTCAGATTTTGAGGAAAATCAATTACAATGCATATGTTGTTGACCTTGCTTTAGATATAGGGATCTCTAGCACCTTCAATGTCTAAGACCTGTTTAAGTTCCATTCAAATGGTATTTAGCTTCCACATGTTAACTCGAGGACAAGTTTTTTTAAAGAGAGAGAGAGATTGATATAGAATTGGTAGTAGCAAAGTACTTGGAACAGGTTGACCGTCGTGCCTTCAAACACAACGAAAGGGTAAAAAGTAATTGTAGGGGCAAAATGAGTCAGACTCGGTATTCAGTGAAACCAGTGGTGTTTGATTCAGATTGGACCAACGATCAAGATTCATGGCTTCGCTTTAAGGCTTTGCAGTTTTGGAACGAATTTCATCGTTTAGACCATCAAAATCCCCTTTTTGCTTTTTTAGGAAAGATTTTGGAAATTAATAATAAATCATATAAAATTCTGAATTCAGCGTCGTTAGTTTCTTTAATCTTTAGATGACATGTGCTTTTATGTTAATTAGGAAAATTGCATATTTCCATTTTGGTATTTTTCGTAATTTTAAGGATTTTGCTTCCATTTTTGGAGAGATTAAGGTTTGGCCGTTTCTATTTATATTGCTTCTTTGTACTACAAGATGATCATTGAATAATATTATATTTTAGAGTTTTTCTCTATTTTCTTTTTAGATTCAGAGTGTTCTTTTGGTTTGATACATAAAGAATCATTGTATTCTTTGTGTCCTTTGTTCCCTTGCATCACATATTTATCCTGGCAATAATCCCCAATATGTCTAGTGGTCCCACAATAAGAACATGTCCACTTGGAATGATTGTCAAAACCACCACGACCTTCACGATTGGTGCTTTTACCACCACGATTACCACTTGAGGCTAGATGACGACCACTTCCACGACCACTGTCACTAGAGAGTAAAGCAGAGGACTCCTGTGAGGGTGAGGGAGTCCCATGGGTCAGAGAGGTTCTTTGAAGATGGGAATAAGGATTTACAACAATTAGAAGTTTCTCACAAGCCAGAATCTGATCTTTGAATATTTCATATTCAGAATTACGACTGTACAAGGGTAGAGCAACTTGAAGCTTTTCACGTTGTCATCGCTGTACCCCTAGATTTGCACTCAATGACTAATAAAGCAAAAACTCCTCTATAAACTTTTTAAAGTGCCATAATGCCCAGCCAGGGATTTAGTGCCTTGTTTGGTATTAAAGGTATGCTCAAAGAGTTCATATATCTGAGATATATTATACTCTTGGGAGTGTCTCCTCAAGAGAGTCCCATATTTTCTTAATTGTATCAAAAAGTTGAACATTAGAGGCAATAGGCGGCTGCATACTGAGCCATAACATGTGATCACCAAATAATTCTCACTTCACCAATCTTTAGAACCCGTGGACTTCTTAGGTGGAGGATTCTTAGTCAAGTATTTTACCTTTCTTTTTCAAGGCAAGAAAAGCTTAATGGCATGAGTCCAAGAATAATAGTTGTTTCCATTCAACTTCACGGAAGTAATTTGTCGCATTTGATCATCTATGGAATAGACCTAGCAGACTTAATCCATCGATGAATCCTTTACCTCATCCAATGTCACCATAATAAAAAGCCACAATCACTACTTGTAACTACATATATTGGAAATCAATGGAAGTCTATCGGGTGATGGGAAAACACACCACAAGTCCTTAAACTCCATAAGAAGCCCAAAATCAATTTAGATCCAACACACACAACACTCCACTACAACCAACACTACAACACAAAGCCAAAAAGTAAATAGCACAAAAGCCAACACTAGCAACTGAGATCGCAAAAGCCAGCACAATAGCAACTGAGATCATAGAAGCTAACACAAAAGCATATCCTAGATCAAGGCTAACACAATGACACACCCACAGAGCAACCAAACCCTATCACACACAATTAAGGGTCCAAGAACACAAACCTCACAAAACCGAATTGCCTAGGCACTAAAATGCCACAGCCTAGGAAGCATGGATACTCCTTGAAGGGTCGACATGGCGGTGTCGAACACGTGTTCGACACTTCCATAAGTGTCCTAAATAGTGAAGAAGCATTTGTTTTGGATGGATACGACTAGGATAGTGGGGTGATACGGTGGGATACTACCCACAACCATGGATTTATGTTGAAACCAGAAAAAGGGGGGGGGGGTGGAAGAAGACGATACCTAATCAGCCATTGCGACTGCCACAACCAAATATCACGTCCTCTTCGAGTAGGTATGTCGTCTTCAGATCTCCTCTTCGACCACTCTCTCTTTCTCTCTCTGGGCGGTTTCTATTGCTTCTCTGTGATAGAACCTGCGGCGTGCCCTAGTCGCTGAAAAGCAACAGTCACGTTACTTTCTTCTTTTTTTTTTTTCTTTTCAGCAAGGGTTTTCCATCATTACGTTTCAGCCCCAGTTATTTTCTTGTCCTTTTTTCTTTGTCCTAATTGCTAAATTACACTTTACAAGTTACCCTTAAACTTCTTATATTTTATGTTAAATTACAATCATACTTTATTAGTTGTCACCCACTATCCAATTTGGTTGGACCCACTGCCCATAATATATTAGTTCACTAATCAAATTTAATATTAGTTTATTTTCTCCAATTATAAAATATTAATTAATTACTCAATTTTATTATTAATATTATTATATATATATAAATATATCATATTATTTTAATTAGCCGTAGTGTTATGAAAAGATTGCCTAGGCAAGAAGTAAAGCGAGGCGAGGTTGTCTCGCCTTGAACAACTAAGACGAAGCGATAAAAAAACGAGTACCTCTCGCTTCAATGAAAGGCGAGAAAGCGAGCGCCTTAGTTAAGCGAGGCGAGATTGTCTTGGATTGTTTTATTTTTATTATAGACCGTTGGATTGGGGCAATTAGAAAAAAAATTATGAGATGCCCATACACCCAATTGTCCCCTTATCCCAATATATACAACACTCAAATCCTAATTTTGCTCAAAGGGTCAGACGACGACTTCTGCTGCTGCTACTCATTCCTTGTTGGTCGACGACTGCTACTGTTGCTCCTCCTTCCTCGCTGGTCCACACACAGGTTTGTCTCCTTTTTTTCTTTTCTCTTTTGTTTCTCTTCTTCTTTATTTCTCCTTTTTTTTCTTTTAATTTTTTTTCTTTTTCTAGGTCCACAGCTTTGCATCTGCTGCTGTCTTCTTTGACAGAAAAAAACTACACACAGGTACTGTTTCTACTGCTGTTTCTCCTACTTCTACTTCGACAATAGAGGTACGTTTTCTTCTCTCCACTCTTCTCTTCTTCTGTTGGTTCTGGTTCTTCTTCTTTGCTTCTTCTTCTTCTCTTTTTCTGCTTCTAGTTTTGTTTCTCTGTTTCTGTTTCTCTTTTTCTCTTTTTCTGCTTCTGATTCTGCTTTTTTTCTTTTTCTGATTCTGATTCTGCTTTTGTTTCTCTCAATTTGATGCTGAGATTTTCTATAAACGCTTATTTTGCTATTTTTTTTGTATTTTCTACTTCTGTTTTTTTTTTCTGCTCTGCTTCTGCTTTTTTTTTTTCTTCTTTTCTTGATTTTCTAATGTTTATATTTTTTTTCTGCTTTTGTTTCTATTTTTTTTTTTTGCTTTTGCTTATGTTATTTTTTTCTGCTTCTGATTTTGTATAGCTGATTTTCTCTGGTTCTGATTTTCTCTGTAAGTAGATTGTTTTGCGTCTCTGCTTCTTTTTCTGTCTCTCTTTCTTCTCCTCTTTTACTTCTGGTTTTGCTTCTCTTCTTCTGCTTCTGGTTTTGCTTCTCTGTTTCTACTTTTGGTTTTTTTATTTGTAATCTTGAATGCTGATTCCCTTTTTTTCTGCTTCTGCTTCTTCTTCTCTGCTTCCTCTTTTGCGGTTGATTCTGATTTTCTGTAATTCTGATTTTGCTGATAGAGAAGCATTGAATAAATGTTTAATTGCTTGAATTGTGTGTGTTATATTTTTAAATATTAGGATTTGAGATATTATTAGTGTTTGTTTGAATTTAAATATTTAAGCTATGACTGTTATTAAACTTTGAGATATTATTAGTGTTTGTTTTAATTTAAATGTTTATGGTTTTGTTTGCATTTAAATATATAGTATTTATAAAATTAAAACATAGAAGTTTAGAAGTAATTAAACTAAAATATTTACTTTTTTTAAATGTCGTTTCGCTTTAGTAAAGCTTTTCACTTCGTTTCTCGCCTAGGCTTTAGGAGCCTTAGTCGCTTCGGTTCGCTTTACGCCTTAAATGACACTGATTAGCTGTATTCTTGCCATACCTGTGTTATATATTTAGAATTTATCGTATTCTTAGGTCTGTATCGTATCGGATACGACACCTGTGTTCGTACCGTGCATCCTTGGCCACAGCCAAGGCTTCTACACAACAGAAAAAAACTACCACACACCACAGATGGTCATAGGTCCCCTCTAGAAGATCCTCCAAGCTTAGTCGCACCCTTCTGTGGCAGTAGAAAGCACTACGAGGAGTTGGGTTGTATAGAGTAGGCAGATTGAAGAAATTAACTCTAATTTTCCACAAAAAATCATTCAAAAATAGAGAACTGTATCCAGATGACCTCAAAAAATTGAACAAAAATCACCATAAAATTGAGCACTCTGAGTCGAGCTTGGGCTAGAGTTCTGGTCGCTAGATGATGATGACTTCATGCTGATGTTAGCATGAAGTCATCGTTGATTTGCTAATGTTAGCAATTGGATCTGTGTTTCTTTTTTCTAAGTATTCTAATATATTTTTAATAATTATTTATCTTAGATTAATACTTTCATACCAAGTTAGAATTATAAAAGAGATACTAGGGTTTGTAAGAAGAAGAGACAAGAGGAAGAGAAAGAAGAATAGTAGGAATTGGCTATATTGCCCTACATCCTCTTATTTATATTGAACAATATTTTGGGCAATTACAATATTATCTCATAGTAGCTTATAAATATAAAACATAAAAAATAAGAACTCTAACAGATATCTTTCATGCTCAATTTGCATATATCTGAATAAAAAATTCTCCTCCTAAGTCCTTAAGTAAATACATTGACTAATTGTTCTTTGGATGTCTTAAAGGGCATACAAATCTACTCGATATTGAGCTTCTCTTAAATGAAGTGCTTGTCAATCTCACTATGCTTTGTTATGTCATGTTGAACCGGGTTATGAGCAATGTTTATATCAATCTTATTATCACTATACAGGAACATAGGTTCAACCTTTGAGAAACCCAAGTCTTCCATTAAGGTTTTCAACCACAAGCTCATAAATACTATGAGCCATAGCGCTATAGTATGTCTTTGCACTAGATCTGGCCACTACGGCTTGCTTCTTGTTTCGTCAAGTAACTAGATTTCCTCCTACAAGGATACAATAACTTGTAGTGGATCTCCTATTATCAATTGAGCCTGCCTAATCTTCAGTTGTGAAAGCTTCTAATCTCAAATGACACTGGTTCGAGAATAATATTCCTTTACCGATGATTTAAGATATCTCAGTACATGATGAATTACCTTTTGATGAGGGACTCGAGTGGCATGCATAAATTGACTAACAACACCCACTGCATATGCTATGTTTGGGTGAATGTGAGCAAGATATACGAGTCTCACAACAAGCCCTGATATCTTTCTGTATCAACTTGATGACCTTCATTACTTCTTCGTCTGTGGTTTGTCTCAATAGGTGAGTTTGTAAGTCTACAACTTAGCAAGTTGGTTTCCATCAGAAGATCAAGGATATACTTCTTCTGTGAGATGAAAATGCATTTATTTGATCTAGACACTTCTATCACTAAGAAATAACATAAATGCCCCAAATCTTTAATTTAATTCTTTAGCAAGAGGAATTTTTAATTTGGACACTTCCTCTGCAATATTACGTGTAAGTATTATGTCATCAACATATACCGTAAGAACTGAGATCTTGTCACTCCCTTGTTTGATGATTATATGTGATCTGCATGACTTTGTTTGTACCCAAGTAGTCTAGATGACTGCTTTAGTCCATAAAGGAATTTATTTGACTTACATACTTTTCCCTCCGTAGCTAAAGAAGAAAAGTAGGAGGAATATCCGTGTACACTTCTTCATCCAAGTCCAAGAAATACATTCTTTACATTTAGTTGCTTTAGATTCCATTCCAGATTGACAAGAAAGGGCACAAATGATATTTATCTTAGCTATAGGGGCAAATGCTTCCTAATAGTCTATGTCATATGTTTGAGGAAACCCCTTAGCTACTAGTCTTGCTTTGTATCTATCAACTGTACCATTTGCATTTTGCTTGATAGTAAACAGTCACTTACAGCCTACTGATTCCTTCTCGACTGGGAGATACATATGTTCTCAAGTTTCATTCTTTCTCAAAGCTATCATATCTTCTACCATGATTGTTTTCCATTTGGGTTTTGCAAGAGCTTTATTCCAATTGAAGAAGATAAAGAGTCATAAGAAACAAACTTAGAAATATGATGTTGGGTAAAAGTCCAAACTCCTTTTCAAATAGCAATATGTAAAAAACTATCATCAACAAGATTACTACAAGGAGGCTTATTACTTGACTCATTACTTGATGTGGAGGAAGAGATTCTAGGAACTGAGTTGGGAGATGATGACTGACTTGATGGTTCATGGGTGGTGATTTGCTTATTTTGACATCGAGTATATCATTACAAGTCATCCCTATCTAATATTTCACAAATAGTTTGCTCCCACCGGATAGGTGTTTCTGCTTGAGGCTCCCCCTCACTAGATTTCTCTCCTTGACTCATGTACTAGTTGGGAGGTAGGAGAAAGAATCCATCCTTTTGCATCTCTTCTTCAATACACTGCTCTCCATAAAGAGATGGAGGAGTGGAAAACTAAGGTGATTGTTGTTCTCTCAAAGCTGTTTATACGTGAACTACACATGTGATTAGTTCTTGAGATATAAGATAATTTTATGACACCGTTCTTGCAATTAATCAAAGCATTAGAAGGAGGACGACTTCCAAAATTATCTTGAATGTTCTAATGACTCCCAAGTGCCAATGGAGTGCTTCTGGTACCTAGTTGAATTGTTAGGTTTAAGGGTCTAGTGTTGAGAAGAAAAGAGAAGAGTAAGAGGAAAGAGAAGCAATTATAATGAGGCTTAATGAGAATGAGAGTTAACTAAGCTCTTGTCCTTATTTGATGAACACACACAAGGGCATATTTTGAACATTCTTTACCCAACATCATACTGTAGTCGCAAAAGCCTAAGAAGATCAACAAGCCTTGGTCTAAGCACCACCTCCAAAAGGGCCTAATTCATAATAAGCTGCAAGCTACAATAATACCCTTAGTTAAAATATTCTAACATTCTACACATGCACTATCATAGGCAATTAAGCTCAAGCCCTGAATAGAGTGTACTTGCATTCATTTTCTTGTAGATTATGTAGAGCTTATGGTTTTGAGTTCATTGGTTTGGAGGGACATTGCCAAAGGAGCAGCTGATTAGCTTGAGTTTTTGGTTAAGCATGGCATTTGGCTGTGAAAAGTATCATAAGATGCTGAGACCCCTGTTCTCAACATATTTGATTTGTCATTACTGTCCACATCATATAAAATTAGGGTCTGACCTCTCTGAGTTTGATATAGAAGATTTAGTTTGCAATTTATTCATTCTCTTGTTCTCAATGCAGATGATGTGGGCCGCTGATTTTGACGAATCTTTGGCTTTTAATCTGGAAGAGAATTGCCTGGAACCATTGGTCATCCAGATTCCCAGGGAATCTGTTGCAGAAACAGAAGAAGAGAGATTTGAGAATGATCATGGTGGTTCAAATGGTGGGTTACAATCAAAGTATGGAAATGTGGAACGCTCCATCTGGGACAACACTGGAGTGAAATCATCATCAACGCATCCCCTTTGTGGCTTGACAAAGCCATTCTGGTCAAAGAATGATCGTTTGCAGATCTGTACTGTGGTGTCATCAACAAGGAAAGGTGATGACGAACTACCTGTTTTTTGCGTAGCAGCAATTCTTTTCATGAACCGGCAGAAAATCATGAGAGACACCCATTCAATTGATGATCTAATAAAGGCAGGTGGATTATACCGAATTTTCAGCTCTATGCTTGACCAACTAGTTGATTTTTGCACTACTGTGATTCTGTTGTCATATTTGGCTATATGAAACTGGGTGATGGGTAGGATCTGCTTTCTTCTAGTCATTATTGTGTGTAACTGTGTATGATATGCAATTGCCATGATGTAAGAATTATGCCAATCAGCTGCTGTGTTTATCTTAGCATTATTACTTCGTAAACTGAACAGTGCATCTTAGAGTCAAAATGTGAAACTGATTACAAAACTGGTATAGACTGCATGTTCAAGTCATGGCCTATTCCTAGAGGTGAAAATTTCATGCATAAACAATAATTTGTCATGAATCATTGTGGTTTATTTTTATTACTTTTAGTTTCACCCTTCTATACTACAACTGATGATAAAGGAACAGTCTCTTGTAATTTCTTTTGTGTTGAAATGCAAGTGCTTACTTGATCATGGGGTTGAGCCATACTTAAACCAGCATGAACTTGAAGGCCTTAACAGTAGAAGGTGTACCCTTGTATGTGTCTACTAGCCAAGTTCATTTGCTCTATTTGTTCACTTCTTCCCCATCATGAGTACAGCGTTAACCTTTTGTGTTTGGCTGCTTTGAAAAGCTTAATTGATTTAGAGGTTCATGTCTATCTTATTTCTAAGTTGGTATTTCACATTTCTCTCTCTCTCTCTCTGAGAATATGTAAGTTGTTTACTTAATTTCTTTTGGCATGGATGTAATTTTCTGTGGGTAGTTTGGAGCAGTAACTCATGGTCAACATGTTGCAGATGTTTAATGATAATTTACTCAAGATCAGGGTCAAGAGATGTGTGCGTACAGCCGTCAAACTCCGCAAGAAGTACTTCTACAAGGTTTCAAGCATTTTATGATTTTCTTGTTTTGCCATGCACAGTCGGTGTCTGTATGTTTTTTTAATATTGTTATGTTGGTTTTTTCCTGTTATTATATAACCCGCTTTAGACAAGTGGTGGAGATTCCAACTGGTCATGGTTGTAGAAAAGAGTGGTGGTGCCATGCATCAGCTTTATCTTCCTGTTCAGAACATGATTGTAAAAATTCTTGGACTTCAGCATATTTATTAATAAACAAGTTCATCTTGTTTAATTTGTTTCTAGCTTACAAGCATGTCCAAGGTAATAAATGTGATTTTTATTTCTATTTGGATTACCCATGTAACGTTGGTTCATGTTCAAACCAGATGGGCAATTGGACAGTGAAGATGTGATGTCATTATTTGATGGACATGTTTTTTAAGTAGGAAATTTTAATGGACATATGAGGCACCACTACCTGTTGTTCATAGCATCATCTAATTTGTACTCTTCCATAGATGCCTTTTCTGAGACTTGCTCCTGTCTGAAACCAGCTGATCAAGAGCAGGAGCTCAGAAGCTCAAGATGGTGACTAAGGTTGCTCTATTTTCTTATATAACAAAAGCTCAGCCATGGCTTACGGAGTTGGCACCTATGGCTCGATTTTAAGTTTGAGTGGCATGACAATGCTTTTTATCTTGATATGTTGGAGTTCATAGCAAAGGCTTATGCAATTTGAAGATTCACCCAATTGTTTGTATCTCCTAGTTCTCTTCCACCTCCAATCTCAGGTAATTAATGTCTTGTTCTGTCTTCCTTCAGATCAAATTATTAAA
>CAUOFW020001481.1:0-90658 GCA_963454935.2 Ilex paraguariensis | reverse complement strand
TTTTTTTGCACAACAGGTAAAAGAATATAAATAAATTTATCTTTGCTCATGCACACTATAGCTGTGTAAGCAACAATATCAGCAACATTAGCTCCAGAAATTTTGGCTGTTAAGGACTCAACAATTTTAGTACCACGTGTAAGACAACTTTTTTTTTTTTTTTGGGAGGGGGAAGGGGACTTGAACCCTTGACCTCAAAGGCAAACCTTCACAAGGCAAGGAGTACTATTGGACCAAAGGCCCATTAGTACGTGTAAGACAATAGAACCGGTATCCTTTAGAATGTTCTGGGTAACCTATGAGAAACAACGAATAGTTTTAGAACGGTTTTTTCTCAAAAGGGTTATAGATTTTGACTTTAGTAGGACAACCCCAACTCAAAAATAGTTAAGGCTTGTTTCGTATTGGTCTATAATTCAAAAGGTGTTTTTGGAACAGATTTGCTAGGACTCTATTAAGAATGTATGAAGCCATTTTAATGGCTTCTCTCCAAAGATAATTAGGTAAGTTACACCTACTCATCATACTTCTCATCATGTCTTTAAGGATGCGATTACGCTTTTCAGCCACACCATTTTACTCGAACTACCAGGCAGGTATATTGCAATTACTTGGCAAACCCGTCCAAAATGCTATCCAGGCAAGTCATGTTTGCCATAATACTCACTACCACGGTCAGATCTAACAATTTTGATGACTTTCTCTAATTGTTTCCTCTACCTCAATCTTGAAAATTTTAAACTTTCAAGAGCATCAAAATTTTCATTAATTAAATAAATTATATCCATAACGAGAGAAATCATCAATAAATGTAATAAATATTTATTACCACACAATGTACGTGAGTAAGGTTCACTGATGTCAGTGTGAATGTTTTTTAAAAAATCTAGACTGTGAGTTACACTTTTTCTTCTTAATCTTGGTCAATTTATCCTAATACAGTCAACACAAGTTTCAAGGTCTCCAAAATGGGGAGGAAGAATATCATTCTTTATTAATTTTTTCACTCTTTCTCTAGAAATGTGACCCAAACATTTATGTCACAACTGTGAAGATTTTTCTTTATGAAAAGTCTCTTAGATACAACATTTACAATATTTGAAAGACTATATTCATTATTGATAGCCAAGCATATACTGTACAGATCATCTGATAAAACACAATGACCAGCATTTTGGAACTTAAAAACAATAAATTTTACCATTACTAAATTTAAAACAATATCCAATTTTATCAAGCAAAGAAAATAAAATCAAATTCCATCCAAATGACGGTACATAAAAAGTATTTTCTAAAACAAACTGAAAATCAGTGTCTAAATTCAACCTAACAGTTCCTACGAACTCAACATGGACTTCATTATTATCTCATACTTTTAGCTTGATTTCCCTTCACTTGGCCTCCGTTTGCTTGTAAATCCTTGCAAAGTCATGACAACATGAACAGAAGCCCCCACTATCAATCTCCCTAAGAAGTTAATGAGACATTAATTAAATTAGATTCAAAGTAACAAATGCTAGTGAGTTGCCTTCTTCTTTTCTAACCAAGACTTGAATCGAGTGCCCACTTTTCTTATAAGCACTTTTCTTGCAAAAGTAACACTTGACATCTTTAATGACAGCCTTAAGACACATTTTGACCAGTATCATGCTTTTGAAATCCCGACCATTCTTTAAAGCATTATGATTAGATTTTTTATTATTTTCTGATACTCACTTTTGAACTAGATTTTAGCTGAGAAACAAACAAGACAATTACACTCTTTTCTTTTTTAAGTTTTTTTTTCCTCAGAATCACACTTGGAGATAGGTCATTTATTGTCCAGGACTCATTTGGGTATTGTATGCAGTTTTAAATTGCTAATTCAGGAGGCAAAGAGTTAAGAGTGTAATGAACAATGAAATCATCAGGAATAAATATTTTTGAAGGCTTTGAGTTTGGTTTGAACATGAACTATTCTAAGGACATATTCCCTAACACCACCTACATAGTCATATTTTATACTCGTTAATTCATCATTAGGCCCCCCAGCTTTAGTCTTATTGGATATCCTATATCTCTCTCCTACAGCGATAAAGAACTCTTTGACATTCTTGGTTTCGAGCAGTCACTCATAAAGCGTACAGAATAGACCTTCATGGCAATCATACTCAGTCGATTAGATTTCTCTCACTTTGCATAAAATTTATTTACTTTAGAGAAAACTTTTACTATTATGTTTAGGTTCATTCTCTTTTAGACAAGTCTATATCAACAATTCTCAGGACAAACTCAATATCTTGTTTTCATAATTTTATAATTAGAATCAGTCAAGACTTCAATGTTGACATTATTATTATTCATAGCAAAAGAGAATGTTCAGGCAACGAGAATATAAACAGTTAGCAAAATTGAGCAATAAATAAATAAATTATGCTTTGAACATAATAAGTCATATTTTATTAAGAGAGTCCAAATACATCACTATAAATTCCCCTTTGGGCAAGAGATGTAATATGCTATAGGTCATCTCTTTCATGAAACTAACCAATGAGAAAGTTCAAGTTTTGAAAAATTTATCCCCTTTGGGCAGATAAACTTTCTAAACTATTGCACATCTACCACAATGTTTCATGACATCTTCAAATTACAATACACAACAAACCCCTTTGGGCAGATAATTGTATTTAATATTAGAGACCATCTCGTACAAAAGTATGGAAAAAATTACAAATTTCAATGCATGGACCACTTTGATGGTAACCATCCATCTTAACTCATAGAATTTTTTTTCAAACCAGGATATTTTCATGACATCTTTAAATTACATACACAATAACACATTTTGGACATGTAATTGTATATTATAATTTAAAAACTATCTTATAACAAAAACATGAGAACAATCTATAAATTTTAATGAATAGACCACTTTGGTGGCAACCATTCATCTTAACTCATAGAATTTCTCAAAGTGGAATATTATAACAAATTGTCCATAATTAAATATCATGTGATCAATCAATATGAGGTATTAACCAATATGTACCTCTATAGATCACCCATCATCAATCGTTGTATTTAAGTCTCATTCTATTTTTATTATTAGAATTAAATAATTTAAATTCACATCTACCAACATTGAATGAATAATATGTTGATCATACAATAAAAAAAATTCATCGTATAAATCACTTGGGACTAAATTTAGAATTGTACACACCCTCTACAAATTATAGTAATTCAATCAAAGTTGCACCAATATGGAAAATAATTTGTATGAGTAAATCATATGTCTATTCGTCAACAAGAACAATAATTTTAATAAATTTAATAGCTTGATCGAATATGACATAATCAAATAAAGTAGCAACTCCACCGTAATAACATTAAAAAAAAAAACTTATAGGGTCGTGAATACAAATTTTATTTGATACACAGACCAATTCAAATCAAGTTCTTTAATCAAATTACATTTCTATATATGATTGAATTAAAAGCCAATATAAAGGTCTAATTTAATTAAAATCAACTAAACTATAATTGATGTATGTAGCCGCCAAATCATAAAGAATTGAAGCCATAAAACAGAATTCAAGCAAATATCGATGGCAATCAATCTTTGATTCAATTGGCATGGCTTCATATTCTCTACGAGACCCATCAGAAGTATTTTCTTTCCTAATACGTTTGGCAAGATGGGGATCATAAACCACTTACCAGTAGGTTATTTGTTCAAGATTTGGTTTTTTTTTTATTACTACTGGATCTTGGTCTTGCACATACATCCGTAGAGAAAAATTTCACAGATAGTTACAGGAGGAGATAATAGCCAGGATTATTCTTGAATTATCAATTAATTATGTGGCGTTTTTTTTATACGTCGCCATCACAAAATTATTTTGAGATACCAAATTATACAAAAAAAATAAAATAAATTTGGGTTCTAAATTCATATACGATAGGCTCTGATACCACATGTAAAAAATTTTAATGATTCGTATATGAAATTTAGAACACCTAAATTACAAGATTTGGATCATATAGGTTTAGAACATATCTGTATGAGTCATGCTACTCGATCTCTGGATTTCTTTTGTGAAAGGGTAAGGTCTTTATCTCCTTTTTCAAAGCAATAGGCGACTCTCAATGGGACAAGACAAATTAGGGTTATGAAGTGGAGAGGGGATCTAGCCTGTTATTTATAATAAAATCTAACGGCCTCTTCCATTACGGGCCATAATTAGATCAAGACCTACACTTAACCGCCTCAACCACATCAATTAAAAGATGTACATAAGCCCATCAAAATAGATCACTTAATAATATTTGGCTAATCTCATTGGACCATAAATTCAGCCCATTTTTCACAAACTAAAATTAACTATCAATTAATGACAGTCTAATACAGGAAAAAATCCAACAAATTGATACAATAAAGTTGTTGAAACCTGCATTTGGAATGTTTTACCTCAACTTTCCTACGAAAATTGTGTAGTTATTGGAACATTACTAAATTAAAACTAGTTTTCTTTCCAAACTGATGTAGTTGATTGTGTAAGAATGAGAGGGAAGAGATGAGAGATTGTTTGTGCATACATGTGAACTTAGTGACCTTGTGTGATACACTGATAGTGTATGGGTGGGTGCGTGGGTTTGTATTATATATATCTATCCATTTACAACCACTTTATGGTTGCTAATTAAAGCAATGACCAAAAAAAAAAATCCCCTTCTAAGCACATTAAGTGTTGGCAAAGTGATTGCATTTTCTTGTTTACAAGGCTTTTCCCGAGAATTACAATATAGTACAATGGACTCGTTTATCAAAATCCCCACATTACTTTTGTCTTGCATGTCGTACCACCTGACACTTAGTTGTGCAGAGCTGTCCTATCCATGTTAAGTGAATTAGGAATGAAAAAGCATGAGATTCCATAATAATCTGAAAAAAAAAACTGGAGCCTTCTTTTTGTGGAAAGATTTACTCTCCTGCAGCTTTTGTAAGCAGTACCTTTACCTGTTATGTTTAAGGGCTGATTTTTCCATGTCTAGGTCCATGAGTATGATTAAGCCCAAGTGTAAGAGGTTGATATATAGACACCGGAGTTTGGCCTTGGAATTTTTTTTTTTTTTTGAAAAAAAAACTAGAGAAAGGTAGAGGTGTTCAAATTTCTGATTACCCGCAAATTCCGACACTATCCTATCTTACCTTACTCTACCCAACTTTATTGATTGACTACCTAAAACAATCGAATAAGCCAAGGAAAAACTTTTTGGTATTCCGCAAAAAATTTGGTAGAAATGCGGAATATCTACAAATTTTCCGTATTCATACCATACCCTACCCGCTTATACAGATTTAAATGGTTTTGAAGAAGTTGTAATGAATGTTTGTTATCCATTAAAAGATAATGAAATAGGAAAAAATATTTTCATAAAACAAAGTAATTATACAAATGTTTATTCACAAGTTGTAGGACAACATTTGACAAAGATTGAGAACTTAATTAAGAATCAACAAAAAACAGAAGTCTGGTCTTCTAAATCCATAAAGAAAAAGTATATTGAAGTTGAAAAGGTAAATATTAAACCACCAGTTTATACCTCTAAATTTAATCTTCATAATAAATTTGAAGATGAGTTTATAAATGAACTCAAAAAGAAACTAAAAAATATGTCATTAAATGTAATTTCTCAAATTAAGAGTGTATAGCAATCTAAAACTGAAATCCAACAATTTGAAGATTCTTTACATCAAATGAAAATTGAAGTAAATAAAATTGGGTATTCTAAACCTAAAAAACAAACTAACACGTACTCTCAGGTACCTCTTATGAGGGCTTATTATCAAATATCAACTCCTCAATATATTTTATATGAGAAAATCTTTCTTATTGAAAAAACTAGATATGATGCTTCTTCTATTTATGAATAGAATATTGATGGTATGGTAGAATATTTAATTCATCAAATTTTACATAAAATTTTAATGTATGCATCTATCTATAAAACTAATCACTAAATTTATAACAACAGGATTTACTGGCCAATTAAGAGGCTGGTGGGATAATATTTAAGTTTAACCCAAAGACATGAATATTAATTGCAGTAAAAATTATAACAGCTGAAGATGGAAGTATAACCACTCAAGAAGATGTTTTTTATACTTTAATACAAACAATATTAAAACACTTTGTAGGGACAAGCTTACAAAGTTCAGATAAGAGTAAAAAATATTTAATGAATCTAAAATGCCTCACCTGAACGCATTTTAGTGGTATAAAGATGTATTTTTTGGCAAAAGTCTTATTAAGAACAGACGCTAATAATGAATTTTGGAAAGAAAAATTCATATAAGGATTGCCTAGCTTATTTGTTGAAAAATTAAGAATTCATTTAAAACAACTTGGAGGATTTAAAATCCTTTATGAAAACTACACTTACGGAGAATTAATTTATGAATGTATTTCAGAAAGATTAGCTCTCTGTAATGATTTAAATCTCAAAGCTCAACTTAAAAGACATATATATATATATATATAATATTTTATTGATGTTTATGGCTTTCTTATATGTGATGTATTATAATTATTTTTGTATTATTGAATTTATTATGTTTTCTTTAGTGTTATTGTGTTAGTTAATTGGTGCAGATTACTTAATTAAATTGTTAAATGATTCAAATTTTAATAACTAAAAAATATTTGTTCACTCGACTTCCTACCTGATTGTTTTGGATGAAATTCGGATAGGAATAGTGCACTTGATTAGGTAGGGTAAGTAAAAAAAAATTATTTTGTAAAGTATCGAATAAGAAGATATAATATTATAATTCCTCCTCGTGGGATAGTAATGGTATCACAAAATATCTAAGGATGAGTTCAGTTACCTAAGTCATGTTATCCAGTTAAGGAGCTCAGCTCATCAATATTATTCGTAGACCTCGATTTTAGACTTCAACTCCCCGTGTCAATATCTTGACGAAGTTTGTGCAAAGGAAAGCTGGATCCCACCAAGTACTCCCTTTTTCTTGGCGTCAATCACCCAGCAGACATAAGTCTTGTTGCACAATGAGGGAAAACCGTTACAAGGGAAGGGCGAAGATCTCGCTTTAGATCAAGCAAAGTCCAAGAATAACTATAAATAGGAGGCAAGGCCCTCGAAGAGTGAGAGATCCATTGTAGCCTTAAAAAATATTCTATATAAATCACACACAATTACTAATAGATTCATGAACAAGATACTCCCTTAAGAGTGGATTAGCCGAGCTCCCGAGCCAGTGAGTCGTTATAAACAATATGCATAATTATCTATTAATTCCAAAAAAAATTTATTCTTTAGAGCCTTAGAGTTCAGACTAAATTATTCAGTACACCTTATATTCATTCCTCTGTCTAGTCGTATTAATAACATCATCATGTAGGGTGAACGCCCATAGAGAAAGGCGACTTACGCAAGCACTAGGAGAGGACAGTTAGAGTTAGGGTTCTGAGCAGGGCCAAAACTAAGTTAAGACCGGCGGGGGGCCACTGACCTTTCAAAAACCCAATTATATATATTCTTTTAACAGCCTTGACTTTCTTAAATTAGCATATTGCCCCTATTTGATTTTTAAAAATTTCGTGCAATGGCTTATCTTTTGCCTATAAGTTAGTAGTTCACTATTAGCCCTCTTGACCAATGAAACAATTATCTTATTTTTGGATTCTTTGAAACAAATGAAATGTAACCTCAATAAATAAATAAAAAAATGCATTTCTTTGGTTTTATAGAAAGCCCCCATTTTGTTAGAATAATCATATTGTTGACCTTGTCTCTTTTTTTATACGAAGAAATGCAAATTGTAAAGTTTTCAAACCCAAATGGGTGTTTCTACTTTTTCAAATAAATAGTGAAATGAAATTTTTGAGAAACTTAGCATAAATCAATATAGACAATTTTTGAGAGTTGGAAAAACATTATACTTTGCTTTGATATATTATTGATACAAATTTTAGTTTTTATATGGTAATTTGAACATGAATCATAATACATTTATCATGCTTAAATTGACAAATTTTTTATATCGGATGGTGTTTATTTTATTTTTGTTCCTTCCCCCCCTCCCCCAAAAAAAAAAAAAAACAAAAAGGATCCTAGCTCTACCCCAGTTCTGAGCTTCTTTATTTTCAAGTAGTTCCCATCCAGGTATTGTGGTTGTCTTCAACGGATTGTGTATTTTTCAATTTTTAGTTTGGAGGGTTGTAGTTGTGGTGGTAATAGTTGAATTTGTTGTACTTTCTCCATTGAATTGTATTAATCCCAAGGCACTTGATATTTTTTTTTTTTGGCTATTGTCCAAGGTAGTTGAATTTTTTGTACTTTCTCCATTGAAATTGTATCAATCCCAAGGTTTGGGTGCAATCTTTGAGATAATAAATTATCATAACTGATGGACCAGACCCAAATGACCCAACTCATGTTGAAAGCCCTGTTTAAATTAAGAGCCCAACTTATAAAGATCCAGTATCCAATCCAAAGGCGTCCAAGCCCGATCAAGCTCATCAGGGTTCGAGGAGCTACATCGCCAAGGAGTAAGCAGGGTCATCAACAGCCTCATCCACGCCGCCTTGGAAAGAGTCAAACTTCATGTCATCCTTGGACCGAATCTTGTGGAGAGCATCGTCACTGCCTCATCCGTTGAGAAGAGGGCGTCAACTCCACCAGATTAGCCACTTAGTTACTAATAACTCGCTCTAATATGTTATGAGACGATTATAAATTGTAAGTCCTACCAACACTTGGGGGGCATCACACTCAATCGAGCACATCCTCTACTCTTCCCTGTCTTAGCTTGTATCTCCCTGCTCTCACTATACATCTTGAAGTAATAAAACACCAGGTGACCCTAGCCCTTCAAAGCGGACGTAGGTCATATTGACCGAACTACTATAAATCTTTGTGTTGCTTTCTGTCTCTACTTTATTACTTCATTTATTATTGTTCATTTGACAGGTGGTGTACAAACTCAATTTGTGCATCATTAGTTTGGCGTCGTTTGTGAGAACAACAAGATTCTCTCCGAAACACTTCCTTTGTTGAACCAATGGCGATCACCACCAAATCGATGAGTCAGCCTGAAGATACTCCACCACGAGAGGAGGAGGTTGCTCCTCCACTTAACCAATCCCGTCCTAAATGCATTGCAGATGCTGTAAACAATGTATCAACTTGTAGCTCAGAACCAGCAGATCTTACAATTGATGCTCGCTGGACAACAAGGAAGAGCACAGCTTGTTGGACCCCAAACTACATGAGCTTCACGCCCTAGGCGTCAAGGAGCTCCGGGCGCTCCACATAGGGGAACCCACCATGAGGGACCTCCACCTCCTCATCCATCTCTCTCTTCTGATGCTGGAGACCCTAATTTCCAAGAGGATGTGGGTGAAAACCAAAGTGTGGAGCATGAGAGCTATTTCCACGACAATTCCAAAGGAGCTCCCAATCACTCGGATGAAACAATAAAAGCGTACAAAATCAACTAGGTGACGTCTTCAACACCATGAAGGCACAAGGACCCAAGACTGTGGACTACCTCATTAGATGAACTGACACGTCTTTCGTGCTAGACAAGGCTTCTTCCCTAGAAATTCAAAATGTCATCCGTCAAAACCTTTGACGGTTCCAAAGACCCACTTGATCACCTAAAAACTTACAAGACTTTAATACAGCTGCACAACGTCCCCGACAAAATCATGTGTAAGACATTCTCAACTACCTTAAAGGGATCATCCTGACAATGGTTCGCCAAGCTCTCCCTAGCCTCCATTGGCTCCTTTGCTAAGTTAAGCAGGTCCTTCGTGTCGCACTTCATTGGAGGACGCCACCACTAGAAACTTGTCACTCACCTACTCATCATAAAGCAAGACTGAGATAAGAGCCTAAGGAGCTACCTCAGTCGTTTTAATAAGGAGGTCCTTTAGATCGAGGAACTCGATGATAAGGTCACCATAACTGCTTTCCTTGGAGGCCTCTAGTCATCAAACTTCCTCTTCTCAATGATGAAGCGCCCACTGAAGAGCATGCTAGAGCTGTTGGCAAAAGCTCAGAAATACATGAATGCTGAAGACATTACAAGGTCCAAGTGAGGTGAGTCCTAAAGAACATGGGAAAATAGAAAGGAAAGAGAAAGGGACGACAAGAATGAGAGTGGCAACAAGCATAACAGGATAGAGAAGGTACCTGCCAAAGATCAATTTGGTCCTGTTCCTCAAAAAGATCAACAAGCCTTCACCCCCCTCAACGCTACTATCGAGCACATCCTATTCCAGATCCAGGATGACTCCACAATAAAGTGGCCAGGGAGAATGAAGTCTCCACCAAACCACAAGAACCTAAACAAATATTGTCGCTTCCATCGTGACCACGACCACGACCACGACAATGATGATTGCTATGACCTCAAGAGGTAAATTGAGGAACTCATACAACGTGGTCATCTACACTAGTATGTTTCTGGTAGGGGTCAGGCGTCGCCACTACCTCATAATTAGGAGGACCAACAACCCGTCAGAGAAATTCACCCCATTCCTTGAGGGCTCACAGGAGGAGGAGAATCATTTTCCTCCATAAAGGCCCATGCTAGGAAAGCTAGGCACCTTGACAAATTACGCCTATCCAAGGTGCCCAAGCATGGAAACAACGAGGTCATATCTGTAAAACCTAGGTAAATTTAAACTTTTTACAATAAGGGCAAAACGATAAATTTGCCACTACGGTACGGGTTGCAAACAGACCTCACCATTGGATTCATCTCGCGAAATCTAGCTACCTCGTTAATTTTCGTCGAATTTCGATATAGTCAAATTTTTTTATGTTTTACGAGACAGTCGAGTCTCGGGTGACCCAAAAATAAAATTTTTAACAAAATTTTAAAATTTAAAAAATAATTTAAGGCAAGTTAAAATAAAAATATTTTGAACTTGAACCGGGACAAAATTTAATCATTTTGGGGCGAAAACAGACCTGAAAAAATAGGGTCGTGTGGCGCGTTATGGGCCAAGTAAATTAGAGAGTATAAATAGGGAAAAAAAGTTGATTTTTTTCCCATTTTTATGTTCAGTTGCTATTCGATAGAGAGAGAGAGAGAGAGAGAGAGAGAGAAAGAAAAGGATTTTTCAAGCCTTTTCTCTTGTAACCAAGGGCCAAACTTTGGTCGAATCACCCCGGCCCAAGAACAAAAATTGTTCTCCTCGACGCGGGTGACAAAACCATACCAAAGAGATCGGGCGAGATTCCAAGGACGGAATTTTTGGTAAGTGAAAATTCTAGCTTGCTTTGGGTTCTTGATGCTTCCCAACATCATTTTACACTTCAAGAGGTAGGGTTCCTTCCTATTTTGGTTGATTTTTCAACCTATGGTGTTAAATGAAATGGGTAGATTGATAGAGTTGTATATCACTTGCCTATTGTGGTGAATTGATAAAATGAGTATTGAAAAGGAATAGAATAAATCCTATCCTATAATGGGCATGTAAAAGTTACTCAGTAATTTCTTGAAAAAGGTGGGAATTAATATATGAAAATTATTTGTGTGATTCCTTGAAATATGGTATTATGTGGGCATGCTATGTGTTTATGTTATGCCTTTGTAAATGAAGTATGTTATTGGCATATGTTATGTAATAACATGCTTAGGATATGTTGTTGAAAATAAAATGTTTATGTATGTTCATTGATATGTTAACATTGTTATAAAGTTTCGTAATTATATGCATATGATATAATTGGTCATGGAATATGTAGATGTGTGGTTAATTTTGCTCATGTGACATTCATTACATATGAGTATAACATTGATATAGCAATTACGCATTACATTGCATTTGCACAGAGGAACCACATCCATAGCCATGAGTGTGGGTGTGTGTGTGCATGATTGATATAAAACACCAAATAGGTGGATGATGGGTGGGCTCGAAAAAGTTGGATCGCAGATCGACTGAGTCGCACGGTTGTATGGATAAAGAATTGGGTTGGGGTTAGCAAAAAGGGCTAGACTATCCCTTGGGTGAGAGACCCGGTGATCGGATACGCACTCCATTGGTATAAGAGCCCATAAAGTGTGTTGGTGTACGCAAAATTGTTGGTGGAATTCCTTGAATTCTGTGTTGGTTAGGTGCCGTTGGTGTAAGTCCATAAATACCCACTCCAAGCAAGATCCGGAGATTTTTAAATAGTCATTGTGCGTGTAAACTTTACTAAGATTTTTAAATAGTCATTTTGAAATGGCAGGGGCTTGAAAAACCCAATTTTATACTCATGACATTGCATGGGGAAAAAGGAGCCAGGGAGGGCTTGAGTTGAGTTACATGAGTGAGTCTTATCTCATTTCATGGCATGACATTTCTAAGATTCCAATATTGAATAATATATCCCTGTTTGGGATGTTGTTGTTTGTTGAGTGTTGCATGAACATTTCATATGCATTTAGGTTGGAAAATCGCCTATATAGGAAATACTCTATTGGGCGTGGCTCATCCTATGTGAAAAAATATTTCAGGTGCGGGATACACGCCGGAGGAAAACCCTCACATGGGACCTCAAAGATGAAGAAAGCCGAAATGTGGCTTTATTTTGAATATTGTAAATATTTATGAAAACCTTGTTTTTGATATGTAAATTCATTGAAATGAATGTAAAAGAGTTGATATGAATCCTATGTAATATGAAAATCTTCATATACATGTGTTAGATGGAGTCAATATAGGTTGGAATGAGTTGGAAATGCAAAACAGGTGAAACAAGCAAAAGTCGGCAAGGCATACCAATAGGATGTATCGGTATAACGAGGTCCAGTGGACAACTCATACCGGTAGGGCATACTGGTACAAATTTGTCCAGTAGGCAAACCCTACCGGTATACCCTACCAGTAGGAATTTCCCAGTAGGCAAGTCGTACCAGTAGAGATTTTTCAGTACGCTCACCCTACCGGTATGCCATACCGGTAGGACTTCCAAAAATTTGAAATTTAAAACTGTTTTGCTATGCATTTGGGCCATGGGTCCTTCCTTTCAAATGATGTAAATAGACTATAATGGAGCATGAAAAGTGGTACATTGGACCACGGTTGGATTAAATGATAAAAATGTACACATGTTACACGTGTGGGTTATAATCCCGATTAAGGGGATGCTACTGATGTAATGTCGAGTTGTGCGAAAATCACGGGTAGTTTCGCGGGTTAAAAAAGGACCCCCAATTTTAGGAACGTCACAACAACTTGGTATCAGAGCATAAGTATGCGATTTACCTAGGGCTTGATGGGCATGGGTCTAGACCATTGCATTCATTGTGTATTTTATGATATGTGCTTTAATATGATGCATGTTTATGTGTTATATGTTGTGTGAATGATATACATGGTAAAATGTATATGGAAAAAAGGACACTAGGGTTAGAAAACATAACCTTGGGGGTCAGAAAACAAGGGAACATGATAGTTCCAAGTGTAAAGGTCTACTAGTGGGTGGCATAAACTTTACTAAGAGGACAAGGAGATGAATCTCAAAGTTTAAAATTTGGTCTCTATCTTGGGATACTAAATTGGTGCTCTATTGTTATCTTAAATGTGTGTAGATGGCTAATAGAGGAGGAGGACGCCGAGGCAGTGGGCGGAACAATAATCAACCACCACTGGTCATTGACCAACAAGCCTTCATAGGCGCTATTGGTACTACGGCTGCTACCATTGCACAAGCCAGTGCAAATGTAGGGCAAGAAGGCCGGAGTAATCTCTAGAAGTTTATGGCACACAAACCTCTGATATTCAATGGAGGGGCGAATCCGATGGTGGCCGACCATTGGTTCCGACAAGTTGGCAAGATCTTAGAGGCAATGGAGATCACCTCCGATGCCACAAAGATAAGACTAGCTACATTCCAACTAGAGGGAGAAGCCCAATTGTGGTGGGAATGGGTAATGGACTCCAAGAACTTGGAGGAAATAACATGGGTAGAGTTCTGAGAACTCTTCATGGGTAAATACTTCCCAACAGCCACTCGACATGCAAAGGCCTGGGAATTCTTGGATTTGAAACAACGGACGATAACGGTGATGGAATATATGGCAAAGTTCACCGAACTAGCCCGTTTTGCTGATGATTACGTGGCCATGGATATGGCCACGGTGAGGAAGTTTGAGGATGGTTTGAAACTATCTATCTGGGGGAAAATTATGGGCCTCCACTTATAAGATTTGGACTCGATGGTCGAGACAGTTATGGCTATTGAGAGAGAGGTTGATGACACAAGGAACATCGGAGAGTCGGGTGCTAAGGACAAGAAGAAGGAGGGTCAATCCTTTTCTTCTAGTTCGGAAAGGAGATAGAGGACTTCTGCTCCACAAGGACAAGGCCATAGCCATCAAGGCCCAGCCCAAGGTTGATTCTCCCAAGGCAGGGGAAATCCCAAGACAACTTATCAAGCCGGTCAATGGACATATTTCCTTTGCCACAAGCCAGGTCATATGAAGCGGGATTGTCCTCAAAGGCAGTGATCTCAAAGCTACAGATCATCTCAGTTCCAATCGTCGGTGGAGCATGCACAGACATATTTTGTTCCTTCCTACCCCACTATGGGCCAGGAAAGCCAGTACTAGTTATAGGATGCTACTTAGGCCCCTACCACTTCACGAGCAGGGACTCCGCAATCAGGCCAGATGAGCCAAGGGCATGGGTCGATGCCGAGGACAGGACATATATGGCTAGACTTTAGGGACCCAAGGGGGTGTCTACGCCATCGCACCTCAGATTGAGCCAATGGATCAGTCGATCATTCATAGTACATTTTTACTCTCTCGCTTATGGACTAGGGTGTTATTTGACTCTGGTGCATCACATTCATTCATATATGCATCATGTGTGAGGGATTTAGGCTTAGAGGTTGATACGTTGGAAGATCTGTTGTATGTAAATTCACTCCTAAGAGCTAGAGTGTGTGTTAACCAGATATGCCGGGCCTATGAGTTAGAGATCTCACGGATTTTACTCATTATAGACCTTAGGGTCATGGACATGTCAGAGTTCGATGTGATACTCGGGATGGATTGGTTGGCAGCACATCGATTCGTCATTGACTGTGATCAGAAGAGAGTGGCTGCTTACACACCGAACGGTGTTTGGTTCAAGTTTTAGGGGAAAAAGCATGAAGCTTTGCCTCAATCCGTGTATGACTCTCGTTGACATGGGCATTTGATCGATTGGCTTGCGAGCCTTACCTTAGAGGACAAGGTGAGACAGGAGTTAGGTCAACCTTGGGTTGTGTGTGAGTATGAGGATATTTTTTTGGACGAATTACCAGGATTACCTCCCCATGGAGATGTAAACTTCAGCATTGAGTTACATCCCGGTACATCGCCTGTTTCTATAACTCCACATAGGATGATGCCAGCTGAATTGCAAGAACTCAAGATCCAATTATAAGAATTGTTGGACAATGACTTTATTAGACCGAGCACTTCACCATAGGATGCTCCGATATTGTTTGCCAAGAAGAAGGAGAAGACCCTTCGGCTATGTATAGACTATAGACAGTTGAACTGGGTCACTATCTAGAATAGATACCCCTTACCGAGGATCGACGATTTGTTTAATCAGCTGAGGGGAGCGCGGGTCTACTCCAAGATAGATCTTTGCACTAGCTACCATCAGTTGAGGATTAGGGAGGCAGATAACCTTAAGACGACGTTCAAAATACGGTACAGGCATTTTGAGTTCACTGTGATGCCATTTGGATTGACGAATGCCCCGGTGGCATTCATGGATCTCATATATAGGGTGTTTCAACCCTATTTAGATCAGTTCGTTATAGTATTTGTTGACGACATCTTGATCTACTCCAAGTCTAAGGAGGAGCATGAAGGTCACTTGAGGGTTATTCTCCAGACCTTGAGAGAGCATCAGTTGTACGCCAAGTTTAGCAATTATGAATTTTGGCTAATTGAGGTGAAATTCTTTGGACACGTGGTGTCGACTTTGGGTATATCCGTGGACTCGGAGAAGGTGGAGGCGGTCATGAGTTGGGAGAGGCCGAAGTCAATCTTTGAGATACACAGTTTTTTGGGATTGGCGGGGTATTACAAGAGGTTCATCGAGGAATTCTCCCGACTAGCTGCACCTATGACTAAGTTGATCCGAAAAGAGGTCAAGTTTTCAGTAGGATGATTCATGCAAGAAGGCAGTCCAGGAGTTAAAGAGGAGGCTTACTTCAGCTCCTATTTTGATAGTTTCGGAGAAGGAACAGATGTACACGGTATATTGTAATGCCTCTAGAGACGAGGCTGAGTTGTGTTTTGATGCAGTCCGGGAGAGTGGTGGCTTATGATTCTCGACAATTAAAGAACCACAAGTAAAACTACCCCATGCACGACATGGAGTTGGTTTCCATTGTCTTTGCCTTGAAAGCTTGGCGCCACTATCCGTATAATGAGCAGCTTGAAATATTTTCAGACCACAAGAGTCTGAAGTATATCTTTACACAGAGGTACCTCAATATGAGGCAACCCATGTGGATGAAGTATTTTGAAGACTACGACTTCACTTTGCATTACCATCATAGTAAGGCAAATATGGTGGCTGATGCACTTAGCCGAAAGTCACGGGGAGTTATGACTAGTGTGGCTTTTCGAGAATGGCTGATGCTCGAGACTGTAGGACAGTTTGGGCTACATTATTGGGGTTAGGCTCACGGTGTTTTAGGGAGCTTGGTGGCTACACCTTCCATACTGAGCAGAGTGATTGAGTCCTAGGGACCAGACCCAGAGATATTATCCATCAAGGATCGGGTACGATCGGGTACAGGTGACGAGGGTTAGACCATGCATACATATGGTAGTCTTCGGTTTAGGGGAAGAATTGTGGTTCCCCAGTTTGCGGAGCTGAGAGAGTAGATTCTTAGAGAGTTCCATTGCTCCCGTTTTGTGATGCATCCAGGTGGCACGAAGATGTACCATGATCTTCGTCGTCAATACTATTGGAGTGGGATGAAGAGACACGTTAGGGATTTTGTTAGCCAATGTCTCATATGTCAATAGGTGAAGGCTGAACACCAGAGACTAACAAGGTTACTCCAGCTTTTGGAGGTAGCTGAGTGGAAGTGAGAGCATATCACGATGGATTTTGTGACCCACTTGTCATAAACATCGCGGAGACATGACATGGTATGGGTGATAATGGACCAGCTTACCAAGTCGGCATATTTTTTGGCTGTGCAAATGACCTTCACACTGGAGGAATTCTGTAGGTTGTATATACGGGAGATTGTCCGATTGTATGGGGTTTCCGTATCTATAGTATTGGATCGAGATCCCATGTTTACGACTCATTTTTGGGAGAGTTTCCAGCAAGCCATGGGGACACAGTTGATGATGAGCACAACTTTTTATCCTCAGATGGACTGTCAGTCAGAGAGAACCATCCAGATATTAGAGGACATGCTACAGGCATGCATCTTAGATCTCAAGGGTAGTTGGAAAGAGCACTTACCTTTAGTGAAGTTCACCTACAACAATAGTTATCAGATGAGTATATAGATGGCACCCTATAAGGCACTTTATATGAGGCCTTGGCGTTCTCCAGTATGTTGGACAGAGGTAGGAGAGAAACCCTCTATGGTCCAAATTTGGTTAGAGACACCTCAAAGAAGGTGGACTTGATACGAAACATCTTCTTACCGTTCAGAGCCGACGAAGAGCTATACTAACAGACGATGATGACCTTTGGAGTTTGTGGTGGGAGATCACGTCTTCTTAAAGGTGATGCCTAAGAGAGGAGTGGTCAAATTCAGAAAATAGGAAAAGTTATTGTCAAGGTTTATCAGGTCCTTCAAGGTACTTGAGAGGGTGGGTACAGTGGCCTACAAATTGGCGTTACCACCAAATTTGTTGGGTGTTCACGCGATGTTTCATGTCTCTATATTCCGAAAATATACTCCAGATCCGACACATATAGTGGATTGGTGTGAGTTAATTGTTGATGTGGATGAGACCTTCGAGGAGGGACTGGTGTGTATCATGGATAGTCAAGAGAAGGTTTTGCGAGGCAAGACTGTGAGACTTGTGAAGGTGCCGTGATAGCACCGAGGCGTGGAGGAGGTGACATGGGAGCGTGAGGACACTATACATACCAATTATCCGTTCCTGCTCAAGAATGGAAGTACAATTCTATAATTTTAAGTATAATGTTATTGTGGCATATGCATGCGGTTAAGTGTGCTTGTGTGTGTGAATTTCGAGAATAAAATTCTTTTGAGGGAAGAATGTACAACTCGGGTAAATTTAAACTTTTTACAATAAAGACAAAACGGTAAATTTGTCACTACGGTACGGGTTGTAAACCTAAAATTTCTAGACATCGGATGAAGAAACGGACCTCTCTATTAGAATTTTCTAGCGAAATCTAGCTACCCCGTCAATTTTCGTCGAATTCCGAGATAGTTGAATTTTTTTACGTTTTTCGAGATGGTCGAGTCTCGGGTGAACCAAAAACGAAATTTTTAATAAAATTTTGAAAGTTAAAAAATAATTTAATTCAATTTAAAATAAAAATTTTTTGAACTGGAACCGAGGTAAAATTTAATAGTTTCGGGGCAAAAATGGACCCGAAAAACGAGGGTCGTGCGATGCATTGTGGGACAAGTAAATTAGAGGGTATAAATAGGGGAAAAAATCGGATTTTTTCCTCATTTTTATGTTCAGTCGTTATCTGATAGAGAGAGAGAGAGAAGAGAGAGAAAAGGGTTTCTCAAGCCTTTTTTCTTGTGATCAAGGGCCAAACTTTGATCGAATCACCTCGGGCCAAGAACAAAAGTTGTTCTCCTCAACGCAGGCTACAAAACCACACTGAGGACGTTGGCTTTGGACGAGATTCTAAGGACGGAATTTTTGAGAAGTGAAGATTCTAGCTTACTTTGGGTTCTTGAGGCTTCCCAAAATCGTTTTTCGCTTCAAGAGATAGAGTTCCTTCCTATTTTGGTTTATTTTACAACCTATGGTGTTAAATGAAATGGGTAGGTTGATAGAGTTGTATATCTCTTGCCTATTATGGTGAAATTGATGAAATGGGTATTGGAAAGGGGTAGAATAAATCCTATCCTATAATGGGCGTGTAGAAATTATTCAATAATTTCTTGAAAAATTTGAAAATTAATATATGGAAATTATTTGTGTGATTCCTTGAAATATGTTTTTATGTGGGCATGTTATGTTTTATGTTATGTCTTCGTGAATGAAGTATGTTATTGGCATATGTTATGTAATAACATGCTTGAGATATATTGTTGGAAATAAAATGTTGATGTATGTTTATTGATATGTTAACATTGTGATAAAGTTTGGTGATTATATGCATATGATATAATTGGTCATGAAATATGTAGATGTGTGGTTAATTTTGCTCATGTGACATTCATTACATATGGACATCACATTGATATAGCAATGACGCATTACATTGCATTTGCACAGAGGAACTGCATCCATAGCCATGAGTGTGGGTGTGTATTTGCATGGTTGATATCAAACACCAAATAAGTGGATGATGGGTGGGCTTGAAAAAGTTAGATCGAAGATCCAACTGAGTCGCATGGTTGTATGGATAAAGAATTGGGTCGGGGTTAGCAAGAACGGCTAGATTATCCCTCGGGTGAGGGACCCGGTGATCGGATATGCACTCATTTGGTATAAGAGCCCACAAAGTGTGTCGGTGTACGTGGAACCGTTGGTGGAAGTCCATGAATTCTGTGTCGATTGGGTGCCGTTGGTGTAAGTCCATAAATACCCACTCCAAGCAAGATCCAGAGATTTTTAAATAGTCATTGGGCATGTAACGCCAATGGCGAGGGCTTGGAAATCTTGATTTTATACTCATGGCATTGCATGGGAGAAAAGGAGTCAGGGAGGGCTCGAGTTGAGTTGCATGAGTGAGTCTCATCTCATTTCATGGCATGACATTTCTAATATTCCAACATTGAATAATATATTTTTGTTTGGGATGTTGTTATTTGTTGAGTGTTGCATAAACATTTCATATGCACTTAGGTTGGAGAAATTGCCTCGGTAGGAAATACTCTACTAGGCATAGCTCACTTTATGCGAAAAAATATTTTAGGTACGGGATACACGCCGGAGGAAGGCCCTCACATGAGATCTCAAAGATGAAGAAAGCAGAAATGTGGCTTTATTTTGAATATTGTAAATATTTATGAAAACCTTGTTTTTGATATGTAAATTCATTGAAATGAATGTAAAAGAGTTGGTATGAATCCTATGTAATATGAAAATCTTCATATACATGTGTTGGATAGAGTCAATATAGGTTGGAATGAGTTGGAAATGCAAAACAGGTGAAACAGGCAAAAGTCGGCAAACCATACTAGTAGGGTGTACCGGTATGACGAGGTCCAGTGGGTAACTCATACCGGTAGGGCATACTGGTACAACTTTGTCCAGTAAACAAACACTATCGGTAGGAATTTTTCAATAGGCAAACCCTACCGGTATACCCTACTAGTAAGGATTTTTTAGTAGGCTCACCCTACGAGTATGTCATACCGGTAGGACTTCCAAAAATTTAAAATTTGAAAACTGTTTTGCTATGCATTTGGGCTATTAGTCCTTCCTTCCAAATGATGTAAATAGACTATAATGGAGTATGAAAAGTGATACATTGGACCATGGTTAGATTAAATGATAAAAATGTACACGAGTTACACGTGTGGGTTATAATCTCGGTTAAGAGGATACTATTGACGTAATATCGGGTTGTGCGATAATCACGGGTACTTCCGCAGGGTGACGGGTGGTCAACGGTTGAAAAAGAACCCCCGATTTTTGGGGTGTCACAATATGCTTCTCAGACCAAGGAGCTAGAAGGAATCCAGCATCCCCACGACGACACTTCCATCAAGTATGTTGTAAAGCTCCACTTCACCGCCTGCAACAATGAGACGAAATATGAAGCCCTCCTATCTGGCCTAAGGCTGGCGATCGAAATGGAAGCCCAACACCTTATCGCTTATAGTGACTCTCAGTTGATAGTCAACCAAGTGAAGAGCAAATTTAAAGCAAAAGGAACGACAATACATGAGTATTTTGCCATGATGAAAGCTTTGCTCACGAAGTTCCAATACTTTCAGATCTGCCACATCCCAAGGGAGGACAACATGGATGCCGATGCACTGGCCAAGCTCGCCTCATCCTCGGAAGCCCCACCAGGACTTGCATTCATCGGTCACCAGTTTGAACCAAGCAAGTTAAATGTAGAAGCCACAAATGTCAGCTGTATGTCTGTTGAATCAAACTGGATGACCCCGATAAGGGCTTACCTCCAGGAGGGCGTGTTCCCAGATGACCCCCTGGAAGCCAAGAAACTCAGGATGAAAGCATCCAAATCTACCATCTTACAAGACATCTTGTACAAGAAAGGCTACTCCTTGCCAATACTATAGTGACTTTCACTAGAAGAAGCTAACTATGCCCTACGAGAAATTCATGAAGGGGTTTATAAGAGTCACTCTACAGGACGCTCCTTCGCCCATAAGGCACTCAAGGAGGACTACTTATGGCCTAGCATGGTGAGGGACGCCAAACAATTTACCAAGAAGTGTGACAAGTGCATTTCACTAGGCAGAAGTCATGGTTAGAACAGTGTTACGCAACCTAAAAACAAGGCTCGAAAGAGCGAAAAGTATCTGGGTTGACGAACTCCTAGGTGTATTATGGGTCTATCAAACGACGCCAAGAACCCCAACTGGAAAAACCCCTTTCTCCCTCGCCTTTGGAACTGAGGCAATCATACCGATGGAGACTGGAGTACATTCTCTAAGGGTTCAGCACCACGACTCCATCACCAACGAGGAAGGACTTCACATTAACCTCGACTTGGTGGAGGAGGCAAGGGAAATGGATGTGGTTCGCAATGCAAAGTACAAGCGCTGTATGGCAAAATATTACAACTCTATGGTGAAGCCTTATTCCTTCCAACCAGGAGACTTGATCCTCAAAAAAGTGATACTCGCCACAAAGGATTCTCCAAAAGGAAAGTTGGGACCAAACTAGGAAGGACCCTAACTCATAATAGAAGTGATGAGGCCAAACACCTACAAGATCCAGAATTTCGAGAGGAAGGTCTTACCCCATCTGTGGAACACTGAGCATCTGAAGAGGTATTACCAATGACACCTTCAGAGAGTAAAAGTAGTGAAGTTGAGGAACTTGATTTTATTTTTTGTACCTTTTTTGGGGTTATTTCCCGATATTTCTTGACATAAGCAGTGAATGAATAAAACTTTCTAAATTTACTCCAAAAGATCTTTGCATTTTTGCATTCAATTTCAAAGGAGCGTCAGTGGTAAAAAAAACTACTTTTACAAAAGTAAGGCTACAAACTGCCTTTTTTTTTTAAAAAAATAAAAAATAAAAGTCCCTAGTACTCTAACTACTCTCGTGGTCATCATCATCCTCCTTCTCATCACCCTCGGCATCACCAGAACTTCCATCACTATCATCAGGCGCCTTATATGGCACGAAGCCTGAAAGATCAATATCAGGGAAAGCAACAGAAATATTTTCCCGAAACTCCTCATAACCCTCAATAAAGGCATCTACAAGGCTAGTCTCCAAATCACTCTTAGCCTTGACAGCCCTTTCACGAGCCAATAGCAGATCCGCCTCAGCCCGAGAAGCTCTCTTCTGAGCTGCCTTCACCTCTGTCTTAGTTCTCAAGCAGACAAGTTCTCTGAGCACGGCCCTCTTGCAAGTCTCCACAAGCTCAGCCTCTCTGAGCGTGGCCCTCTTACTGGTCTCCACAAGCTTAGCCTCTCTAAGCGTGTCTCTCACACTGGTCACCAAAAGCTCAGTCTCAAGCTTAGTCACCCTCTCGCAGGTCGCCAAAAGCTCCACTTCAGTCTTCATGGAAGCAGCCCCTTTAGGTGTGGCCTTCTCATGAGTAGCCACAAGCTCAGCCTGAGAAGCCCTATCATTAGCTTCAAGCTCAGCAATCCTCCCCTAAGCAGCAAGAAGCTCCTTCTTCGCAGCTCCATGGCTATGCTTCAGCTGGCTATAATAAACAGTTCTTGAAAAAAGACATATAAAGGCAGTTGAAACCTGAAAGAAAACAAAAGGCAAAAGAATGTCAAACGCCTAAGGAAGGACTGTAGAAAGGGAGACAATAGATCCTTACCTGAGCCAGGGCTTACAAAAAAGTGCTGATGATTCCCTCGGTGCCCGATAAAATCAGCATACCCTTTCTCTTCAACGAGGAATTGCCAGATCTCAATGAGGGTGCACCAGCCCTAGCACCAACTGTATGGGAACCACTGGCTCCACGATCTTTGAGCATAAGCACAAAGTCCATTACAGGATGAGCCCTCACAGCTTGCAACTTCTACTCTTGGTCCTTCAAGAGCATAGAAGAACATGCAAGGAATGTGATGAGTAAACAGTTTAAAAAAAAGGTAAAGAGTAAGTGTAGGGAGTACTAACTTTCTTAGGAGTACCCCATCCTATTGGTACCAAAGTCATATTAGCCTCTGAAGCCCACTCTCCGCCGACGAACATGATGCGAGGCTTCTAGCTATGACAATTGGAGGGTAATCCGGTAATCAACTTACCTCATCTCGTAGTAAAATAGTATTAGCCTCAGTTAGGAGCAAGAGTCTCACTTAGAGTATAAGCTACATAAAGCTCATTAGGAGAAGCATCCTCATGGTGCACTTTCCTTCACAATGCTAGAAAACCTAACAAAACTTTTCAACCCTTGGGTGTCAACCGCCCTAGTGCCAATGAAAAGTAATGTAGAATACGACAAATAGAAGAAGGCATCGGGAACTTAAGCCCAACCACAAGTATCTCCTCATAGATAGTAATGTCTCAAGATGAGTTATCATAAGCAGGTTCACCCATCTTAGCTCGGCAACACAGTACCATTGGAGGAATGTTATAAGCATAAATAATTCATATAATATCATCATCAGTATTGAGCATACTAGAAATGGTATTTACTTTGGATCCATCATCGTCAAGAGCTGCCTTCCCTCGGTGCTTTTTGTTGCGAGGGCGTGAAGTATTGCCCAAGCCATTACCGGGGTGGCCTTAAGGAATTTGATTTTGAGAAGTTACACTTGAAGGAGCCGGATAATCACCACCAAAGGTGCTCGCGTACTCTGCCTCCTAACTCCAAAACTAGGCTCGCTCACTCCCATTGACTAAAGAGACCACCTCAGTGCTAACTAGTCCTTGCCCAGTTGGCCTCCTCGTGCTCTGACCATAGCAAATAACAGACTCAACTGAAGGGCCTGGCACCAAGGGAGGCTCGCCCAGCTGCAAGGGTGCCTCGCCCAGTGCCAAGGGGAGCTTGCCTATACTGACCGAGGAGCCCCGCGTCAGGGGAGGCTCACTCAACTGCAAGGATGCCTCGCCCAGCGGTAATGGTGGGTCACTCATACTGCCCAGCACCACCAGCGACATCTCGCCAGTACCAATCGCCTGAGGCACCTCGCCAAAAGCCCCCTAGACGGCATCACCTACACGGGCGCCCAGCCCTTGGGCGCAAACAACTGGCTCGCCTAGATGGTCTTCCACCCTCGCCTCACTTGCATGGGCGCCCGGCCTCATGACGCGTGCTGCCTCCCCTCTCAAGTTGCTAGGACGAGCAATGAATGACACCCAAGGGACCTCCATGCCCTTCTCCTCTGCACCCCCAGTGGCGCTCGCCTCCTCTGCACCCCTAGCGGTGCTCGCCCCATCTTCGTGCATAGTAGTGACGCCTTCTCCCTTTCCTCTCTAGGGACAACAGTGATTTATTCGAGTTCCTCACCAAAATTTTTAGACCTTTGCACACTCTCCTCCTCACCAAAATTCCCTATTTGAAGCCAAATGTTCTTCTAGAATCAAAATAAAAATGGGGAAGGTCTTGAGATGTTATACAGAGGTGAGATATATCACGAAGGAAAAGAGTCATCAGTCAGATGAAATCTCCACCAACCAGGGTTCAAGGTTCAACCAAATGCCCCCTTCTCCAAGTTTTATTGGACACGGGGCATTGAGGGACAAATGATGGACTAGGCCCAAATGGCCTAACTCATGTTGAAAGCCTAGTTTAAATTAAGAGTCCAAATTATAAAGATCCAGTGTCCAGCCCAAAGACATCCACTCCCGGTCAAGCTCATCAGGGTTCGAGGAGCTACATTGCCAAGGAGTAAGCAGGGTCATCAAAAGCTTCATCCACAACGCTTTGGAAAGAGTCAAACTCCACATCATCATTTGACCGAATCTTGTGGAGAGCACCGTAACTGCCTCATCCATTGAGAAAATAGCGCCACCTCCACCAGATTAGTCACTTAGTTACTAATAACTCACCTCAATCTGTTATGAGACGACTATAAATTGTAAGCCCCGACAACATTTGGGGGGCATCACACTCAAACGAGCATATCCTCTACTCTCCTCTGTCTTAGCTTGTATCTCCCTGCTCTCACTATACATCTTGAAGTAATAAAACACAAGCGACCCTAGCCCTTCAAAGTGGACATAGGTCACACTGACCAAACCACTATAAATCATTGTGTTGCTTTCTCTCTCTCTCTCTACTTTATTACTACATTTATTACTATTCATTTGATAGGTGGTATGCAAACTCAATCTGTGCATCATCAGTAACAACCAACATGACCACCTGAAAATATTCTTTTGTTTGGGAGTGCACTTTAAAAATTAACGAGGAAAAAAGAAATCAAATAGTGAATACACAGATTAACATAGTTTAGAAAAAAAATTTCTACGTAAGCAAGAGTAGTTATTTTCACAACATCAGAATAATAATTTGCAATTAATCTCTCTCCTTTGCGCTGTGCTCCTAATATCCTTCGCTTACTTCATGGGTTATTGGACTCTTGGATATCTAGTGAATATGAGTCATCCATTATCTTCAACACAAATACTCAACGTGCTTCATTCCTTTCAAACAATTATCATTTGAGAGAGGAGGACTTTTCACAGAGAGTTCTATCCATTGAAGGAAGATTACTTCCTTGAGTTATGGGGTTGATATGGTCTGATCCTTGCATACCTTACTTACAGTGGTTCACTCGAGTCTGTAAGGATAGATTTTACATTATCTATTTTTTTTAATTATTTTACATTTTCTAGTAATTGGTTTCGTCTCTTCAAGTGTACTGTTATATAATAAAGACTACTTGTCAAGAGCTATGACTACGTTTTAACTTGGTCATGATATGCTATTTCGTTTATAAAATGTTACAAAATTCTTTGTGCTTAGCAAAATATATAACCCATATGTGATACGATTAGATTATAACATCTTCTATAACCTAAGTTTTTAAATTAGATGATGGTTTAATATGACCTTTAATTGCCGAGAACAGACTCTAATGTTGTACAAATATTGTAGCGGAATTTATTTATTTTGGTTGTTTTTGTCGCCGTTATGTTTTTGTGGGTGTATATGAGAGAGAGCATATTGCACCATTGGGATTTTTAGATCCCAATAACATTTCCCTTACAATTATTAATTTAGTTTTAAGTTTTAAATTAGATAGAACCCACCATCTATTTAAAAGCGATAATAGATCGGGTGTTCAGATTGAATCACCAAACTAAATACAAATATTATTTGTTCGACAAAAAAAGTTGGATGAGGGCCGACAACAATGGCAAAATCACATGTGTCAAAATCATGCCAAATTTGCAAACATGCATTTACAAATGAGAAAAAGAGATCTTGAGACTTGGACTTTAGGACTTGACTACAGTATTGAAAAAAAAATATTTGCTACCATATTTTTATTTATTAAATTTGTAATTATTTTATTATATTTATGAATGATTTTATTATTATTTTAGTCCCCAAAAAATGATAAAAATAATTACCACAATAGTGAAAAAATTATTCATAAATGTGATAAAAATATTAATAAAAGTAATAAATTTTTTTATACCGAAAAAAGTGGTAAAATTAATTACCACAAAAGTAATAAATATATTTGTTATAAAATGATCCAAAAAAATTATAAAAACACCCGCTAAAATAATAAAACTTGGATTTATGGTACCGAAATTTTTTCTCAGTACCATAGTCAAGTCTTGGACTTTAAAGATACATAAAAGTGAGAAGAAGTTAATGGTGATTAATAAGTTCTTATCTATTCCATTAAAAGTTAAGTCCTTTTAAAAGTGGAACAAGGACTTGGACTTAGATTTATTGGTTTTCTTGGACTTTTGTGATTACAGGACAATGTTGGGTAAATTATGTTAAAAATATACATGAATCATTTTGTGTGTATTCATTACAAAAAGATAAATTGAAATTGAAATTCTACACCCGTTGCAAAAGGTTCAAGTTGATTGGTAAGCTCTCATCAACTTCTCCAAAGATTAACCCTCTTAGAGGTTTTGGGTTTATTGGTATTCTTGGGCTCTTGTGACTGCAGAATGATATTAGGTAAAATATGATCAAAATATACATGTATCTCTTTGTGTGTGTTCATCACATTTAACTTAATCCACTTAATCTATTCACTGTTCCTACAGCTTAGATTCTCTTATTTCCTTCAATTTCACCCAATTGGGTCTGTTTACTACCCACCTGAGGCAAATATTAGGAATTTTTTGGTTGATTTGCACAAGTATTTAAATTTTCTTTACCATAATAGTTTATTAAACTTATTTACCAAAATACAATTATTTTTATGAAAACCGTGTTTCAAAAACATACTTTCGATATTTATTCATTGAAAGTGTGTTTCTAATATACTGTTTGTGTAAATTCATGTTGCAAAAGCACAACTTCATAAACAGTATTTTGATAAATAAATTTAAATATATGATAATCCAACCAAAAAATTGTAAAAGTACAGCAGAGGAAAATTTAACCCTCTCCACCAGCCTATGGTTTTGTGTTTAGGTTTGGAATTTCAAGAAATCTGGGCCTGATACTAAAAATACACTTTTAAGACTAGTTCAGAACATAAATTATCCAATACAATTAATAAAGTCACAGAAGGCAGGCCTATCTACTAATTTACACCAAGGACCCCTCATATTTCAGCAATGAGATATAAGATGCTCTAAAATCTGCATTTTTGCGTTACAATATTAGAACAATCCTCAATCAGTTTTTCAAAAATATCTTAAATTTTATAAGTTGTAATACAATAATCCTATTAAATTCGATTACTTCAAGTTGTATGCCACTAAAAATTAGCAGCTGACATAAAGTCACCACCCCCTTTGTTAGATCTTAAAGTCGTAGATTCGAATCTTGCCTTCTACTTACCTAAAATAGTGCATGACCAAAAAAAAAAAAATCATATGACACCCCACCCACTCAATTTATATTTAGGGGTCGGGTAATAATACCAAAATCTAATTTTTTTTGGTATAGTACTTTCACTTTTGGTTGGATAACATTTTGACATGGATCAAGGCTTTTTAGGTTATAATTATAAAAATCAAAAACTACAAAGTAAATCAAATCAAAATTTACGATTCTCGATCAACTTTGATATGATACTTATATTTTTTTCATGGGTACTGTAAATTTGTCTTAATTCTTAACAAACAAATGGCATTTCTTTTTGTAGCCTCGGGTTTGTGTATATTTTGGGGCCCTCGTGTCATGGAGGAAAACCCACGAGGGGCATCCGCCGACGGAA
The DNA here is from genome assembly GCA_963454935.2 of Ilex paraguariensis. Lineage (NCBI taxonomy): Eukaryota > Viridiplantae > Streptophyta > Magnoliopsida > Aquifoliales > Aquifoliaceae > Ilex > Ilex paraguariensis. The sequence goes on along the minus strand of CAUOFW020001481.1, from coordinate 61,969 downwards.
CAAGACAAAGTGATCCACTTGGTCAAGACTCGAGACTAAATGTTTTAAATCATTACTGTGATTTTATGAGTAAAATGAAAAAAGAAAAAGGGTATAATGAACAAAGGAAAAGAAAAAAAAATGATTATATTGCATATTAAACAAAGTAATTTAGTCGATATTCAACACCTACTGTGATGAAGATGATAGTCGATACTAATGAAGATTTTTCTCTTTTAAGATCAATTATAGCTGATGGTAGGTGTTTTTGACATAATTTTCGTTCTTTCTCAGTTTCTACAATTAAACGAACAGGAAATTGTGATGCTGACCAGCTTGTTAGGAGGGCTATATGCTTTGAAAGCTTTAACGTCTGGGAGGATGTGGCACCAGACTTTATAGTGCCATTCCTTTGTTCAAATTTGTTTACTTAATATATATTCTATTGTTTTTGTCAAAAAAAAAAAAAGATCAGAAGACATAAATTATTATATTGTGAAGAGAATCTAGTACGACAGCTAACATAAATTATACGCACTTTTTATCTAAAGAAGACACAAATTAAATCTAAAATTAATTTTAGTCATTCCCTAACCTATATGCATATGAAATATTCATATGTAATTCACAAGCAACAAGTATTCAATTCAATAATATGTAATTCAATAATGAAATCCTCTACGTCATGCCATGATATGAGATAAGACTCACACGTGCAACTCAATCCGAGCCTTCACCGGCTCCCATGACACATGCAATGTCATGCGTGTGAATCTGGTTATTCCAAGCCTCTGCCATTGATGTTACATATATAATGACCATTTTAAATTTCGGGTCTTTCTTGAAATGAGTATTTATAGACTTCTACCAATGGACACCCAACCGACACGGCATTTATGGACTTTTACCAACGATTTCGTGTACACCGACATAGTTTATGAACTCGATAAGAACGGAGTGCGTATCCAAAATAACTGGGCCTTGCACCCGAGGGATAGTCTAGCACTTCTTACTAACCCCGATCCTATTTTTAATGCAAACCGTGCGATTCAGTTGAACATTGATCTAACTTTTTCGAGCCGACGTATCATCTGTCAAGAATGATGTTTGATCCGAAAAATATGCACACACCCAGACTCATGTCACATGTCACGAATGCGATATTTTCCGTGCATATGCAAATGTGATGTACAGTTGCATTTCTAATATTAAATTCAATATATCATGAGCACAATATGAACAACTTAAATGACCATCAACCTTTTGTCATGGTCAATTACATCATCAGCATATAAACATCATCAAAAACCTTAATGTCAATATACCATAATGCATATACCAACATCAACTCTCAAACATGTCATAACATAACCAATACAATTAACACACTTAATCTACATAGATATTTCATTAAACACCTTAAAGGTATAAATGTAAACACTTAGCATGTCAAATCAATACATTTCATAAAAAATCACAAACAAGTAATTTCTAAATACCCAATTCATGCTAGAATTGATTTTAACCCTTCTCAATACCCATTTTTCACAAAGCATAAAATTACATTCTAACATTACCACATTCCCAAATTGTCAATTATATTAAAGACATATAATTACAATTCACATTGTTACCAAACATGTTATAACATTTTCAATGAAACAAATATGCTACATTAACATAGATATTTTATCAAACGCCTTCTAAGCATAAAATCATGTAACACACAATCATACTCAATTTATCACATTTCTCATGATTTTACCAAATAAGTAAATTCTACAAACTTAATTCATGCAAGATTGGTTTAGCATGTTTCTATACTCATTTCTCATACTCTAGTTACATTAGGAGTACATCAAATAAGAATTCATCTCAAGTCATGCTACCCATATCATATGGAACCCTAGGTTAAAAATAAACCCAATTAGGAAAGGAACCTTACCTCTTGAAGTGTAAAACAAGTGGTAGAAATCCTTCCAAGACTCAAATCAAGCTCTAACTCTTGATTCTCAATATCCTGTCCTTTGAACTTAGTCCAACCTTCAATTTTTGATATGATTTTGTAGTCCACGTCGAGTAGAGCACTCTTTGTTCTTGGCCTGAGGTGATTCGACCAATGAAAAGTCATAAATCATAGAGAAAAGTTGAAGAATCCCTTGATTTTTCATCTCCTCTTCCCTCTCTCTTTTCTAGCAAAAACCTGATGGTCAAATGGGGAGAAAATCAAATTTTCTCCCCTATTTGTACTCCTTGGATATTTGACCCACGTTATGTCACATGTTCACCTTTCTCGGGTTTGATTTTGTCACGAATCACTTACATTTCGTTCCGATTCAAGTTCAATATATTTTTATTTGAACTAAATTTAAATTATTTTTTAATTTTCTCAATTTAATTTTCGATCTCGTTTATTTAGGTCACGTGACACCCGATCGTTTCGTAAAACACAAAAAATTGACTATTTCAGAATTTGACGAAAATTGACTAAATAACTAAATTTCGCGAAATGAGTCCAACGATGAGGTCTGTTTCGTCATTCGAATTCTAGAAAAATTTGAGTTTTCAACCCGTACCATAGTGACTAATTACCGTTTTGCCTTTTTTTATAAAAATTCAAATTTTTTTCGAGTTTTACATACTAGGCTAGATGGGAGGGTGAATGGTATGGAGTCCTGTCTTTCAGATATCAAAAGGATACAAACCCAGATAGTTAGGGATGTGGGGTTGTTATTGATGATTCAAAGGATGTTTAAGGCTCTTCTTCCTAATGGGGCTTTAACAGTTATTCCTCCGCCAGCATCAATATCTAGATCTACCAGTTTAGGGGTTGTTGACTTCAACCACTTCAACTTTTGTGTTAGAGCCTAGAGATGCAATTTAGGAGATTGGTAGCAATGATGAGGAGGAGGTTGGGGATGGATCTGATGATGATGAGGAAGTGTGTGGCTCTGAGTAGTTATTTTGTTAGGTTTAGGATGATTAAATAGTTTTTTTTTTATTTTTAGAAAATTGTCTAGTTGAGTTGTGATGACTTAGGATAGAAAACTTTTAGTTTTGTCCTAAAGTTGTCACATTTTGATCTTTTGTACCTACTAACATTTGTTATTTATATCAAATTTCTTTGGAATTCATTGTGCATTTTAGAATTGTTGTTATGAATGGATGTGTGTGAGTGTGTTGATTATATAGATATTTTGATCATGTGTGGAAATGATGAATGAATGATTGTATATTTCTCTATGTTTGGTTTGCTAGTGACTAGCAAAGATTGAGATATGGGGTATGTCTAGTGTTTAACATTGCATATTTTCTAGCTTAATTTGTAACCATTTCATATGTGCTTAATGTTTAATCCTATGAATTGTGCTAAAATTTGGATAATGGTGAATTTGTGATTGTAAGTACAAAAGGAGTTAAAAGGAAGCATAGGGAAATGAGCATAAAGTCATGAAAAATCACTAGGATGAGAAGGAGTTGAAGCAGAGAAGTAAGAATGAAGAAAATAGAAAAGAGGCAGACCAATCGGTTCAAGTTTAACTAATTCATCAGATTGACAGAAGAGTGTCAACTGGTTAAGCAAAGGTTCAACCGGTTGAAGGAGTTATAGAAGTTGTCATCAGAGACCTGCATCAATTTTCTGTGAAGGTTTCAACAGGTTGAACATCCACATTCAATTGGTTCATCAGAGTTTATCAACCATGAAATAAGATATGGTATACCTTTTAACTAGTTCATCAAGCACTTCAAGCGATTGGATCCTATTTTAACCGGTTGATCATATGATGGCTATAGCACACATTTCTCTAAGTTTTTATTCGTCCACAATGGTTGGCTACCTTTACCCCTACACTCAGAGGTAGTCTACAAATCCCCATGAGTTAGCTTCCCATTGGTTGATGGAACCTCCCATTGTTCATGCGAGCATCCTAATTGGTCGATGATGGCAGAGAAAGTTTCTTCGAATAACACCCATCACCCACGCCTCACCTTTGGCCAATGAAGAAGAGGGACCAACGCTATATATATACGTGGATTCCTATATGTAAAGAGGATGAAGAGTTCTTTTGGAGTTCTTTGTTGTTAGTTTTACATAGTTTAGTTTGTAAATTTTCATTTTCAAAGCTTCTCCTAGTTTCGGAGAAAACAACTATAGTTTTCATTTCAAAGCTTATTTGTTGAATATTGGCCTTGTATTTGAACTCAATGTTGTGAAGCAATTCTAGTTGAAGTATTCCTTTCCATTCTCTTATTCCTTTATGTATTTTTGCACATGTTATTTATTGTCGATTTTGAAGTTATGAGTTTTACTTCCAACTAAATTTCGGCATGATCCGAGGGATAGTTCTTATTTGTGATCAAACATTTTTTATTCTGTAATGTATTCTTACCCCGTAGTATGTTTTTTAGAGGGTAAAAATTACTTTTGAAAACTAGTGTTTATATATGCTCTTTGATTTATCGTCGACGGATTTCCGGCACGTTAATACTTGGGGTTTATGTTTCTATTTATGTATTTATCACCATAAATTTCATTACCTATCTTCAAAGAAACATATAGTTCAAAAATACTTTATGTTGAATATTTTTTGTTTGAATAAATTTGATTATGAGCTCAAATGAATTATAAATGATAATCAAAAAACTTAATTATGACAAGATAATTTTCGAGGATTGGCCAACTTTTTTTATTTGAATTTACTACATCAATTTTAATATTCACTGTTTTTCTCACTTAATCAAATTGATTTTTATTTTGTTTCACAAACACATCATCATTCAAATACCAAAGTGTCCCTAAGGAGACTACCTCGTAATTTTTTGAGTTACTATAGTGCACACTCTTTCTATGCTTCGGAAACAAGTTGTAACTTCTCAAAGAAAGAGAGAAGACTAAAAGGTGGGCAAGCAACGACTATTTCAAAAAATTAATAAAGAGAATGGATACGAAGCAATTGTCACATGAAGTAAATACAAGTATAAAAATAATTTCTTCTTCAATTTTATCGTTAAGATATTAAACAAGAAGTTGTAATAGAGAGCAAATACAAGTACATAACAGAGCAAAAAAATAAAGCAATTTAGAATACAAAAACACCAAATTATAATTGCTAATCATAACTAATTTTCAATCAAGCTGCAGTTTCAGAACAATTTTGGCCAATGCATTGGCTTTCACCTACAAGGAGTTGGTGGACCCTACTTTTTTTGGTTTATTTTGGGTAGGCACAACTTGAGACATTTAAACAGCAAGAACGTAATATAGAAATCATTAGGGTGAGAACAATGCACTTTCAAAAAAATTCTCGTTGTTCTTGCTGGGGAAGTTGATTGAATATGATGGATATTGAGACCAATCATTGAACTTTGAGGAACACACGCTTTATATTATTGCCCCCACTTAATCAAAGTTTGTTGTTGGATTGTAAATTTGCTTCCAAGATACCATAAAGTCCTTACAACAAACATTTTGAAGGTTTTGACTCAAAACTTTTATAATTGTGTATATTTTTTAAATAGACAATAAATACGAGTTTATTTTTCAAAATTGTGTGTAGTGTAAGAATGAGAGGACTAAATTATTTAGAGTTTTTTAAAAATCTATATAATAAAGTAGCTAAATTGTTTATCTTGAATTTTTCGCGACTTAGATCATTTTGATCCTATGGTCATAATTGAACTTTCATTTCTATTACAACTCTAAGAGTCTCATTTCTCATATAATTCTCTCTCTTACACTATTATCTCTTGTTTTGTTTGCCCTATATTTTTTTGGTTATTGTTTACTCTATAAAGATAAAATCACATGTTTTACAATCATTTATTCTATGAAACTAATTCAAAGCTTTTATATATCTGACGGTATATATTTTGCCATTTACTTCTTAATTTGTAAATAATACTTAACATAATAAAAAAAATAGCACATTGATTATAAATACCAAATAGTATTCAACACGAAATGAACTTTACATTGTAAATTAATTTGTAGTTTTATCAAAAATTGACATTTAATATTGTCCAATTTATATTCAACTTTGTTTAATTAATATCAAATTAGTTTTTATTGTTACCAAATTAATATTAAAATTTATTTAATCAATTTTTTGGGTACTAAATCAAATTTTATTTCATTTTATTAAATTTTAAATTTTTTTGGTACTAAATTTAGAGAAGGGCAATTGTAAAAATAATAAAAAATTTTAGGATGAAATTATCAATTTTTATTAGCAATATGTACGGAAAGTGAGACATAGGGGTCTCAATGCAACGAATTTCAAACTTCAGGGGGTCTCTGTGTTATTTATAAAATATCAAGAGGTGTTCGTGTAATATTACCTAAATTCAGGGGATGTAAGTAATTTTTACCCTATTTTTAATTATATATTTATTTATTATTATTTTATCTTAAAACTTTGAATTATTGTATTTTTAATAAAAACACTTATTAATTAGGCGGGTTTGTTAGTAACCAAAAAAAATGTGAGTTAGTTTATTTCTGTGTATATTTATATCTGGAGGATTAGACACTTGATGATTAAATTTATAATTATATATTATATTGTGTAATTCTGTGTTGAATAGTGATAGTGGTGATAAGTTAATGAGTTTTATAAATAAGTAAGATTTAGTTGATTTTATTTATCGCTTAAAGATTGTGAATTTAATTGTGTTTTATCAGGTTTTTTTTTTTTTTTTGCTTGAGGTATTTATTACATAGGGATATGATGGTTAAGTTTGTAATTATGTTGTGTTGTGGGATTGAGTAGTAGTAGAGGTTATAAATTCGAGAGTCTTATAAATGAACAACATTTTATTTATTGTTTAAAAATTTTGAATTTTAATAGGTTATGTTTGTATTTATTTTTTTTCAGAGACATTTGTATATATGATGTTATTTTGGAGATTTTTTATAAATTTTTATGATAGTTCCATTAATATGGAGGATATGATCGACAATATATTTCGAGCCATTTTAAAAAATAATTTATATGAATATTTTTAGGTCATTCTTTTTGAATTTGAATAATTGTTCTAAATTTTTTTTTTATTTGTTGCATAGTGCCTTCAGGTACGGACAATAACTAGTTTAAAATATTATAAAAGGAATTTGTATGTCGGATAAGACAGCTAACCTAAACTTATCTCTTGTCTTCGGACAACTAAATTATTGATAGATTAAAAAACTCATACCTCAAAAGTACTAAACTTTAGAATAATTGGTATCCAAGAAGGAAGGTTAACACGAATATAAATTTACCTAAACAAGGATAAGATTAAAGTGTTAGAAATAGTAATAAAGGAACATAAGATAAGAAGAATAGATCAAAAGGTTTGGACAAACGATTGCGATTAAAAAAAAAAAAAAGACATCTGCTATGTTCCAACTTCCAAACGGATTGAAGAAAAACAAAAAATCAGCATGAGGGTTGGCGAGGGAGATAGAGAAGATTAAGAACAAATGTTCCCCACTTACGAGTCCGCCGACAGGGAAAATATAAAGGCCAGTGGTCAATTCTCATTAACAATCTCTCTCCATGTCTTTCTCACGCTGTCACACACATGCAGCTTCCAAATAGATTGCAGCTTTATATTAAAAAATGTTCAAAATTTTTTTTATGACAAGTTTTACATTCTTCCTGTGATTTTAGAAATTTTTTTTTTTTTGGTGAACCTCGACAGTGCGAGGAGATTTATTGATGTGAAAAAATTAAATTATACTTAGATATGAGAGACGTATGTACCTTACCCCTCAATGCAATCTAATTACAACGCAAAAGGAATTAAAAAATTCTAATGCATGATTTTACATGGAAATACTAAAAACTATTCTAGAAATCATAATTCCCTAAACAGACTAGATGGCCAATAGCTGTTGTTTTGAATGAATTGAAGGCAGCAGCTGAACAATCACGTGAACAGTGACTGTTCCAGCTGCTGCATCCAGCTGAGGGATACAATAGCTGCTGCCAATAGAAGACAGATCTTGAGCTGCGATCTGGAGCTTGGAGCTGTTGAACTGGAGGTTAAAGTTGATTCAAAAGGTGGGAACCTGAGTGAGCTTGAAGACGGCTGATTGACAAATAATAGTAGCCAAAAAAGGAGAATTGGCAGCTGAAAACAGGACAGCAGCAACAGCACTTTTCTGTCTGAAATTTGAGCAACCAAAAGCCTCCTGTGAAAGACCCAACAGATTTGTATAGACCAAGATTGCCCTTGCAGAATTCCAACAGTCGAGGCTTCTACTGAGGCATACTGCATATCTGAATGCTGCATCATTAGAGACCCAAACATAGTTAACAATTAGCAGTCACCTTAGAACGCAGAGTACGAATCTAACGTTGATCTTGCAAAAGAAACTATCTAGTATGAAAAGGCAAGGTACCCAAAGAGGTGTGAGTGTGAGAAGCACCATCCCTAACTCCTTGGTTAGCCAATGAATCCGCGACTGCGTTTCCCTCTTTGTATGAATGCTGGAATTTAAAATTCAAAACTTCGAATAATGGAAAAAATTGCCTTTGAAACCTCCCAGCATTTCCAAGATGATATTTGCCTTTGAGTGACCATATCCACTAATATTTTAGAGTCAGACTCAATAATTAAAGGGAAAACCTCCAATCCATAATCCTGTAGCAATAATAATCCGTACAATAGTGCCTTCATTTCAGCCTCCATAATCGAACAATGACCATAGTAATAAGATCCTGCAAGGACAAGTTGACCCCAATAGTTTGATTTTAGGGATAAAAGGGGAAGGGAAAAGGAGAAAGAAGATGGTAGAACCTATTCGTATAGTATATAGATGAGAGATTCAACAAGGTTCCTAACTTAAATGGGTAGATTTGCAATTTATTCGAAAATCAACGTTAATTCCTTGGAAAATTAATTTTTACTCCTAACGGTAGAGGAATCCATGTTTGACTATGATACATAACATAAATTATTTATGTTACTTCTCTCCAAAAGGAAAAAATTATTTTAGCTTTTAGGGGGTTTATATTCTAAGTAGGATAGGTAGCATAAATTATGTGTTTCTTAATCCCAGATTACAATTATTTACTGAAAAATCAATACTTCTCTTTAGGATATGACTGTATAGTGCCTAACCATAGGAAGCCCATGTTTTGAGTGACTTATATATGTAACATAATTTATATCTACTTATGTCTTGGACGACAAAAATTTACTTAAAAATCAATATTAGTCCTTTGTAATATATATACATTGCAATATTAAACTCTTGGAAGACCCTATAAATTATGGCTATTTCTTGTGTCCACAACGCAAAATTTATATTACTATCGACGGAATCTGTATAATAAATAACATAGTAATACTTATTTTTTGTCCTCATACACAAAAAATAGTAGTTTAAAAAACTTATACCTGCAATTAAGTAGCAGACTTTAAAATCAATATAGGTTTTCGTACGATATGACTGTATAATACCTAACCACAGGAAACTCATATTTTAAGTGAGTTATATATGTAACATGAATTATACCTACTTATGTTTTCGACGACAAAAATTTATTCAAAAATCAATATTAGTCTTTTATAATATACTCACTACAATATTAAATTGTAGAAAAATCATATAAATTATACCCAATTTTTGTATCCAAACCGCAAAATTTATAATATTATAGAGTGAATTTGTGTATAGAATAAGGCAGTAATACCTATTTCTTGTTCTCATACGCCAAAAATAGTAGTTCAAAAAACTTATACCTGCAATTAAGTGGGGACTTTAAAAACTCAATGGTATCCAAGAATGAAGATTAACAAGAATATAAGTTTTTTTTGCTATTTACATGAATATAAGTTTACCCAAAAGAGGATAAAATTAAAAGTCAAGAAACAGATGAAATGTTAGAAATAGTAATAAAGGAAAACAAAATAAGAAAAATAGATCAAAAGGTTTGGATTATTACCTAGATAAAGACCAACGATTGGGCCGATATGTTCCAATTTCCAAGCTGTTTTAAGCAAAAAGTAAGTAAATAAAACAACCTGAGGGTTGAGGAAAGAAAGAGAGAAGATTAAGAAGAACCGGGTGGAAATTTTGAGGTTTAATCGAGTTTCTATAGATATCATGTTTCCTTTTTTTGTTTTACAAAAAAAAAAAAAAGGTGTTAGCCAACGTGTTGTGAAAACGCAGGTGGGGTATAGCCGCCGACGGAACACGACAAAACCAACGGTCAGCTCTAACCACCCTCTCTTGGTCTTGGAAGAAATTTTTCAATGGCCGACAAGACATGGCAGAGCCCACGGGTCAAACCAAGGTATATTATTATCCTCTCCGTCCAAAATGATACTGAAAATAGAAACTTTTCCTCACAATCTTTTTAATTTATTATATTATGAGTATTTTGTGTCTTAAAATACAATATAATATAAATAATTTTAAAAAAAATATTAATGAATGTTAAATAAATTTATTTAAAATCACTAAATAAACTTATCAAAATTTGTTCAATTGTATAATATAGATGTCAGCATCATTTACACAACTTATGGTGATTAACCACTACTGACTAATGCAAAAGGGTTGAAGTCATGCAAACTTATCTAAAAAATCCCCGAATTACCCTTGCATTTTATTCTCCCTCTTTTGCAACCACTGCCCATCCCATCACTGCAAATCAACCAACAATGATAAATGCTTTGTCACCACATATTTCAAATATTTGCAAGACATGATCACAATCTCACAATATCAAGTTTAAACACCTATATGTACAAATAGAATGTGTCGTCAACCAACCAAATTGAGATTCTAGACGAAATTTTGAATGAGGTCTTATCAATTATTAGTATGATAACATACAAATATATTAATAATTATTTCAATATTAATATAAATTTGTTTAAAATTTTATTAGATGAGATTGTAAATTACTGTTTATATTTTTGTACTCAATTCTTTACTTTTTAATTGATAAAATTCATTTCAAGGTCTAGTAGTTGATATAATAGGAAAAGACTGATTAGATTTTTGTTAGATAATTGTTGACAATAGAAATTTTGTAAATAATAAATTTCAAGTCTAATATCACACACTCAAATAATTTTTATGTTATTTTTAATTTATGAAAAAATATGAGCACGAATTCAACTAAGAGATAATGAAATCTTAAACTTTAATTTCAGTATTAAATTTTTTATTCACAAGTTATATGGATTGATACAAACATGATACGAAAAATAATCTGGTTGATTGACACGACCCAATTAGTTAAATGGGTTGAATTCCAGTTAATTAGTGTTCGACATGAACTTATAAATGAACCTATATATTTATGAATAATATATATTTGTTTTGTTTGTTAATTTTTGCATATTTGATGGAAAAATTAATAAAAAATTAATTTTTTAAATTGTAGAATTTATTTTTGTCCATTGGATATATCTAACCGTTAGAGATGCTTGTAAATCAATCTCAAACATAGGGGTAAGAAGGTAAAAGACATATTTTCTATTATCACTATCACTCTATACACACTGACGAGGGTATCAGTGAAGATTCAGAGGGTGTCCTTGAAAATATGATATATTAGAAAGGATGTGAGTAAAATTTTCTCCAATGAAAATTAATTGGATAATAACATAATGTGCTAAGGTTGTTCAAGGATCAACCATACTTGTCGATCTGATCGTGAATAGATAGATAATCATGTTTAGTAAAGAAGAAAAAAGTGGATAAGAATCATAAAAAAGTGGATAAATTAATATTTCTTTCAACTCATCAAAGTTAATCTCTCTAAAATTAGAAAAAAAATATAGATGAAAAGTTAATTATGAGTGTTGAAATATATGTTATTTAAATATTTTTTTTTAATATATGTATATATCACATTTAACTATTACATATGATGTATCAATTAATTTCATATTTAGATATAAAGTAACTTTTCCCAGTTGGCAAACCATTTGTCAATCCTCGGGTCATTTAGTTCTAAAGACAACTTTATTTTTCAGACTCGGTTGTCGATGTCGAAAGTCTTGTGTCTAACCCTCTTGTTGTATGCCTTGGCCGCTCGGAGCTTTTGGACCTTACTGCAATTCAAAGAACGCAGCCTCACTTCGTCCAAAACCTTAAGCTTGATCGTCATGAATTCATTATATTTAGCTGGAATTAACCCGTTCTGAAAAGTTACTCGTAGCGATTTCATGGTAATTTCCATAAGTTAGACTGCATCGTGCACATACGTCAGTTTGAATAGTGTGATTTCGGTGCCAGACCATTTGAACGTTTTATTTGCTCATAGTGTTTCCGATAGTTTGTCGTACTATTCACTTGAGTTGTCTTTTACTGTATTTATGATAATTCCCTTCATCATATTGTTGGTGGATTTTGTTTGGCCGTTTCTTTGCGCATAGTATAGGATTGAGTGGATTACGTTGAAACCATATTCATCTGCAAATCCTTTGACTTCGCTACTTGCAAAGACTGTTACTTAGTCAACTATTTCCCAAATCGGTGCACAATATTTTTTTTCTATCATTCGTATGATGTCGGCATATTGATTGCCTTCATTGGAATGATCTCTACCGACTTTGTATAACAAGCAATGCACGACGTGCGTTGCACGTGAAAATATTTATTGAAATATTTGATAAAATACATAAAAAAAACTAATTATGTAGTTACATTAGATATTATCTCATATATTATCATATTTAAATTGTTTGTATTCTATTTCATAACTATAAACATCCAATTGAGTTTTTTTTTTTTTTTGTGATTCTTTCATTCAAATTATCAAGTAGTAAAGTTTATAAATTGTTCTTTTCTCGTTTTTTTTTTGTCTTTCTTGTTTTTACTGTGTATCAATAATTTTTATCAAATTATTTTTATTGTGAATGAAAAAATAAGATAAATATAGTTGTTTTTAGACATTGGAGTTGATATTGTATCAATAGAGTTGTTAACGTGTATTAATATTGGGTTTTGAAAAAAAAAAGAATAATATTATTTTTATATATAATGTTAACCATAACATGATTATTCAAAAGTTTTGCAAAGATAGAGATTTATATGATATGTTAGAGATTAGTTTATTATTTAAATAAAATGGGATATAATGATAATTTATATATTTAAATAAAAAAAGATATGCTAGTTTTTATAATTTTTTATAAGGGCAAAATAATAAATTAAAATTTTTTCATGTTAAGGTACTTTTATTAGTAAGACAGATAATTAGTGGTCAAAATGATAAAAGAATGTTACTTTATAGAAAAGGGGAAATCTTTAGTATAAAATCCATGGCCCAAGCTCCGAACAACCATGACATTATTATAGGCTGCAATTGTATTGTTGGCGTCCTCTAAATAGACCCATGGCGCTGACATGCCCGATAAAATTAAAGAAACTATATAATTTTTCTAATCAAGTTGATAAAACTAGATATTCAATTAATCTCTCTTTTTCTGTAATGTTTTATGAATAATATTTTTGGGACCTAAAAAATAAACCTAATTTGTTGACCTAATAATATGACAGTGATTATAATTCTTGAATTTTTTATTAAAACTTCGTCATTTAACACATCATTGTGCAGATAAATTAGACTAATTTTTTAAATATCAACAGCATTACTTATGTTTTATTGCCAACTGGAAACCGTAGACAATAAAAAAATGTCATCTTTTTTCGGTCTCTTTCTTTGTACTTCCTGTCTCAATTAAGCTATGCATGTACTGGGCCCTCAAATTAATAATCAGATCATATTTCTGTTTTTTCAAATGACAAACTCAACCTAAATGGGTCCTCGGTTCAATAGTCGTTATAAAAATATCCACTTGAACAAGGCTGACATGAGACTGTACCCTACCCACCTTGCCATTGCTTCACTGAATATAGGTTTAGATTTGGAGGTTTACCCCCACACAAAGATCTTATCTCCCCTTTAGCTCAATGGAATCCATTTTCCCGTTTCATACCCTTTGAAACATGACAAAGTCTTACCTGTTCTTGGGAATTTAGACCCAATTGAGGGCTTTGTCAACAGAGCAATGGCATAAAGTCCAAACCTCAGAAGTCATCAATTTGCAGATGAATATTTCCTCCCCTCAATAAACAAGTGTTGTACTCTCTCCAGACTCTCCATCATCATCATCTTGGGATGAGCTGGTCTATGCTAACAGTTGATGCAGCAGAGGAGAATCTTCAATTCAAGATCTTCACTCAGGAAGTCCCAAAACCACTGAAAATGGATCTCTCCAAGGGTACACCTAAAGAAGAGAATCTAAAGCAAAAGCAATACATAGGAGTTCGAAGGCGACCATGGGGAAGATTCGCGGCCGAGATAAGGGATTCGACAAGACAAGGAAAGAGGGTTTGGCTTGGAACTTTTGATAGTGCTGAGGAGGCTGCTTTGGCTTATGATCAAGCTGCATTTTTGATGCGAGGTCAGTTGGCTCTCCTCAACTTCCCAAAGGAGAGAGTTCAGGAGTCGCTTCAAGATTTGAAGATGAGGTGCAGCTACAAGGATGGGTATTCCCCAGCTGCAGAATTAAAGGAAAAAAATAAGATGAGAGGCAAGTCAAAAGGTAGGAGAAAGAAAGGGAAAGACCTAAATGCAGGAAATGCCTCATGGATCTCAGAAATTTCTAACAATGTTTTGGTACTTGAAGATTTAGGAGCAGATCTGCTCGACGAGCTCCTGAATTCATCTGAGAGCGCAAGTACTGGTTCGTAAATTCCCTCAATCTTCTATTTTATGGTCATCCTTCCCACTTCTGATCTTTGTTCATTTGTTTTCACAATCATCATCTGAGAGTAATAAATTAATACTAGTTCTAGCAGTAAATTCGCATTATTTCTTTTTTTTTAATTGTTTCTTCTTTTATATCTTCTTGTGCTGCTGCCACTAGTTAATAAAATTTATATTACCTACATCACATATTGATTTGTCATGAACTAATTGGATTGTTAATTTCTTTGTTATATCTTCTCCTTCATCATCTGAGAGAACTGGTAGTAGTAATTAGTAAATCCGCATCAACGTGGTCATTTTTCCCTATTTTCCAGTATTTTTTTCTTCAATTTCTCTTTCTTAAGCTTAGAGAGAGAGCATAAACTTGCTCTAATTTGGATGGAAAATACATGTTGCAATGTTTTATTTATTTCAATCAAGAATTTCCTCATTCGTTTCCTTGTTCCCTTTAATTTTTTTCAGCATGAACTTTCGTTTTTTTCAGAAAATATAGTTATATTGATTTAATACAAGCTTTACAAGCAACAATCGTGCCAGTACAAACAGTAGGCAATATGATATGAACAAAAACATCTAACACTGGTTATCCGAATTCTGAGGGAAGTATAGGCCGTGAGCCAATACTTCACCCAATATCCTATGTCACTTACATTAACTAAGTCCTATGAATACACAATCTTGTGTCATGCTGTGGTTTGACAGCTGGAACATTAGAGTTCTTTTTCCTTAACACATTCTGGAACTTATCTGACGCAGCTGTCAGGGGGAGTAAACATTGTTGCACCAGAGCTAGGTTTTGCCTTGAGCTTTAGAATTGCAGGGAAGCCAACGTGTCCCTTATGCTTTCCCTAAAAATCAACACAGTAGTATAAACATGCTTTAATGTGGATGGAAACTACAACTATGCAATGTTTCAGTATTTTCAATTCAGGAGTTTCCTCTGTAAATTTATTTTTTCCCTTTCATCTTTTCCTTTCCACCTTTCCTTTTTGTTTCTGTTTTCATATTTATTTTGTTGTTTGTCTTCTCTCTCTCTCTCTCTCTCTCTCTCTCTCTCTTTTGGGGGGTTTTGGTATTTGTTGTAGCGGTTTGCTTTTGTTGTTTCTTTTTGTGGTATAGTAATTATTCATGTGAACACAGACTCATGTACAATTTTTTTATAACCCACTCAACTTAGTTTTTTCGCTTCACCTTTCTAAACAGCAGTGGCATCTTTATGGTATTGTCCATAATCAAGGTGTTTGCACTTGCACAATTGCATTGCTTATTTGATGTTTCTTTGGCAGGTTGATGATGAAACCTAGTATTAATGGCATCAAACAATGTCCAGAATTTATTTTCAGAGTGCACATAAATTTTCGCCTAACCCATGATCTTTTCATGTGGCTAGGCCTAGTTACTACACCTATTAGCACTTATCACCAAATTCAGGCCCTTTGTTAATCTCTTCTCAGAGAAAAACGTTCATGGAGACCATCATCTGTGAGATTGTATGAGACTTCATCCATGTTTTGTGGGGATCCTACTTCATCAGTATGTAGCAAGCAAAATCGGCAAGTCACCTAAAAACATCTTATTTTAGAAGTGGTGCTTGTTTGACTGGAAATAATTGCTATCCTGGAAGGAAAAGGACTGTGTTTCTTTATATGCTAGATCATTAGTTTGAAGATAATGCCTTTTAAAGGGATTCACCTATATTGTTCTTGTTAGGACAGTGGGTTGAGTATGATGAATGCCAAGAGCAATCTTTGCACTTTGAGGAACATTGTAAGACACTTTATAATCTCGCAACTCCTTAATTGTTTGTTGTTGGATGGTAAATTCAACTCTAGGATACAATAAAGTCGTTGAAACCTGCATTTGGAATGTTTTACCTCAACTTTCCTACAAATTTGTGTAGTTATTTGGAACATTGATAGTGTAAGAATGAGAGGGAAGCGATGAAAGTTTGTTTGTGAATATATGTGAACTTACTGACCTTGTGTGATAGACTGATAGTGTACGGGTGGGTGGGATATCTATCCATTTACAACCACTTTATGGTTGCTAATTAAAGCAATGACCAAAAAAAATCCCCTTCTAAGCACATATAGTGTTGGCAAAGTGATTGCATTTTCTTGTTTACAAGGCTTTTCCTGAAAATTGCAGATTCGTTTCCATAATAGTGCATATTAGCATATAATGTATCAAAATCACCACATTACTTCTGTCTAGCATGTGGTACCACCTGACACTTAGTTGTGCAGAGCTGTCCTATCCACGTTAAGTGAATGAAGAAGCATGAGATTCCATAATCATCTGGAAAAAAAAACCAGAGCCTTCTTTTTGTGGAAGGATTTAGATGCTGTTTAGTTTGTGTTTTGAAAACAGTTTTTAGTTTTCAAAACACAAATTTTTTTTGAAATGTTGTTTGGACAACAATTGTCAAAAACAAAATTAAAAAAAAGTGGGAATTGAGAACAAAAATTAGAGAACATTGTTTAGATGTTTTCTGAATTTTGAAGCAAAAATAGAAAACAAGAAAAACAATTCTACTCTTTAATTAATGTGGTCTCTCCTTCGAATCCCTGTAGCAGCAAAATTAGCCATAATATATAGGCTTTTTTTATTTTTCCCTTCCTCTCTCCCTGACTGTCTCTGTCTCCACTCGACAAAACCAGGTGTCTTCCACATCTCACCGACGACCGAAGAGCTCCAACGACTGAGAGAGAGCTAAGATGAGATCGTCATCTTCGTCTTCTCCGACAACTGAGAGCTCTCTAACAGGTTTGAGATCTAGGTTTTCATATCTAGGTCTTCTTCGTCTTCTCCGTCTTCTCCGGTGACTACCTACTATGAAACAATGCTCAACAAATAGATGGGCATTCTGCCCACAAGAAATGAGTGCGGCAGCAGCATGCACACATGGCAGACCACAGAGTTGCGAGCGACGAAAGAGTTGCCAGCAGCAAAATTCTCTTTGAGTTTTATTTTTTTTTCAAGTTAAATCTTCTCCGGCGAAAGAATATTTTTCGGGATACTGGGTTCAGATCTACTTGTTCGCAGTCGATGGTTACTCTTTCTTTCTTCTCAGTTGATGGCTACTCCAGCGAAGCTCCGGCAATGCAGTTCATGGCTAGATTTTCCTTTTTTTTTTTTTTTTTGTATTTTATCAAATTTATTATATCAAAATATTGCAGGCCCTTAGTTTGCATCTCTTGGCATCTGCATGTCCAAATAGGTTTTTTGCTTTTTGTTCTGCACAACTGTTTTTAGTAATATAAAACCAAGTTCTACGACCAAAAAAATATAAAAACTAATTTTTGAAATTTTTTCTTAAAAATAGTTTTCGGATACCGTTTTCTGAGACACAAATCAAACAAGCTTACTTTCCTAGAGCTTTTGTGAGTAGTACCCTTACCTATTAGGTTTAAGGCATGATTTTTCCATGTCTAGGTCCGTGAGTATGATTAAGCCCAAGTGTGAGAGGTTGATATATAGACACTAGGGTTTGGCCTTCGAATTTTTTTTTTTTTTTTTTTTGCAAAAAAAAACTAGAGAAAGATTGGGGTGGTCAAATTTTTGATTACCCGCAAATTCTGACCCTACCCTATCTTACCTTACCCTATCCGACTCTATTGATCGACTATCTGAAAGAATTGAGTAAGCCAAATGAAGACTTTTTGGTATTCTGCCAAAAATCTAGTAAGAATGTAGAATACCTACAAAATTTTTGAATTCATACCTTACCTTACCCGCATATATAGATTTAAATGGTTCCGGAGAAGTTGTAATGAATACTTGTTATGCATTAAACGATAATGACATAGGAAAAAAATATTTTCAATAAAATAAAGTAATTATACAAATGTTTGTTTATAAGTTGTAGGACAACATTTGACAAAGATTAAGAACTTAATTAAGGATCAACAAAAAACAAAAGTCTCGTCTTCTAAATCCTTAAAGGAAAAATATATTGAAGTTGAAAAGATAAATATTAAACCACCAGTTGATACCTCTAATTTAATCTTCATAATAAAGTTGAAGATAAATTTATAAATGAATTCAAAAAGAAACTAAAAAATATGTCATTAAATGTAATTTCTCAAATTAAGAGTGTAGAGCAATCTGAAACTGAAATCCAACAATTTGAAGATTCTTTACATCAAATGAAAATTGAAGTAAATAAAATTGGGCATTCTAAAGCTAAAAAACAAACTAACACATACTCTCAGGTACCTCCTATGAGGGCTTATTATCAAATATCAACTCCTCAATATATTTTATATGAGAAAATCTTTTTTATTAAAAAAACTAGATATGATGCTTCTTTTATTTATGAATAGAATATTGATGGTATGATAGAATATTTAATTCATCAAGTTTTACATAAAATTTTAATGTATGCATCTATCTATAAAACTAATTGTAATTCAGATTATATTACTACTATATTTATAGCAACAGGATTTACTGGGCAATGAAGAGGCTGGTGGGATAATTATTTAAGTTTAACCCAAAGACATGAAATATTAAATGGAGTAGAAATCATAACAGCTAAAGATGAAAGTATAATCACTCAAGAAGATGTTGTTTAAACTTTAATGCAAATAATATTAAAACATTTTGTAAGGACAAACTTACAAAGTACATGTAAAAGTAAAGAACTTTTAATGAATCTAAAATGCCCACCTTAACACATTTTAGGTGGTATAAAAATGTACTTTGAACAAAAGTCTTATTAAGAACAAACGCTAATAATGAATTTTGGAAAGAAAAATTCAAATCAGGATTGCCTAGCTTATTTGTTGAAAAATAAGAACTTGTTTAAAACAAAGACATGGAAGATGTAAAATCCCTTATGAAAACTACACTTACAGATAATTAATTTTTGAATGTATTTCAAAAGGATTTGTTCTCTGTAATGATTTAAATCTCAAAACTCAAAGTTCATGTAAGAGTAAAGAACTTTTAATGAATCTAAGATGTCCCACCTTAACGCATTTTAGGTGGTATAAAGATGTATTTTTGACCAAAATCTTATTAAGAACAAACACAAATAATGCATTTTGGAAAGAAAAATTCAAATCAAGATTATCTAGCTTATTTGCTGAAAAATAAGAACTTGTTTAAAATAAAGACATGAAAGATTTAAAATCCCATATGAAAACTACACCTACGGATAATTAATTTCTGAATTTATTTTAGAAGGATTAATTCTCTGTAATAATTTAAATCTCAAAACTCAAAGTTCATGTAAGAGTAAAGAACTTTTAATGAATATAAGATGTCTCACCTTAACACATTTTAGGTGGTATAAAGATGTATTTTTGACAAAAATCGTATTAAGAACAAACGCTAATAATGAATTTTGAAAAGAAAAATTCAAATCAGGATTGCCTAGCTTATTTGCTGAAAAATAAGAACTTGTTTAAAATAAAGAAATAGAAGATTTAAAATCCCTTATGAAAACTATACTTATGGATAATTAATTTCTGAATGTATTTTAGAAGGATTAGCTCTCTGTAATGATTTAAATCTCAAAACTCAACTTAAAAGACATATATATATATATATATATCAACTTAAAAGACATATTTGTGTGTGTGTTAATCATTAAAAATTAAAATCCAAAAATTTAGAAATCCTAATGTTTTATTGATGTTTATGACTTTCTTATATATGATGTATTGATGTTTAGGGCTTTCTTACTGTGTTTCATTGTAATTGCTTATGTATTATCAAATTTATTGTATTTTCTTTAGTGTTATTGTGTTAGTTAATTGGTGTATGTTACTTAATTCAATTGTTAAATGATCCAAAATTTAATAACTAAAAATTATCTGTTCACTCGATTTCGTACCCGATTGTTTTGGTTGAAATTTGGATAAGAATAATACACTTGATTTGGTAGGGTAAGTCAAAAGAAATTCTTTCGTAAAATATGGAGTAAGATGATAGAATATCATAAATTTTACCCGTAGAGTAGGATAAACACCCTTAGAGAAAGGCGACTTAGGCAAGCACTAGGAGAGGACAGTAAAAGTTAAGGTTCTGAGCAATAAGACCCTGGGGGCGGGGGCAATTTGCCCCCTCTAACCTTTCAAAAATCCAATTATATATATTCTCTTAACAGCCTTGACTTTCTTAAATTTGCATATTGCCCCCCTTTGATTTTTAAAATTTTCGTATAATGCCTTATCTTTTGCTTATAAATTAGTAGTTCACTATTAGCCCTCTTGACCAATGAAACAATTATTTTATTTTTGGATTCTTTGAAACAAATGAAATGTAACCTCAATAAATAAAAAAATGCATTTATTTGGTTTTATACAATGCCCCCATTTTGTTAGAATAATCATATAGTTGACCTTGTCTCTTTTTTTATAAGGAAAGATTTGCACCTCACTAAAATACAAAGATATGCAAATTGTAAAGTTTTCAAACCCAAATGGTTCGTTCTACTTTTTCAAATACATAGTGAAAGGAAATTTTTGAGAAACTTAGCATAAATCAATATAGACAATTTTTGAGATATGGAAAAACATTATACTTTGCTTTGATATATTATTGATACGAATTTAGTTTTTATTTAGTAATTTGAACATGAATCGTAATACATTTATCATGCTTAAATTGACAAATTTTTTATATCGGATGGTGTTTATTTAATTTTTGTTCCCCGCCCACCCAAAAAAAAGAAAAAAGAAAATGGATCCTAACTCCACCCCCCAGTTCTGAGCTTCTTTATTTTCAAGTAGTTCCCATCCAAGTATTGTGATTGTCTTCAACGAATGGTGTATTTTTCAATTTTTTGTTTGGAGGGTTGTAGTTGTGGTGACAATAGTTGAATTTATTGTACTTTCTCCACTGAATTGTATTAATCCCAAGGTGCTTGAATATATATATATATATATATATATATTTTTTTTTTTTTTTTGCTATTGTCCCAGGTAGTTGAATTTTATGTACTTTCTCCATTGAAAATGTATCATTCCCAAGGTTTGGGTGTAATCTTTGACATAAGAAATTATTGTAACAACCAACATGGTCCTAAAAACCTGAAAATATTCTTTTGTTTGGGAGCGCACTAAAAAAATTAACGATATCAGAAAAAATTTGGGATTAATCCCGCTTCTTTGCCCTATGCTCCTGATATCTTTCACTTACTTTATGGGTCATTAGACTCTTAGATATCTAGTAAATATGAGTCATCCATTATCTTCAAGACAAATACTCAACATGCTTCATTCCTTTCAAAAAATTATCATTTGAGAGGGGAGGACTTTTCAATGAGAGTTCTATCTTCACCGAAGGAAGATTACGTCCTTAAGTTACGGGGTTGATTTCGTTTGATCCTTGCATACCTCGCTCACAGTGGTTCACTCCAGTCTGTTAGGATAGATTTCACATTTTCTTGTAATTGGTTTCGTCTCTTCAAGTGTACTGCTATATAATAAGGACTATTTGTCAAGAGCTGTGACTACATTTTTACTTGGTCATGATAAGCTATTTCGTTTATAAAATGTTATAAAATTCTTTATGTGCTTTGCAAAATATATAGCCCATGTGTGATAGGATTAGATTATAACGTCTTCTATAACCTAAGTTTTTAAATTAGATGATAGTTTAATATAACTTTTAATTGCCGAGAACAAACTCCAATGTTGTCTATGTAAGAATAACTTCATTATGTGAAAACCATCACACAAACAGGAACATTCATATTGAATCATCAAGAATTAAAATATTGAATTTGCGGAAGCGTACCTGAATCCATAACAAAATATTGTAATATTCGAGTTTGAGGCATTATGATCTTCTAAATCTACACTTGTTGTCTGAGGCTTTATGATTTTTTAGATCTACACTTGTTTTCTGTCTAAATTTCTCTTTAACAATAGAAAATAGAAGAATAGAAAAACGTTGTGTGATCTGCGGACCATGACCCCGATTTATAAACAATCGTGTCTATTTATTAACAGTCACGCATGTTCGTAATTTTTATTTTAACCCATCATAAAAATAGAAATTACGCTTGTCTCTACACATTAATGCCCACACTTTATAATATATTAATTAAGACCCCAAAACTTAAATTAATCACTTTAATTAGCCTAACTTTAGTTGATAGCCTATAATTCACATTTATTTAATATGTATAAGCCTATATATTTAATTTTACTCCAACAATCTCCCACTTGGGCTATATATGTAACTTTATAAATGTGAATTATACTTTATGAGCTCGTGAGTTTACTATCAAAACTTTATATATTTTAACAATCTTGTCCATTAACCACACCAATACTGAATTAAAGCAATCGTCGTTACATATTTCGTAACTAGACCCATCAATGATCACATATATCAATTCAACTAATGACAAAGATCAAGTGTGGATGTGTAGCATGGAAATTTCATGCAATGTGATCTTAACATTCCTATTTCTAACTGGTCCTCCTTAAACCTTAGTGAGATCAAACCATACAAAATCAGAGTGAATGAAAACTGAATACTTTACTGCAGTAAATAACCATAAAATCCATAATATCCATAACAAATGTATCTATAAATAAAAGCATCTAAAATATAAACTCCCACTAAAACGATTTATCCTGAAGAGAAACCACACCCATATAAGCAGTGTGCTCATGAAAAACCTTGGGTGGTAATCCCTTAGTCAGTGGATCTGCAGTCATGGAGTTCATCCCAATGTGCTCTATAGATATAAGTTCACCCTGAACTCTTTCTTTAACAACTAGGAATTTGATGTCTATAAATTTTGACTTCGTCGAACTCTTGTTGTTGGAATACAGTACTGCTAATTTATTGTCACAAAATAACTTAAGTGGTCTTTCAATGCCATCAAGAAGCCGCAGCCCCGTGACAAAATTTTGCAACCATATTCTATGATTGGACGCCTCATAACAAACTACAAACTCAGCTGCCATGGTGGAAGAAGCGACAATAGACTATTTAATACTCTTCCAAGATATAGCACTTCCAGCAAGTAAGTAGATATAACCTGAAGTAGATTTCATGTTATCTCGACATCCAGCAAAATCGGAGTCAGAATATCAAATGATCTCTAACTGATCTGACTTTCGATAAGTGAGCATGTAGTCTTTTGTTCTCTGTAAGTACCTCTGACATGCTTGGCTGCTACCCAATGATCTTTTCCAGGATTGCTCAAGTATCTGCCCAACATGCCAACAATGTACGTAATATCCGAACGCGTACATACTTGAGCATACATCAGACTTCCTATTGCTGATGCATAAGGAATCTTTTGCATCTCCTGAATTTCAAAATTATTTTTAGGGCATTGACTGAGACTAAATTTATCTCCCTTAGCCACAGGGGTGTCACCTGGTTTGCAATCATACATGTCAAACCTTTTAAGAATTTTCTCGATATAGCTCTTTTGTGATAAACCAAGTGTACCTCGAGAGCGATCCCGGTGCATCTGTATACCCAACACAAAAGAAGCATCACCAAGATCTTTCATCTCAAATTTCTTTGATAGAAATCTCTTGGTTTCATGCAACATGCCTATATCGTTGGTGGCAAGCAATATGTCATCAACATATAAAACCAAGTAAATATGTTTATTCCCACTGAACTTATGATATATACAATCATCAACCATATTCATTTCAAAACTAAATGAAATGATAACTTGATGAAACTTGTAATACCATTGACGAGAAGCTTGCTTAAGCCCATGGATGAATTTCTTTAACTTGCAAACCATCTTCTTTGCATCTCCCGACACAAAATTTTTTGGTTGCACCATATAGATTGTTTCATCAATGTCATCATTGAGAAATGTAATCTTAACATCCATCTTATGAAGCTCAAGGTCAAAGTGCGCCACAAGTGCCATTATTGTCCTAAAAGAGTCTTTCGATGAAACCGGAGAGAAAGTCTTTTTATAATCGATGCCTTGTAAATCCTTTAACAACAAGACGAGCTTTGTATATCTCCACATCACCTTTCGAATCCCACTTGGTTTTAAATATCCATTTGTAACCAATGGGTTTCACACCTTCAGACAATGGAACAAGATCCCAAACGTCATTGTCCTTCATGGACTTTATCTCCTCATTCATGGCATCAATCCACTCTTAAGATTTAGAACTTTCCAGGGCCTGACGGAAGTTGATTGGATCATCTTCAACCGCACCAATGTCAAACTCATGTTTTTAGAGAAATACAATGTAATCATCTAGCACTGCACTTCTCCTTTCTCTAGTGGATCTCCTTAATGCTGGAAGAGGTAGAGTTTGTTCTTATGGAACAGGAGGTTCTTGGATATTATTTTGATTTGGATCTGCTTCTTGAAGAATGTCAGGTATAGGAGCCTGATCAATGTCAATAACAACTATGAGAATATCAACATATTCCTCGTCAAAAACAAAATCCCTATCCTTATCTCCCCCATCAAACTCAACATCCTCAAAGAATTGCGTGTTTCCCATCTCAAAAATTGATCTAGTAGTAGGATCATAGAATTTGTAACCCTTGGATCATTCAGAGTATCCAATAAAATAGCAACTAACCGTTCTTGAATCCAGTTTCTTTTCATGTGGCCTGTAAGGCCTTGCTGCAGTCGGACATCCCCAAATGTGTAAGTGCTTTAGAGTAGGCTTTTTGCCTGTCCAAAGTTCATAAGGGGTTTTAGTAATTGCTTTAGTTGGTACTCTGTTAAGGATATACGCTGCAGTCTTTAATGCTTCACTCCAGAGTGACTTTGGCAAGTTAGAATGACTAATCATACTCCTTACCATATCTTTGAGCGTTCTGTTTCGCCTTTCAGCAACACCATTCATGCTTGGAGAACTTGGCATGGTGTACTGTGGGACGATACCGCATTCCTCTAGGAATTTAGCAAATGGTGTTGGTCGTTGTTCACCTGAACTGTCATACTTACTATTGTATTCACCACCACGGTCAGATCTAATGTTTTTAATCCTTTTGCTGAGTTGATTTTCAACTTCAACTTTGTACGATTTGAACACTTCCAGCGATTGGGACTTTTCATGAATGAGATAAAGGTAGCCATAACATGAAAAATCGTCTATGAACGTGATAACATATTGTTGGGCATTCCATGAAACTGTAGGAAATGGCCTACAAATATCTGTATGTATTAATTCTAAGACATCTGTAGCCCTGTTGACACCAAATCTCCTTATGTTTGTTTGTTTTTCCTTTATGCAATTTGTGCAAATTTTGAAATCTGCAAAACCAAGGGAATCTAGAATCTCATCTGACACAAGTCTTTCAATTCTCCTTTTGGAAATGTGACCTAATCTCTTATGCCATAATGATGAGGAATTCTCATTGGTTAATTATCTTTTAACACCTCGAGTACTTAATTGCAAAGTTTCATGATATAAAGCAACTATATCAAGCATATAAAGGTTATCTGCATAAGATAAAGAACTAGTACCAATCAAATTTGAATTTTGAAAAAGACTAAATTTATTATTTCCAAAAGAACAAGAATAATCAAATTTGTCCAATATAGAAATAAAAACCAAACTCCGTCTAAAGGACAGTACAACAAATGTCTCATTCAAATCCAAATAAGTACCAGACTTTAATAATAACCTTAATATCCCAATTGCCTCAACTTCGACCTTCTTGCCATCGCCTACAAAGATGTATCTTTCACCATCATTTGACTTTCGACAGCTCAGGCAACCCTACATGGAGATACTGATGTGAGTGGTTGCACCAGAATCTATCCACCAAGTGTGTTTAGGTACCAAAGTAAAATTAACCTCAGAACAAACTAGATTAAGAAGTATACATTTCTTTACACGCCAAGCACGATAGTTGGTGCATTGCTTCTTCTTATGTCCTGCAGCTCCACAGAAGAAACAACCATTAACATTCTTTTCTTTATGTTGTTTCTTTAGATATGGAACCTTTGTAGGTCTTTGTCCTTCTTTCTTTTCTTCCTTTTATCCTTGGAAGTACCAGCCAAATGAGCACTTTCTCTCTTTTCTTGCTTCAGCCTTTCTTCTTCTTGCACACAATGTGAGATGAGCTCATTAAGAGACCAAGTCTCTTTTTGGCAGTTGTAGCACACCTTAAATTGACTAAATTGTGTGGGAAGAGATATCATAACCAAATGCACAAGCAAATCCTCAGAGAGATCAAGTTTATGTGCTCTTAACTTTAAAACGAGATGAGACATTTCCATATATCTCACTGAGATGAGATTTGCCAAAAGTGTATTTGTTTCAGAATTTTCATTCTTGGCAAATCTATTCTTAATTTATTCTAGGAACTCTTTGGCTGTCTTTATCGTTTCGGATATTATGCCCCTGAAAGCTTCTAGAATGGCCTTCTTAATGATCATCAAACACATGAGATTTGACTTTTCCCACCTTTCAATATCCCTCTTTTCATCAGAGGAACTTTCATCAGTAAGAGGTGCAGGAGAGGGAACCCTTAATGCAAGTTCAAGATCCATGACACCAAGAACTATTTGGAGATTCTCATGCCTTGTCTTGAAATTTGTGTCATTTAGCATTGGAATAGAATTAATGTTGGCATTAATGTTAGAAGCAGAACTAATAGCTGAATCCAAAGAACACTAAACAAGAAAAACAATCTCACATAAGCCTCAAAACAAAAAATAAATTCAAATAAAGGCAAACCCCATCTCAAGATAGCAGACACTCTATTAATATTTTATCTTTTGATAAAAAAATATTAACTTGTAAGTGATATCTTGGTGTAGTAATCAAACATTGATAATAAGAACATATCGAATTATAAATCTTCCTTTGGCCCGATTTATTATTCATATGTAAAACCAAATAATTATCACGCGTTTATTACCACAGGTGTGCATGCAATTTTGTTAAATATTAATCTTCATTTGAGCCGATTAATATTCATATAAGTTACATACACATAATCTTGTTATATTTTGAAATAAAATTAATTTTCACAAAAGAGATCACTTTGGTGACATATTGTTTCAATTAATTTATCTCAAAATATATATATTTAAACACTTATATTTGAATGTAAATTTGCGTAAATACACTGTAACTTTAACATATTTATAAATTTCTGTTGTAAACTATTTCCAGAAATATTAAACTTTTTGAAAAATATTTTCAGCCCAAAAAAAAAAAAATTCCTAACTTATTCTCAACAATACAACATGAAATAACTCTAATACCACATGTAAGAAAAACTTCATTATGTGAAAACCATCACACAAACAAGAACATTCACATTGAATCATCAAGAATTAAAATATTGAATTTGCGAAAACGTACCTGAAACCATAACAATATATTGTAATATTCGAGTCTGAGGTTTTATAATTTTTCAGATCTACACTGGTTGTCTGAGGTTTTATGATTTTTCAAATCTACACTTGTTTTTTGTATAAATTTCTCTTTGACAATGAGAATTAGAAAAATAAAAAAACGTTGTGTGATTTGAGGACCATGACCCCTATTGATAAACAATCGTGTATGTTTATTAGCAGTCATGCCTGTTCGTAATTTCTATTTTAATCCATCATAAAAATAGAAATTACGCTTGTCTCTACACATTAATGCCCACACTTTATAATATAGTAATAAGGCCCCAAAACTTAAATTAATCAATTTAATTAGCCTAATTTTATTTGATAGCCTATAATTCACACTTATTTAATATATAAGCCTATATATTTAATTTTACTCCAACAGTACGAATATTGTAGTGGAATTTTTTTTATTACGATTATTAGTTTAGTTTTTAAGTTTTAAATTAGATAGAACCCACTATTTATTTAAAGCCATAATATATTAAGAGTTCAGAGTAAATCACCAAATTAAATACAAACAATAGTTGTTCGACAAAAAAAGTTGGATGAAGAACACAAAAATCACATCAGTGTCAAAATCATGTCAAATTTTGCAAACATCCATTTACTAATGAGAAAAAATGATCTTGAGACTTGGACTTGAGCACTTGACAACTGTTTTGGGAAAAAAAATAATTGATACCATACTTTTATTTATTAAAATTGTAATTATTTTATTATATTTATGGATGATTTTATTATTATTGTAGTACCCAAAAAAATGGTTAAAATAATTATAAAAATAATGAAAAAAATATTCATAAATGTGATAAAAATACCTACAAAAGTAATAAATTTTTTATATACTAAAAAAAGTAGTAAAATTAGATACCACAAATGTGGTAACAACACCAACAAAAGTGATAAATATTTTTGTTATAAAATGACCCACAAAAATTATAAAAACACTCATTACAGTAATAAAACTGGGAGTTATGGTACCAAAATTTTTTTATTCCGTAAATTTTTTCTTCTATTCATAGTATCTACCACTTAGATTCTCTTCTTTTCCTTCAATTTCACCCAATTGGGTCTGTTTACTACCCACCTGAGGCAAATATTAGGAATTTTTTGGTTGATTTGCACAAGTATTTAAATTGTCTTTACCGTAATAGTATATTAAACTTATTTACCAAAATACAATTATTTTTATCAAAACCGTGTTTCGAAAACATACTTTCGATATTTATTCATTGAAAGTGAGTTTCTAATATACTGTTTGTGTAAATTCGTGTTGCAAAAACACAACTTCATAAACAGTACTTTGATAAATAAATTAAAATATATGATAATCCAGCAAAAACATTATAAAAATACGGCAGAGGAAAAATTAACTCTCCCCACCAGCATATGGTTTTGTGTTTAGGTTTGGAATTTTAAGAAATCCGGGCCTAATACTAATAATACACTTTTAAGACTAGTTCAGAACATAAATTATCCAATACAATTAAGAAAGCCGCAGAAGGCAGGCGTATCTACTATTTTACACCAAGGACCCCTCATATTTCAGCAATGAGATATAAGAAGCTGTAAAATATGTATTTTTTGCGTTACAATATTAGAACAGTCCTCAATCAATTTTTCAAAAATATCTTAAATTTTTTAAGTTGTAATGAAATAAATCCTGTTAAATTTGAATACTTCAAGTCGAAAGTTAGCAGCTGGCATAGTAGTCACCATCCCCATTTTTGGATCTTAAGCTCACAGATTCAAACCTTGTCGTCTACTTCCCTAAAATAGTGCATGACCAAAACAAAAAAAACAAATCTTATGCCACCCACCCATTCAGTTTATATTTAGGGGTCGGATTATAATACTCAAATCTAATTTTTTGGTATAGTATTTTCACTTTTCATCTGATAACATTTTGACATGGATCAAGGATTTTTAGTTTAAAATTATAAAAATCAAAAACTACAAATTAAATCAAATCAAAATTTACGATTCTCGATCAACTTCAATATGATACTTATATTTTTCATGGGTACCATAAATTTGTCTTAATTCTTAACAAACAAATGACATATCTTTTTGTAGCCTCTGGTTTGTGTTTATTTTGGGGCCCTCATATCACGGAAAAAAACCCACGAGGGGTATCCGCCGACGGAACAAGACAAAGTGATCCACTTGGTCAAGACTTAAGACTATACGTTTTAAATCACTTCTATGATTTTATGAGTAAAATGAATAAATAAAAAAGGGTATAAAAAAAAAAGAGTATATTGCATATTCATTTGATTCCTAACTTAACTATGAAATAAGTAATTTAGTCGATATTCAACACCTCCTGTGATGAAGATGATAGTCGATACTAATGAAGATTTTTCTCTTTTAGCATCAATTATAGCTGATGTTAGGTGTTTTCTATATAGTTTTTGTTTTTTCTCAGTTTCTACAATTAGACGAACTGGAAGTTGTGTTGCTCACCAGCTTGCTAAGAGAGGGCTAGATGCTTTGAACACTTTAATGTCTGGGAGGATGTGGCACCGGACTTTATAATGTCATTCCTCTGTTCAAATTTTTCTACTTAATATATATTCTATCTTTTCTGTCAAAAAAAAAAGTTCAGAAGACATAAATTATTATACTGTGAAGAGAATCTAGTACGACAGCTAACATAAATTATATGCGTTTTTTATCTGAAAAGACACAAATTAAATCTAAAATTAATTTTAGTTACTCTCCAACCTATATGCATATAAAATGTTCACATGTAATTCACAAGCAACAATTATTTTATTCAAGAATGTGCAATTTAATAATTGAATCATTTATGTCGCGTCATGATATAGATGAGACTCACACATGCAACTCAACCCGAGCTTTCACTGGCTCCCACAACACATGCAATGTTATGCGTATGAATCCAGGCATTCCAAACCTCTGTCTTTGATGTTACTCATACTATGATCATTTTAAATCTCGGGTCTTTCTTAGAGTTGGTATTTATGGACTTTCACCAACAGACATCTAACCGACACAGCATTTATGGATTTCCACCAACGATTCCGCGTACGCCGACACACTTTATGGATTCGACACCAATGGAGTGCATATCAAAAATAACGGGTCTTGCACCTGAGGGACAGTCTAACCTTTCTTGCTAACCCCGACCCTATTTTTAATGCAAACCGTGCAATTTGGTCAAACCTTAGTCCAACTTTATTGTGCCCACGTATATCTACCAAGAATGGTGTTTGATCCGAAAAATATGCACACACACCCACACTCTTGTCACATGCCACGAATGTGATATTTCGTGTGCATATGCAAATGTGATGTACAATTTCATTTTCAATATTAAATTCAATATATCATGAGCACAATATGAACAATTTAAATGTCCATCAACCTTTTTCCATGGTCAATTGCATCATAAGCATATAACCACCATTAACAACTGCAATGTCAATATATCATAATGCATATACCAATATCAACTTCCAAGCATGTCATAACATAATCAATACAAATAACACACCTAATCAACACAGACATTTCATCAAACACAGTCAAAGCATAAATGTAAACACTTAGTATGCACAATCAATACATTTCACAAGAAATAGCAAATAAGTCATTTCTAAATACCCAATTCATACTAGAATTGATTTTAACCCTTCTCAATACCCATTTTTCACAAAGCATAAAATTACATTTCAACATCATCATATTCCCAAATTGTTAATTATATCAAAGATATATAATTACAATTCAAATTCTCACCAAACATGTTATTAACATTTTCAATTAAACAAACAAGTTACATTAACATAGACATTTTATCAAACATCTTTTAGGCATACATTCATACTCAATTTATCACATTTCTCATGAATTTACCAGACAAGTAAATTCTACAAACTCAATTCATGGAAGATTGGTTTATCATGTTTTTATACCCATTTTTCATACTCTAGTTACTCTAGGAGTACATCAAACAAGAAAATTCATCTCAAGTCATGCTACACATATCATATTGAACCTTACGTTAAAAATCAACCTAATTAGAAAAGGAAGCCTACCTTTTGAAGTGTAAAACAATAGGTAGAAAGCCTTCCAAGACCCAAATCAAGCTCTAACCCCTGATTTCTCAAATTACATCCTTTTGAACTTTGTCCAAACCTTTGATTTTTGGTATGATTTTATAGCCCACGTCGAGTAGAACACTCTTTGTTCTTGGCTTGAGGTGATTCGACTAAAGAAAAGTCGTAGATCATAGAGAGAAGTTTGAAGAATCCTTTGATTGTCCCTCTCTATTTTCCAGCGAAAATTTGATGGTCAAATGGAGATAAAATCTGATTTTCTCCCTTATTTATACTTCTTGGACACTTGGCCCACATTTCACCACACGTTCACCTTCCCAAGTCCGATTTTGTCCCGAATCAATTAAATTTTGTTCTGATTGAAGTTTAATATATTTTTATTTGAACTAACTTTAAATTATTTTTTACTTTTTATAATTTAATTCTCAGTCACATTTATTTAACTCATGTGACACTCAATCGTTTTGTAAAATACAAAAAATTCAATTGTCTCAGAATTCTACGAAAATTAACTGGATAACTAGATTTCGCGAGACAAATCTAACGATCTGATCCGTTTCGTCATCCGAGTTTTAGAAAATTTTGAGTTTTCAACCCGTATCATAGCGCAACTAATTACAAATTTGTCCTTTTTCATAAAAATTCAAATTTCTGGGTTTTATAGACTAGGCTAGAGAAGAGGGTGAATGGTATGGAATCTTGTCTTTCAGATATCAAGGGGATATGAGCCCAGAGAGTTAGGGATGTGGAACTACTATTGATGATTCAAAGGAGATTGTTTGAGGCTCTTCTTCCTAGTGGGGTTTTACCAGTTATTCCTCTGTAAACATCAATATCTAGACCTACCAGTTCAGGGGTTGTTGATTAAGCCACTTCAGCACCACCTTCAGCTTTTGTGTCAGAGCCTAGAGATGCAGTTTAAGATATTGGTAGCCATGATGAGGAGGAGGTTAGGGATGGATCTGATGATGATGAGGAAGTGTGTGGCTCTGAGTAGTTATTTTGGTAGGTTTAGGATGATTAGATAGTTTTTACTATTTTTAGAAAATTGTCTAGTTAGGTTGTGTTGACTTAGGACAGAAAACTTTTAGTTTTGTCCAAAAGTTGTCACATTTTGAACTTTCCTACCTACTAACATTTGTTATTTATATCAAATTTCTTTTGAATTCATTGTGCATTTTAGAATTGTTGTTATGAATGGATGTGTGTGAGTGTGTTGATTATATAGATATTTTGATCATGTGTGGAAATGATGAATGGATGATCGTATATTTCTCCGTGTTTGGTTTGCTAGTGACTAGCAAAGCTTAAGTTAGGAGTGTGTTGAGTGTTTAACATTGCATATTTTCTATCTTAATTCATACTCGTTTCATATGTGCTTAATGTTTAATCCTGTGAATTGTGCTAAAATTTGAATAATGGAGTGTATTTGTGATTGCAAGTACAAAAGGAGTATTAAGGAAGCATAGGGAAGCAAGCATAAAGTCATGAAAAATCCCTAGGATGAGAAGGAATTGAAGCAGAGGAGAAAGAATGAAGAAAATAGAAAATAGGCAAACCAACCAGTTCAAGTTCAACTAATTCATTAGGTTGACAAAAGAGCGTCAAATCGTTGAGCAAAGGTTCAACCGGTTGAAGGGGTTATACAAGTTGTCATCAGAGACCTACATCAAGACTCTAAGAAGGCTTCAACCGATTGAACATCCACATTCAATTGGTTCATCAGAGTTTATTAGCCATGAAATAAGATATTGTATACCTTTCAACTAGTTCATCAAGCACTTTAAGCGGTTGGACCCTCTTTCAACAGGTTGATCATATGATGGCTACAACACACATTTCTCTGAGTTTTTATTCATCCACGATGATCGGCTATCTTTGCTCGTACACTCAAATGGAGTCTACAAATCCCCATGAGCTAGCTTTCCATTGGTTGATAGAACCTCCCACTCTCAATGCTAACATCCTAATTGGTCGATGATGGCAGAGAAAGTTTCTTTAGATAACACCTATCACCCACGCCTCAGCTTTGGCCAATGAAGAAGAGGGACCAACACTATATATATACATGTATTCCAACTCCACCAACAGCGGCGATAAAGGTGACCAACGTTTCATTTCCACCACCACCAAATCCACGCAACCCATCTACCTAAGCCACCAGCCACCACCAAATCCACCAAACCACTACCGTTCCACCACCTCCTACCACTCCAACACCATCAATAGCGGCGACCAGTGAACAGATGTGACCAGGGACCAACGATCGACGTCAGCATCTTTCTCCAGCAACACACCTCTCTCTTATTTACAAATCGATAGCCGCTCAATTGCAGAGCAGATCAGTATTGCTTATCTTCTCTACCATCGATAGTGAATTTTATCTTATGCTTTGTTGAAATCTCCATTTGAGTTTTGTCAAGCATTTCCATATTAAAATGGCTCCTCTCATCTCTCTTCCCCCTTAAGAGATTCACCCCCTTCAACCTTTCAAACCATGAATCCGCCACTTCTTATTGTTCCTCTATTTTTCTCTGCTCCCATTTATTTCTCTTACAACTTCGCCTCCTCTCCCCTTTTCTCCATTATATTACTACATCCTATTAGCTATGGAAAATCATGCTTCCAAAGAATCTCCATTGACATTATGTGTCAACCAGAACACCATTGCTCAGGACAGTAATGCGGCCCCTACTTGTCTTCCCATTCCAGACCCTTCAAATTTTCCTTTAGAGGGTTCCACCAAACCTCTATGGAGCCAAGTAGTACGGAACACTAAAGGTATGAAATCTAGTAATGAAGCCCCATCACATAAATCCATGAACTTGAAATACTTCAAACCATTGGTAGTGGAAGATAAACATGTTGTGCCCCCCTCCCCCCCCCCCCTCCATCAGTGGCTGAACAAGGTTGCAAGGAATGGTCATCTTGCCTAATAGGATATTTTATTGACAAGAGGCTCCCCATTTTTATGGTTCAAAACATTGCTCAAAGATTATGGAATCCTCATGGCCTGCTAGAGGTGTTGGCAAATGATGAAGGTTTCTTTTTCTTCAAATTCAAAGATGAGCTTGCTAGTATAAAAATTCTGGAAAATGACCCTTGGCTCTTCTTAGGCAGAGCAATCATCCTGAAGAAATGGCATTCAAGGTTGCAACCAGCCAAAGATATACACATAACTTCCAGTGTGGATTAAGCTTTTCAACATCCCATTGGAATATTGGAATGACGAAGGACTGAGCTTTCTTGCTAGAGTAGTAGGAAGGCCTTTATATACTGACTCACTTACTGAAACAAAGCAAAGAATCACATATGCAAGAATATGTGTGGAAATAGATGTCAATCAAGAACCAATTCAGTCATTTGAACTGAAAATGCAGGGACCTCATTCGGAGGATTGTGGGGCTAGTGGAGATCCTGGTAGAGTACCAGTGGAGACCCAAATCAGGTCCTCATTGCAAAGTCTTTGGCCACAATGATCTCAGTTGCCCCAAAACCTTAGCAAGCAAAACAGACAGATCCCTGAAGCAAGAATTGATGCCATCTCCAAAGTTCCAGAATCTTGCAACAACAAGGACTCGGTTGTTCAACCATAAGTTCAGCCTAGTTACAAAGAGAATGGGAAGAATATCATCTCCACTGTGGTAGTGGATAGTGTTGCTCAAGAGCAGCAAACTACTTTTAATTCTCAGGAGGAAACCCAGTTAACCTCTATCAATCTCATTTCTTCAGATTGTTCCCCTCAGCTTTCGATCCCTATTTTAGCATCCAATAGATTTAATGGACTTGATATTAATGATAGGCATCTAATTGTGGATCTCATTAGTAACTGTGATGCCCCTAAAGAAAGCCTTGATGTTTTGGAAAAACCTCTTGTCAATGGAAAAAAGAAAAAAGTAAAGAAGAAAAATCCCCACCTTGGTCCACTCAAGCTTTCTAAGCAACTTAAGCTCAGAAAGTGACCTTCCTTCCTCTCTCCATGATTAATTTTGATAGCTGGAATATTAGGGGACTAAATAAGCCTTTTAGGCAAGAGGAGATAAGGAAAATGATTTTTGAAAATCACTTGGATTTACTTGGCATCATTGAAACAAAACTCAGGAATGCAAATTATGAGGCTATAGGAAGTAATTTTTTAGATAGTGGGAATCTTTTTCTAACTATGATTCCCATGTCCCTGGAAGAATCTGGGTGGGATGGAATCCTAATACTTTGGTGGTCACTAAAGTTTCAGAATTTGATCAAGTGATCCATTGTGATGTAATGCATATTGAAAGCAAGCTCAAGCTATACCTTTCCATTATTTATGGCCTTAATGATCAAAGTGGTAGGAGAAGACTTTGGAGCAATTTAATCAATGTTTGTAGTTGCTTTAATGCTAGACCTTGGATTCTTATGGGGGACTTTAATGTTATAAGAAATATTGAAGAAAACCATGGTGGGGTTAATAGAAGATGTAAAGCTATGGATGATTTTGAATTT
Source organism: Ilex paraguariensis (assembly GCA_963454935.2). Taxonomy (NCBI): domain Eukaryota; kingdom Viridiplantae; phylum Streptophyta; class Magnoliopsida; order Aquifoliales; family Aquifoliaceae; genus Ilex; species Ilex paraguariensis. The sequence continues at coordinate 25,370 of CAUOFW020001481.1, read as the reverse complement.
TGTATTCAAGCTGTTGAACTTGTGGATCTTAGATACTCAGGTATTTTCTACACATGGACAAACAACAGCCACAATGACCCATGCATTGCAAAGAAATTAGGTAGGGTGTTAGCTAATGGTAAATGGATTCAACAACTGGAAAAGTCTTCAACTGAGTTTATACGCCTAGGTGTCTCTGACCACAACCCAACACTGGTCAAAATAGGTGAAGCCAAGAGGAGGAAAGGATGCCCTTTCAAAATTTTCAACTTCTTAGCTGACAGAGATGACTTTCTTGCTACAGTGGCTGCTACATGGAATGAAAATTTTCATGGTACCTACCAATATAGAGTTTCTTGTAAGCTCAAAAGACTCAAATCCATTTTCAAGGAGAAAAGTAGGGAGATTGACGAAGTCTCTATGAGGGCCAGGGAAAGGAAAACAGCTCATGATGCCTGCCAAAGGCTGCTAGACCTTAATCCTTCAGACCTGACACTTAGGCATCAGGAGAAACATTTACTTGCTAAATATTACGAAGCTGCTACTAATGAGGAAATATTTTTCAAACAAAAGTCAAGGGTACTATGGCTTAAGTAGGGAGACCAAAATGCCTCTTTCTTCTTTAAATCAATGGTCAACAGAAGGAATAGAAAGAAAATTCTTAAACTTGAAGATCCTAATGGCAAAGCAATTGAAGGTCCTAAAAATGTGAAAGCTGAAGCCACAGATTACTTCCTGAGGATTCTTGGGGGTAATTGAACTACTACAGATCATATAACCAGGAAAAACATGCTAAACTCACTAGTCTTAAACAAAATTACTAACCAGCAAGCACTTGATATGTGTAGAGACTTAGATCAAGATGAGATTAAGGGGGTCATCTTCTCTTTCAATGACATGAAAGCCCCTGGCCTTGATGGTTTCTCTTCTTACTTATTTAAGAAGTCATGGTCGGTTAATGGAGAGGATGTTATTACAACTATCAAGGAATTTTTTAGAAATGACAGTCTGCTAAGAGAGTTGAATGCTACAATTATTACTCTTTTGTGCGAAAGTCATCCAACCCTACCACCATGGTAGACTTTAGACCTATCTCTTGTTGCAATCTTATTTACAAAGCAAAATCCAAAATAATTGCTAACATGTTTAAGCTGGTGTTCCAGGACATAATAAGTCATAATCAATTTGCCTTCATTATAGGAAGAAAAATTGGTGATAATATACTGCTATCCCAAGAGCTTCTAAGGATCTTTCATAAAAACTCTAGCTCTCCTCATTATGCTCTCAAAGTGGACATCACCAAGGCTTTTGACACTATTGACTGGGGCTTCCTCATGGACACTCTGGAAGCGGTGGGCATTCCAGCTAGAATGAGAGGAAGGATGAAACAATGTATCACCACCCCAAAGTTTTCTGTCAATGTAAATGGGGAGCTTGTAGGTTTCTTTTCAAGCACTAGAGGGCTTAGGCAAGGGGATCCCCTATCCCCTTATCTTTTTGTCTTAACCATGGAGGTACTCTCAGCTATTATCAACCAACAACCTCCCCAAACTCAGGATTTAAGTATCATTGGAGATGCAAAAAGCTCAATTTAACTCACCTTACTTTTGCTGATGACCTTATGTTATTCAGTCATGGTGGTAAACCACCCCACATCTGTTCTTGGAATTTGCTCAGCATCTTAAAGTTGAGAGTACTCGCCAGACCCTTCATTAAACATCTTATCAGCAATGGTATGAACACTTGTCTTTGGCATGATTCCTGGCACCCGCACGGCCCTCTATCACTTTTCTATAACAACAACACCATGGATGAATCTAGCTTGCCAACAAACTCAAAGGTTAGCTTCATTGTCAATGGAAATCAATGGTCTTGGCCAACAATTGTTCCTATTGATTTGATGGATATTGCCCAGTACATGCCTTCCTATCTATGAAATGGACATTAGCCCCAAATGACCTTTTCTCTTTATCATCTGCTTGGAATCAAATTAGGGAGCAACATCCTAGAGTACCTTGATACCATCTAGTATGTATTTCTCAAGGCATTCCTAGAATGAACTTTATTCTATGACTGGCTATCAAACAAAGGCTAAGCACAAGAGATAGAACCCTAGCCTATGCTGCCCGGCTTGGGATTGAATGCAGCCTATGCAGCCACTCCTAAGAATCTCACCATCATCTCTTCTTTGCTTGCCTTTACTCAAGGTTCATCTGGTGTCATTCGATGCTTCTATGTGGGGAACAATGGCAAACTGCTTCATGGTAGCTTCTGCTTGATCAAGTAGCTCAATCATGGAAGGGTAAGTCCATGCTCAGAACCCTTCAAAACCTATGCCTCTCTGTAGCTGTTTACTCCATTTAGAGAGAAAGGAACTAAAGGCTCCATAGCCACCAATCCAAGAATTCCAAAGTCATCTTGCAAGCTATTGTTCAAACCATTAGGTACAGAATATTCTCTCTTAAATTCAAGAACACTCCAAGGAACGAAAGATTACTTCTTACCTGACAGTTTCCCACCTCTTGCCTGCTATGAAGTCTGTTTTGCATAAATTTGTATAGGACTTGGGCTAATTCCCTTGGGGCACTCAGCTAAAGTTTGGTGCCTCTTAGGAATTCCCCTTACTTTTGTGCTCCAATGGGGTTTCATTGCTTGTATTGGTTTTTGATTGATGTACATCACAGATTTTTCACATGAATGAAAGCTTTTTTATTTTTCGAAAAAAAATAAGTTTCAGAATGATCCGAAGGATAGTTGTGATTGAGCATTTTTTATTCTCTAATGTATTCTTACCACGTATTATGCCTTTTAGATGGTAAAAATTACTTTTGAAACTAGTGTTTATATATGCTCTTCAATTTATCATCGACGGATTTTCGGCATGTTAATACTTAGGGTTTATGTTTCTATCTATGTATTTATCACCATAAATTTCATTACGTACCTTCAAAGTAACATATAGTTCAAAGCTACTTTATGTTGAATATTTTTCATTTGAATAAATTTGATTATGAGCTCGAATGAGTTATAAATGAGAATCAAGAAACTTAATTATGACAAGATAATTTCCAAGGATTGGTCGACTGTTTTTATTTGAATTTACTACATGAATTTTAATATTCACTGTTTTTCTCACTTAATCAAAATGATTTTTATTTTGTTTTACATACACATTATCATTCAAATACCAAAGTGTCCCTAAGGAGACGATCTCGTAATTTTTCAAGTTACTATAGTACACACTCTTTCTATGCTTGGGAAACAAGTTGTAACATCTCAAAGAAAGAGAGAAGACTAAACAATGGGCAAGCAACGACTATTTCAAAAAAATTCAAGCAATTTAGGATACAAAAAACATCGAATTATAATTGCTAATCATAACTAATTTTCAATCAACCTGCAATTTCAAAACCATTTTGGCCAAGGCTTTGACTTTCACCTGCAAGGAGTTGGTTGGCCACACTTTTTTTGGTTTATTTTGGGTGGGCACAACTTGAGACATTTAAACAAGAAGAACACAATATAAAAATCATTAGGGTGAGGACAATGCACTTTGAACAAATTCTCGTTGTTCTTGCTGGGGCAGTTGATTGAATATGATGGATATTGAGACCAATCCGTGAACTTTGAGGAACACACATTTTATAATATTACCCCCACTTAATCAAAGTTTGTTGTTGGATTGTAAATTTGCTTCCAAGCTACTATAAAGTCCTTTCAACCAACATTTTGAAGGTTTTGCCTCAAAACTTTTATAATTGTGTATATTTTTTATATAGAAAATAAATGCGAGTTTATTTTACAAAATTGTGTATAGTGTAAGAATGAGAGGACTAAATTTTTTAGAGCTTTTTAAAAATTTATAATATTATAGAAGGGATTTGCATACTGGATAAGACATCTAACATAAACTTATCTCGTCTCCAGACGACTAAATTATTTAAAGTTTAAAAAATTCATACCTCAAAAATAGTATACTTTAGAATAATTGGTATCCAAAAAGGAAGGTAAACATGAATATAAATTTACCTAAACGAGGATAGGATTAAAGTGTTAGAAATAGCAATAAAGGAACATAAGATAAGAAGAATAGATCAAAAGGTTTGGACAAACGATTGCGATTAAAAAAAAAAGACTGCTGCTATGTTCCAACTTCCAAACGGATTGAAGAAAAACAAAAAATCAACATGAGGGTTGGGGAGGGAGATAGAGAAGATTAAGAACAAATGTTCCCCACTTACGAGTCCGCCGACAGGAAAAATACAAAGGCCAGTGGTCAATTCTCATTAACAATATCTCTCCATGTCTTTCTCACACTGTCACACACATGCAGGTTTCAAAGAGATTACAGCTTTATATTAAAAAATGTTCAAAAAATTTTTATGATAAGTTTTACATTATACCTGTGATTTTAAGGATAAAAGGGGAAAGGGAAAAGGAGAAGGAAGATGGAACAACCTATTCTTATGATATATAGATGAGAGATTCAACAAGGTTCGTAACTTAAATGGGTAGATTTGCAATTTACTCGAAAATCAACGTTAATTCCTTGGAAAATTAACTTTTACTACTAACACTAGAGGAATCCATGTTTGAGTATGATACATAACATAATTATATATGTTACTTCTCTCCAAAAGGAAAAAAATATTTTAGTTTTTAGGGGAGTTTATATTCTAAGTAGATTAGATAGCATAAATTATGTGTTTCTTAATCCAAGATGACAAATATTAACTAAAAAATCAATACTTATCTTCATAGGATATGTACCTAACCACAGGAAACCCATGTTCTGAGTGAGTTGCATATGTAACACAAATTATATATACTTATGTCTAGGACAACAAAAATTTACTCAAAAATCAATATTAGCCCATTGTAATATATATACATTACAATATTAAACTGTAGGAAAACCCTATAAATTATAGTTATTTCTTGTGCCTAGAATGCAAAATTTATAACACTATTGACGGAATCTATATGCGCTAAACAAGATAGTAATTTTTTTTTTCTTGTGCTCATACACCAAAAATAGTTGTTTAAAAAACTTACCTGTAATTAAGTAACATACTTTAAAATCAATACTCGTCTTCGGGGGATATGACTGTATAGTACCTAACCACAAAAAACTCATGTTCTAAGTGAGTTGTATATGTACAGTTCAAAAAAAAAAAAAGTGAGTTGTATGTGCAACATAAATTATATTTACTTACATCTACGACGACAAAAGTTTACTCAAAAATCAATATTAGCCTTTTGTAATATTCTATAATATTAAAATGTAGGAAAATCCTATAAATTATGCCCATTTCTTGTATTCAAAACGCAAAATTTATAATACTATAGAATAAATTTGTATAATGAATAAAAGAATAATACTTGTTTCTTGTTTTTGTACGCTAAAAAATAGCAGTTCAAAAAACTTATACTTGCTATTAAGTAGGAGATTTTAAAAACTCATCGGTATCCAACAATGAAGATTAACAAGAATATAAGTTTTTTTTTGCTACTTACGTGAATATAAGTTTACCCAAAAGAGGATAGGATTAAAAGTCAAGAAACAAATGAAGTGTTGGAAATAGCAATAAAGGAAAACAAAAAAAAAAAAATAGATCAACAGGTTTGGATTATTACCTATAACGACCAACGATTGGGCTGATATGTTCCAACTTCCAAGCTGATTCAAGGAAAAAATAAAAAACAAAACAACCTGAGGGCTGAGGAAGGAGAGAGAGAAGATTAAGAAGAACCGGGTGGAAATTTTGAGGTGTAATAGAGTTTCTATAGATATCATGTTTCCTTTTTTTTTTTTAAAAAAAAAGAGTATTTGCCAACGTGTTGTGAAAACGCAGGTGGGGCATAGCCGCCGACGGAACACGACAAAAAGCAACGGTCAGCGCTAACGACCTCTCTTGGAATTTTTTTTCGATGGCCGACAAGACAAGACAAAGCCCACGGGCCAAATCCAAGCATAGTAGTATCTTCCCCGTAAACTGATAGAGAAAAGAGAAAATTTTGATCACATCTTACGGTGATTAACCATTGCTGACTAATGCAAAAGCGTTTAGTCACTCATCTCACACTTATATAAGAAATTATATATATATTAATTTTATTTTTTATATTTTATTTATATTATTTAACATTTTTTTTCTCAAAAATCCCCGAATTACCTTGTCATTTTGTTTTCCCTCTTTTGGAACCACTGCCCATCCCATCACTGCATATCAACCCAACCAACAACGAAAAATGCTTTGCTACCGCATATTTCAAATATTTGTAAGACACGATTACAACCTCACAATATCAAGTTTAAACACCCAAATGTGCAAATACAATGTCTCATCACCCATCCAAATTGAAGCCTGCAAAATTTTGAAGGAGATCTTATCAATCATTATGAAGATAATATGCAAAAATATTATATAATTATTTAAATATTAATATAAATATGTTTAAAATTTTATTAGTTGAGATTGTAAATTACTGTTTACATTTTTGTACTCATTTTTTATTTTTTACATATCATTTTAATTGATAAAATTAATTTCAAGGTGTAATAATTGATATAATAGAAAAAGAATGATTAATTTTTGTTAGATAATCATTGACAATAGAAATTTTGTAATAATAAATTTAAAATCTAATATCACACACTCAAGTAATTTTTATGTTATCATTAATTTTTAATTTATGAAAAAATATGAGAGTGAATTCGATTAAGAGATAATGAAATATTAATCTTTAATTTCAATGTTAAATTTTTTATTTACATGTTATATGGATTGACACGAATACGATATGAAAAATAAACAGGTTGATTGACACAAAATAATTAGTTAAATATGTTGAATTCGAGTTAATTAGTGTTCGACATGAATTTATAAATGAATGTATATATTTAAGAATAATATATATTTGTTTTTTTTTGTTAATTTTTGCATATTTGTTAAATTGTAGAATTTATTTTTGTCCATTGGATATATCTAACAGCTAGATATACTTGTAAATCAAATCTCAAACATAGAGGGGTATGAAGGTAAAAGACATATTTCTACAATCACTGGCACTGTGCACACACTAACAGGGGTATCAGTGAATATTCAAGAGGTGTTTTTGAACACATGATAGATCAGAAAGAATGTGAGTAAATTTTTTTCTAATAAAAATTAATTGGATAATAACATAACGTGCTAAGTTTGTTCGAGGATCAATCGTAACTGTCGGTCTGATCGTGAAAAGATAGATAATCATGTTTGTTAAAGAAAAAAAAATATGAATAAGAATGATAGAAAAGTGGATAAATTAACTTTTCTTTCGATTCACAAAAGTTAATCTCTCTAATTAGGAAAAAATGTTGATGAAAAGTTAATTATGAGTGTTGAAATATATGTTATTTACATATATATTTTTTTAATATTTGTATATATCATATTTAACTATTACATATGATGTATAAATTATTTTCATATTTAGATATAAATTGGCTTTTCCTAGTTGCCGATCATTTGCCAATCCTCGAGTTATTTAGTTTCAAAGACAATTTTACTTTTCAAACTAGGTCGCCTATGCCAAAAGTCCTGTTTCTGATCCCACTTGTACGCCCCTAGTAGCTTAGAGCTTTTCCACCTTAATGCAATCCAAAGAACCCAGCCGCACTTCGTCCAAAACCTCAAGCTCAATCATCATGGCTTCGTTGTATTTAGCTAGACTTAACCCGTTCTAAAAAACTACTCGTAGCGATTTTAAGGTAATTTTCATAAGTAAAACCGCATCATGCCCATACGCCAGTTTGAATGGTGTAATTCTGGTGCTAGATCATTTGGACATTTTTGTAAGCTCATAGTGCTTTCCAATAGTTTGTCATGCTATTCTCTTAAATTGTCTTTTACCGTCTTTGTGATAATTCTCTTCATCACATTGTTAGTGAATTCCGCTTGGCCTTTTCCTTGCATGTAATATAGGGTTGAATAGATTATGTTAAAATCATACTCATCTGCAAATCCTTGGACTTCGTTACCTACAAAGACTGTTCCTTAATTGGTCACTGCTCAAATCGGTGCACAATATTTTCTTTTATAATTTGTATGATGTCGGCCTGATTAATCGCCTTCATTGGGATGATCTCTACCCACTTTGTATAACTAACAATGAATAACGTGCATTGCATGTAAAAAAATTTGTTAAAACATTTGATAAAATACATAAAAAAAAAACTAATTATGTAATTACATTAAATATTATTTCATATTTATCATACTTACATTATTTGTATTCTCTTCATAACTATGAACATCCAATTTATTCATTTTTATGATTATTTCATTTGAATTACCAAGTAATAATGTTTATAAATTTTTATTTTCTCGATTTTTCTTTTCGTCTTTCTTGTTTTAACTTTGTGTATTAGTAATTTATGTCAAATTATTTTGATTCTGAATGAAGAGATAGTATAAATATAGTTGTTTTTAGGTATTGGAGATGATATTGTATCAATAGTTGTTAAATATCATGTTAATCATAACATAATCATTCAAAAGTTTTGCAAAGATAGAGATTTGTATAATATGTTAGAGATTAATTTGTTATTTAAATAAAAAGAGATATAATGTTAATTTATATATTTAAATACAAAAGGATATGCTGGTCTTTATATTTTTTTATAAAGACAAAATCATGAATCAAAAGTTTTCATGTTAAGATACTTTAATTAATATTATAGATAATTGGTGGCCAAAATGATAAAAGAATGTTGCTACGTAAAGAGGGAAAAATCTTTCCTAAGCTCTGAACGGCCATAACTTTATTATAGAATGTATTTGTATTGTTGACGCCCTCTAAATAGACCCGTGGTGTTGACATGCTTGATAAAATTAAAGAAACCATAATTTTTCTAATCAAGTTGATAAAACTAGATATTCAATTAATCTCTTTTTTTTTGTAATATTTTATGAATAATGTTTTTAGGACTTAAAAACTTAGCTTAATTTGTTGACTTAATAATATAACAATGATATGGTCATTAACATTTTTGTGATTATAAATTCTTGAACTTTTTTTTATTAAAACTTTATCACATAATACATCATTGTGCAAGTAAATTAGACCAATTTTTCAAATTTCAATACCATTACTCATGCTTTATTGCCAACTCGAAACCGTAGACAATAAAAGGCACTTTTTTCGGTCTCTTGCTTGATAATTCGTGTCTCAACTAATCTATGCATATACTAGGTCCTCAGTTTAATAAATTAATCTTTGCATATACTAGGTCCTCAGGAAGGCTGTCAAAATTCGATATGACACAATTAATCGACACGAATTAAACGGATTTGAGTGAGATTTTAACGGGTTTGGATAATAAACGGGTTGACACGCCAAACACGTTTAATAAACGGGTCGTATTCGAGTGGGACCTGTCAAATCATTTATCACACGTTTACCTGTTTAAATAAAATTAATATAATAATAAATTAATAATTATTTTAAAAAATTAGCAAGAAATAAAGAAATCAATAAGAAAAAAGAAATAAAGTAGTAGTTCAAAGACAAAATAGAGGAGATGAGAAACATTTCAAAGACAAAGGCAAACTAATGCTTTTTATTTTTGTCCCACATTAAAAAATGAGGGGAGATGAATAAAGTTGAATTGTTTATAAAAAGTAATGGCATCTTGCTTTTTTTTTTTTAAGCCTTCAAGTTTTATTTTTATGAGATTTGGCAAAAAATTCCTCTTTTTTGAGGTAAGTGCAATTGGCAATAAAAAAAGTGGAGTATTAAAATTTGTTAATATAATTTTTTTAAAATTAAATGAGTTATGTCATGTTACCCGTTTAATACGTGTTGAGATTTTTTATCCCTTTATTAAACGTGTCGTGTATGGATTTATATATTTTTCACCCGTCACCTGTTTAAACTTACACGTAACCGTTTAACTCAACACGTTTGACACCCCTAGTCCTCAGTTTAATAATCATATCATATTTCTGTTTTTCAAATGACAAACTCAACCTACCTGGCTCCTCAGTAGGGCTGTCACTCGAGCTTGAAAAATTTATTTCTTAATTAAGCTTAAAAAATTATTCAAGTTTGGCCCGTTTAGGAAACGAGCCAAGCTAAAAACAAGTCGAGTCTGAGCCGAGCTCAAATATTTGCATATAAACGAGTCGAGCATATCGAGTTTGAGCCGAACTTGTAAGGCTTATTTTTTAAACGAGATTAAAAATTTGTTCAAATTCGGGCACATTTAAAAAATGAATCGAGTTTTAATGAGTCAAATCTAAGTCGAATTCAAGTCAAACTCGAGTAGATCAGATTAACAACTCCGGTCCTCAGTTCAATAATCATTAGAAAAATAGCCACTTGAACAAGGATGATATTAAACTGTACCCTACCCACCTTGCCATTGTTTCACGGAATATAGGTACGGGTGTCCATGGGCCAGGCCGGATTAGGATAGTGAAATTTTTTTTCGGCTCGAGCTAGGGTAGTGTAAGCCCAAGCCCTTACCCAAATAAGTTCTCGGGCATGCTGGGCCTAGCTTCGAGTAGATGTAAGCCACCCGCAGCCCAACTCATAAGCCTATTGGCGGGGAGTGTGGGGGGTCCTTCTTACAGGCTTTTTTATATACATATTTATTTTAAAAAGATGAATATTTTTGTAACTTAATATTTGTGTAAATTATATTTTTGAATCAAAAATGAATAAAAAAAAATAATGAACTATATCTAATAGAATAAATAAATCTCAACTAGGTTGACACCTACTAATTTATCTGTAATTTGCATTAATTTACCATTTAAAATTTATATGCTTAATACATGAAAGAAAAATACATTATTTATAATATCTAAATTTTTAAAATTTTAAATTTTGATATTGGGAAACTTATTTCAACGTTTCAAATTTAATGGTCTAAAAGTATAACTTTTTTTCAAATGAATGGTGGATAGGTGGGTTGGGCTTGCGGGCGGGCTCTTGGGCGAGGTAATGAATTTGAGGGCAAACTCACGCCCTCTTTTTAAGGATATTGGGTTCGGGTTCGGGCTGGCCAACTATCGGGCCTATCAGACTTTGAGCCTATTTTTTTCGGGCCGAATAACATGACCCGTGGATAACTCGACCCACGAACACCCCTAAATATTGATATAGATTTTGAGGTTTAACCCCTACACAAAGAACTTGATCTCCCATTTACCTCAATGGAATCCATTTTCCCGTGTCATACTCTTTGAAACATGACAAAGTCTTACCTGTTTTTGGGAATTTAGACCCAATTGACAGCTTTGTCAACAGAGCAATGGCATAAAGTCCAAACCTCAGAAGTCATCAATTTGCAGATGAATATTTCATCCCCTCAATACTCAAGTATTGAACTCTCTCCAGAGTCGCCATCATCATCTTGGGATGAGCTGGTCTTCGCTATCTTTTGATGCAGCAGAGGAGAATCTTCAATTCAAGATCTTCACTGAGGATGCCCCAAAACCACTGAAAATCGATCTCTCCATGGGTAAACCTAAAGAAGAAAATCTAAAGCAAAAGCAATACATAGGAGTTCGAAGGCGACCATGGGGAAGGTTCGTGGCCGAGATAAGGGATTCGACAAGACAAGGAATGAGGGTTTGGCTTGGAACTTTTGATAGTGCTGAGGAGGCTGCTTTGGCTTATGATCAAGCTGCATTTTTGATGCGAGGTCAGTTGGCTCTCCTCAACTTCCCAAAGGAGAGAGTTCAGGAGTTGCTTCGAGACTTGAAGATGAGGTGCAGCTAGAAGGATGGGTATTCCCCCGCTGCAGAATTAAAGGAAAAACATAAGATGAGAGGCAAGTCAAGAGGTAGGAAAAAGAAAGGGAAAGACCTAAATGCAGTAAATGCCTCATGGATCTCAGAAATTTCTAACAATGTTTTGGTACTTGAAGATTTAGGAGCAGATCTGCTCGATGAGCTCCTGAGTTCATCTGAGAGCGCAAGTACTGGATCGTAAATTCCCTCAAACTTCTATTTTATGGACATCCTTCCCACTTCTGATCTTTGTTCATTTGTTTTCACAATCATCATCTGAGAGTAATAAATCAGTACTAGTTCTAGCAGTAAATTCGCATTATTTCTTTTTATTGTTTCTTCTTTTATATCTTCTTGTGCTGCTGCCACTAGTTAATAAAATTTATAATACCTACATCACATATTGTTTTGTCATGAACCCTAATTGGATTGCTAATTTCTTTGTTATATCATCTCCTTTATCATCTGAGAGAACTGCTAGTACGAACTAGGAAATCCGCATCACCGTAATCATTTTTTATGAAATCCCTATTTTCCAGTTTCTTTTTTCCTTCAATTTCTCTCCTTAAGCTTAGAGAGAGAGAGAGCATAAACTTGCTCTAATGTGGGTGGAAAATACAAGTTGCAGTGTTTTATTTATTTCAATCAATAATTTCCTCATTCGTTTCCTTGTTCCGTTCAATTTTTTCCAGCATAAACTGTCGTTTTTTTCAGCAAACATAGTTATATTGATTCAATACAAGCTTTACAAGCAACAATCGTGCCTGTACAAACAGTAGGCAATATGATATGAAGTTATGAACAAAAACCTCTAACACAGGTTATCCGAATTATGACGGAAGTATAGGCCGTGGGCCAATACTTCACCCAATATCCGATGTCACTTACGTTAGGTAACTCCTATGAATACACAATCTTGTGTCATGCTGTGGTTTGACAGCAGGTATAAGTTCCATAGGATGGCCAAAAACAGTAAAAAAGCAAATGTAACAAGTATTTTGGAACATTAGAGTTCTTTTTCCTTAACAAATTCTGGAACTAATCTGATGCAGCTGTCAGGGAGTAAACATTGTTGCACCAGAGCTATTTTGCCTTGAGCTTTAGAATTGCAGGGAAGCCAATCTGTCCCTTATGCTTTCCCTAATAACCAACACTGTAGTATAAACATGCTTAATGTGGACGGAAACTACAATTATGCAATGTTTCAGTAATTTCAATTCAGGAGTTTCCTCTGTAAATTTATTTTTCCCCTTTCATCTCTTCCTTTCCACTTTTCCTTTTTGTTTCTGTTTTCATACTTATTTTGTTATTTGTCTTCTCTCTCTCTCTCTCTTCGGAGGTTTTGGTATTTGTTTTTTATAACCCACTCAACTTGGTCTTTCCGCTTCACCTTTCTAAACAGCAGTGGCATCTTTATCGTATTGTCCATAATCGAGGTGTTTGCACTTGCACAGTTGCATTGCTTATTTGATGTTTCTTTGGCAGGTTGATGATGAAACCTAGTATTAATGGCATCAAACAATGTCCAGAATTTATTTTCAGAGTGCACATAAATTTTCGCGTAACCCATGATCTTTTCATGTGGCTAGGCATAGTTACTACTCCTATTAGCAATTATCACCAAATTCAGGCCCTTTGTTAATCTCTTCTCAGAGAAAAACGTTCATGGAGACCGTAATCTGTGAGATTGTATGAGACTTCATCCATGTTTTGTGGGGATCCTACTTCATCCATGTTTTGTGGGGATCCTACTTCATCCATGTTTTGTGGGGATCCTACTTCATCTGTATGTAGCAAGCAAAATCGGCAAGTGACCTAAAAACATCTTATTTTAGAAGTGGTGGTTGTTTGACCGGAAAGAATTGCTATCCAGGAAGGAAAAGGACTGTGTTTCTTAATATGCCAGATCATTAGGGTGAAGATAATGCCTTTTAAAGGGATTCACCTATATTGTTCTTGTTAGGACAGTGGGTTGAGTATGATGAATGTCAAGAGCAATCTGTGCACTTTGAGGAACATTGTTAAGACATATTATAATCTCGCACCTCCTTAATTGTTTGTTGTTGGATGGTAAATTCACCTCCAGGATAAAATAAAATCGTTGAAACCTGCATTTGGAATGTTTTACCTCAACTTTCCTGCGAAATAGTGTAGTTATTTGGAACATTACTAAATAAAAACCAGTTTTCTTTCCAAATTGATGTAGTTGATAGTGTAAGAATGAGAGGGAAGCGATGAGAGATTGTTTGTGAATATTGTGTACTTACTGACCTTGTGTGATAGACTGATAGTGTACGGGTGGGTGGGTTAGTGCATATTAGCATATAATGTATCAAAATCCCCACATTACTTCTGTCTAGCATGTGGTACCACCTGACACTTAGTTGTGCAGAGCTGTCCTTTGGTTAGTTAGTTAGTCAGGTCAAGAGCAGTTTTTATATCAGTTCGCGTGCCTCGCATTCTTAAGAGGTGATTGTACGCCAGATCACTGGTTTTTAGAGGCATGACTTTTCGTTTATTTATCTGGGATGCCCAATTTACTTGGGTCATCTCCGGATCTCGTACTTTGACGAGATGATTCGGAAGGTGCGCGAGCAAATTTTTGAATGGGCGAATCGCTTGTTCTCCTTTGGAGGTAAGTTCACTCTGATTCGTCATGTGCTCGCGTCGATGCCTATTCACTTGTTTCATGTGTTGAGGTCTCCTACGGATGTTATTCACCAGTTAGAGATGTTGTTCACTCGGTTCTTGTGGGGTGATACAACTACTCATCGGAGGATTCACTGGTGTCACTGGACTGAGGTATGTTTCCCTGTAAAGGAGGGCGGCTTAGGGGTGCGTTCTTTTTCTGACTTAGCCGAGGCTTGTGAGGTGAAGCTCTACTGGAGTTTTTGTGCTCAACAATCACTTTGGTCCACTTTTATGAGGGCCAAGTATTGTAGGTCTACCCATCCTGGGCTGATTGAGTTGCGTTACCCAGCTTCACCTCTTTGGAGGTGGTTGTGTGGGATTCGATCTGTAGCTGAGCTGAGGATCAGATGGTTAGTATGGTTTGGTGAGGTCAGCTTCTGGTATGATTGTTGGTTGGGGGATTACCCATTGGCTTTATTGTATCCGGAGGCAGCTTCTAGGGTTCTTGTTTCTGCTTACTGGGCGGGTCGATAGTGGGATAAAAGTCGATTGTTGAGGGTTTTACCTTCTTCAGTTGTTGAGCAGATTGTGCAGATTCTGATTCTAGAGCAGGGGGTTGATCAGATGAAGTGGAGGTTGTCTTTGGATGGGGATTTTTCATTGAGGACTGCTTGGGCTGATATTCGGGGTGTGGCTCCAATTCGGGTTGAGTTTTCTTGTGTCTGGCAAAGACATATTCTAACTCAGATCTCCTTCTTTATGTGGCAGTTGTTTCATGGTTTCCTGGCCACAGATGATGGCTTAGAGAGACGGGGTTTCCATATAGTATCCCGGTGTGTGTGTGTGTGGTGGGGCTGTTAAGACTCTTAGGTATCTTTTTCTGGATTGTCCGCTTGCAGTTCAGGTGTGGGATCATTTTTATCAGATGTTTGGGATTAGATGTTGGCCGTTTCAATCTCCTTATACTTTGATGTTTCATTGGCGACGTTGTGCTCATTCTACAGGTCAAGTGCAGGTATTCCTACCGTGCTTCATTCTATGGCACTTATGGAAGACATGTAATGCTTATAGGTTCGATGGCCAGGCCTTTCAGGTGCCCGTTGTGATTCAGAGGGTTATGACTGACATGCAGTTGGTTGGGCTTACTTTTGGGTTTGCTCCGAGTCAGTTGCATTGGGATAAGTCAATTGAGTTTCTAAGTTCTCTTAGGGTCTTGGTTCTTCGGTATCGACCTTTTCGCTTGGTTACTTGGACTTGTCCTATAGCGGGTTGTTTGAAGATCAGCGTTGACGGCTGTTCTAAAGGCAATCTGGGGCTGTCTACGACAGGGGGTGTTATTCGGGACCACCAGGGTCGGGTACTTAGGGCTTTTGGCTTGTTTCTGGGGCATCAGTCTATTCTGTATGCAGAGTTGCAGGCTATTTGTGATGGGTTGGAGTTGATAGTAGATTTGGGAGCTTCAAAGTTGGTAGTGGAGTCCGATTCAGCTACAATGGTTTCTTGGGTTTCTTCTCAGGGCACTGGGTGTTGGGTTTATGCTTACCTGCTTGCTCGGATTTGGCTTCTGTGTGCTTCTCTCTCGGCTCGCTTCTACCATGTCCTGTGGGAGGTGAATCAGGTTACAGAATTCATGGCTAATTGGGCTTGCTCTCAGCAGCTCAATCAGCGATTTCCTGATTCGTCATCCCTTCCTTCTGGGATTGCTGGCATCCTCGCCTTGGACGCTCGACAAACTCCTCATGTTCGTCGTTGAGTTTTTATTTTAATTGATATTTTCTGTTATTTTGTTCTATGGGGATTCCCTACTTTCTATTTATTTATTTTTCATGTTTTTGGTGGTGAGTCATCACCTTGCTTTTGCTTTGACTTTCTTCTACTCCAGAAGGCTTGGCTCTACGTCCTCCTCCCTTGTACATTTTTCCATATATATATATATATATATATATATATATATATATGAAAAATATACAAACTATGATAGATGTGCGAAATTCATGGAAGATAGGGAGAAATATGAACAGATATGGAAAATATACAAAATATTCCAATTAAGAAAAATAAATACTTACAACACTAGAACTAATGGTCTAGTGGAAATAAGTGGTAATAGGGAAGCTCTTCTTTTGCATCATGAAGAAGGCTTAACAAGTGAGGGGTAGGATTACAAAACTAGAGGGTTTGTAATGTTACTTTGAAATCAGACTGGGAAGTGTCTGAGGTTCTCAAAGCTTGGGTACTCTGAGGAGAGGAAGCTGCCTTATATAGAGGTAAGGGACTCCGGATTCCTCTTGTAATAATTCTGTCTTTCTCTTTTACTCAGGGTAAAGTGAATTCACTTTCTTGCTTTCGGCTGAAAAGTGGAGTAAGATTCTTTTACCCGGGTAACTAGGACATGTTGAAAGGACTAGTGGGTCCTTGTTTTGTCCTGAGAATCCATCTTTCGGTGGAAAAGCAGATTTGTGGGTCCTGCCTTTGTCTGTGAGAATCCTACTTTTAGGGAAAGGGGATCCTATGCAGACTTGTGATATTATTTTTACACAGAGTGGACAACTTTTCTTTCTTTTCTGAAGAAAGTAGTGATTGAAGCCACTTTATGTAAATAATAATTCACGGGAGTGCAAGGTCAGGTGTGAGGTCATCTACATCAAAGTCTTCAATTCCTTCAAAAAGGTCCTGAGCATATCCTGCTGGGAGTTCTGAGGAGGAACTTTGGAAAGATGATTCACTATCTGAGTCAAGTTGTTCAAGGAGCTTCTGGAGAAGCTTTGCCTTGGACTTCTTCTTGCTGAATTTTTTCTGAGAACCTTTAGATGAAGATTCTTCTGGTTGAGCTTGTCTTGTAGGAAGGTTAGCCTGGCTTGAATGAGCGGGCAGTTCCTTCATTAGAGTTGCTGGTTGTAAGGGACCTCGAACTACTACTGGAGTTGGTACCCTTACAGGGAAGTCTCGTTTCACCATTGCGATAGTGTCACTATGCTGAAACCTGGGCCACCATTTGGCATAGAATTGTCGGGTCAAGTTGAATCCAACAATTTCCCATTGCCATTTTAGTATCCACGGGACTTTGTACCTGCAAAGAAATATTAGTAATAAGGGTAATGGGGACTCCTGTTTACTAGGACGGTAAAGGGAGTAAAAGATATTAATCTGATCTTTAAGATCAGCTGGAAAGATTTCATCAATGGGACCATGTTGATGCCACCACTGATTAAACCATGCAGGGATATGGCTTTTGAAATCTTTATGGAAATTTAAGAACCAGGAATGGGACAAATCCTCATTCTGGTAGAGTAATATTTTTGACCATGACTCAATGTAATCATAGTAATTGAATCGTCTGGTGTGAAAAGGTAGTTCTCGGAGTAAAGAAGGGTGAGAATCCCAATCCTCAACAGAAATAATTTTGGTAATATACAAACTATGATAGATAACCTTATCTGGGTTTATCTTATCAAAGATTGGTTTAGTAAAAATAGACTTAGTGTAGTAGAGAATATCTTGGTAAAAACTATGGGGTTTTTCCAAGTCTACTGGAACATAAGTCCATCTTTCTGGGAGGTAGTCTTTTACAAGGTCTTTTGGATCCTTGTATTTAGAATGGGCTAGTTCAATGGCTAGGACATTCTCGGAATGGGCTTTGACATAGTCAACCTTTGGGCCTAATTGGGCTACAAAGGGTTGTGAGGCCTTATAGGGGTTTGTCATGGCACTAGTGGTCCTGACAGGTTGCTGTTGGGCCATTTGGGTGAAGGTTAATGGGTTAATGGTGGTTGAAACGGCTACTGGCCGGATAACCAAAGCAGATTGGGCTACTGGCCTTGTGGGCTGAGTAGTTGGTAATAAAAATCTGTTTGACAAGGCTAATGGCAAGTCAGGTTCAGATATAATAACTTGTTTTTGTTTATCCATCTTTCCCCCCGGATTTTTGGAGGAAGTTCCGGATGAACTACTAGGTTTCCTGTCCGCCATGAGGTTCCTGCAAAAATTCTCTGGTTAGGAAATCAGGAATATAATTATGTTCTCCTTTGATATATTCTATATCAAAATCGAAAATACTTAAAATAGATTGCCAGCGAGCAAAAATTTGCTTAGCAGCTATATTTTTGACATCTTTGGTCAAAACATCCTTGGCTGATTTACAGTCAACCCGCACAAGGAATTTTCGATTCAATATATCATCCTGGAATTTAGAGATACACAGGACAATAGATAAAATCTCTTTTTTAATAGTGGAATAATTCTTTTGGGATTTATTCCAAATACCAGAATGGAACCGAACAATCTGTTCAGGAGAATTAGGAGATTCTCGCTGAAGGAGGATTCCACCATAACCAATATCAGAGGCATCAGTCTGGATGATTTTGAAAGAATCAACGGACGGAATACCAAGACAGGGAAGAGTTTTAATGAACTTCTTGACCTGTTGAACAATAGAAGTATGAACAGTGGTCCAAGGAGGAGGATTTCCTTTGAGCCTGTCATACAGAGGTTTGATGGTTTGCCTAAGATCCTGATAAAAGTCAGAAACATAATTTAGGGAACCTAAAAACCTTTGTAACTGGGTTTTATCTAGGATTTCATCTGGGAATTTATCTGCAAACTGGATGGCTCTACTAATAGGAGTGATAGTAGAATCCTGGATATTGTATCCTAAAAACCTTACTGAGATTTGGAACAATTTAATCTTGGATGCAGATAAGACTAATCCATTTTGTTTGACAATTGTATAGAAAGCATAAAGGTGCTTCCAGTGTTCTTCTATTGTTCTGGAGAAGATGAGTATATCATCTATATAGACAATAGAAAAATGACTGATACAATTGAAGACTTCATTCATTATGTTCTGGAATTCACTCGGGGCATTTTTTAACCCGAAAGGCATGACATTCCATTCATAATGTCCGAAAGGAGTAGTAAAAGCGGTTTTATACCTGTCCATAGGGTGGATCTGTATTTGCCAAAAACCACTTTTAAGATCAAATTTGGAAAGGATAGTAGACTTATTGAGTCTTTTTATCAAATCCTGTTTGTTAGGTATAGGGTACCTAATCCATTCTAAAACCTTGTTTAAAGGTTTATAGTTAATGACTAACCTTGGGACTCCTCTTTCTAATTCTGCATTTTTGACGACATAGAAAGCAGGACAAGACCAAGGTGACTTACTAGGCCGTCAAATGGCTCTGATCTGTTTGACGGCCTGGTGTATTACCTCTGAAATTTCATTTGAGTCATCTAACTCACTTTGAAATCTTTATCTGTTTCATCTTTTAAATTTATTTGTAAGTAGATTCGCACCCTATCACCCAACCTTAATCCAGATCCTCAAGAGTACGTAAGCCTCTTTTTGTCCCAAGTGTAAGTCCTAGAATTGACAGACAGGGATCTTAGGCGAGAAGTTGAGAGAATTTGGAGCCAGATTAGGGGGTATGTATAGTGTCGTCGAACTTACATATAAATTTAAAATTTGATAACAATTCAGATTTTAAAATGAGTAGATTATTCAGATCTAATTCTAGAGCTAGTACATCTAGATCTTTAGATTATTCTATACCACATAGAGTAAATGAGGAAGAATTAGAGATAGAAGAAAATAAAACAGACTGGAAGAAATGGAATATTCCTCCAGTTAAAGAAAAAAATATTTATAGCACAACTTGGGTTCAGAAAACCTTTAGTGAAGAACACCAAGTTAAAACTGTTGAACAAGTTCATCCTCTCAGGAAAGAAGATGAGCTTTGTGAGCTCCTCACTAAGGAGACTCTCAAAAAACACAAGACTAAAGGATTTAATTTTATCCACATAGGTCTTGTCCAAGTGGCCATTAAACCACTTATTACTCAAGGCAGGAATGCTGCTGCCTTACTAGCACTACGAGATGCAAGGTTTCTGGATTGGGAACCCAGTGTCTTGGGAATCATGGAGACAGGACTCCACAAAGGTCCAGTCTACTTTAACTGTTTCCCTGACTTCACCCTTGATCTCCATTGTCCTAACACACACATGGCACTAACTCTAGGTATCCGTCTCACAGGCGATATTACCAGGTTAGTAAAAAACACTAGTTCTATAGTACTTATTTACAGGATTTATTACAAGTGTATTCGTACTAATCTTAATGTACAATGCCTTGACCCAAGTCCTAAAGGAAGTACTATGTTAATACAAGCCAGTTCTGCACAGACCAACATCCAAATCCCAAAGCAGATACTTTGGAAAGATGTGACCCTACCAGAGTCTTGGACCATGCAGAATGAAAATTTTGATAAAGAATCTAGTATCGAGTCAACTACGACTGATCTAGAGACTATCAGACAGCTCCCTGATGGATCGGTTAGAATATCTTTTGATACTGCTAGATCCAGTAGATCTAGTAGATTCACGCCCAGGCATGATCAGATTCCTGAAGGAAGGAAATCTGATTTCTCATCTGTTTCCCATAGAGACAGAGAGATTGCCAAAGAACTTGACCATAGGTTGAAAGGAATCGCTAATTCCTCAGACCCAGTAGCTAGACCAGTATACACTCCCATAAGTGTACCATTAAAGTCTAGATACACAGAGTTCAAACAAACAGAGAATGATGAATTCACTCCTTCACCTTCTCTGTCACCCACTGCTAGTGCCTTTGATGAATCCGGTAAAATTCATCAATTATACACTATCACTAGGGAAAAAGAATTTTTTATGCCTGATGTTTACAAGTTAAAAAAGAATTTCAAAACCCCTGAGAACAGGCCTCTTAGGAAAGCTTTTGAATCTTTACCTTGTAAAACCCAGGAAACCATTAAAAAAGAATGGGTAAAATTAATGTATAAATTAGAATCCGAAATTGCCTTTGAAGACTACTTAAAAAACTTCCACAAAGAAGTAAAAGTAGTAACTCAGCAAAATTAGAAAACAGAATCTGCTGTGGTAACCTCTAGTCACCCACCAGCAAAAACTATTGAAATTAGATATGCTACCAAAACTGTTACTGCTACTCCCTTTAAGATTCCAGTTTTAGAATCTGAAAAGAAGATAGTTGAACAGGTCAATTTCACCAACCAAAGCCTAATTACTATAGGTAAACAGTTGGATAAAACTGAAACTAAAATAGATGAAATTAAACCATCTTCAGTAGAAAGACCTCTAGTCAACCTACCTGAAGAAAGAAAGAATTTAGGTTTAAAAGACAAAAACCTAATTCAACAGATTGATGCACTCTTATCTAAGAAAGAATCTACCAGTACTTCTCAGATAACAGTCATCAACCAAACTGAAGAAAGTTCAGAATCTGATGATAGTCCTGAAGACACCACTGATTCTGACTCTGAAATAGAAAACTTAGAAAATCAGTTTAGGGATCACAGTATGACCCAACCTGATTCTAAAATCAATGCACTGGTTAGAGTCCCTACCAGCTCCACAAAGAACTGGTACTCCAGACCTACTCCACCAGATCTTCAGTATAAGAGAAAAATGTGTTGAACCAATTTTCTGTTCAGTCTAACAGACTCTATGAATGGAACATAGATGGTCTAAGTGAACAGGAAATTCTTAACAAGATTAGTCATCTATCCATGGTTTTAAATAATTATATGACCAATCTAGATAGCCCTGAACCTGAGATTGTCAAACTAATAGTTTCAGGATTCACAGGTGTTCTTAGAAATTGGTGGGATAATTATTTAACCCAGGAACAAAGAGACAGTATCATTAATGCTGTTCTCAAAGATGATGAAGGCCTTCCGATCTTTGATGAAAGGATTGGAACAGCTAGACCTGATGGTTGTAATACCCTTATATTCACCATCATCAAACACTTTGTTGGCACTCCTAGTAGCATTACTGCTAGGATTCATGACCAATTGACCAACCTAAAATGTCCCACACTTAGTGACTTTAGGTGGTATAAAGATGTCTTTGTTTCCCGTGTTATGGTTCGACCAGACTGCCAGAAAGCATTCTGGAAAGAAAAATTTGTTAATGGACTACCCATCTCTTTGCCCATAAGGTAAGAGAAGCCCTTAGCAAAGACACAGGAATCATTGAATACGATAGTCTTGCTTATGGAGAACTCATTAGCACCATCCAAAATGTAGGATTAAAATGGTGTGTTGATCTGAGAATCAATAAGCAATTAACAAATGAAAAACATAAGGCTAAATATGAATTAGAAAATTTTTGTGAACAATATGGGTTACAGCCATTAGCTCCTTCCCATAAAAAACACAGAAAATCCAAATCACACAAGCCTTATTCCTAAAAATAAATCTTATCAAAGATTTTTCCCTCACCACAAAACTGCCAAAAGATCTAAACCAGAATCTTCCAGGAAACCTAGAAGAAAATTTAGATCCAAAAGAACAGATAACAAAGGAAAGGGAAAGTCCAAGATAATATTACATGTTTTAACTGTGGAAAAACAGGCCACATTAGTCCTGAATGCCCAGTTAAAAAACAAGTCAAAAGATTAAATTTATCCCAAGATGATGAGGACAGAATCCTTGAAATCTTTAGGATAAATAATCTTGAAAGTTCTGAAGAATCAAACAGTCCAGTAGACACCTCAGACTCTTCAGATTATTATTCAGCTTCTGATCACCCTGATGCACCTAAAATTAAAATAGGATGCTCTTGTCAAAAACAAGTTAGGGTAATCACTAAGCAAAATGAAGAACACATACTTATAGACTTGATCTCCAAGATAGAGATCCAGATCTAAAAGATAAGTATGTCAAACAGCTTAGAAACCTTTTCAGTAAAAAGGATAATAAGCAACCTGTTATTGAAAAACCATTAAAAGCCTTAACAAAACTATGGAAAGATTTAGTAAGGAAAAGAAAAAAGAAATCACCTTACAAGATCTCCAAAGTGAAGTTAATAAGCTTAAAATAGAAATAAAAGATTTAAAAGCTCAAGACAAGAAATTTGCTGAAGCTTTAACTCTTTTACAAACAGAAAAATATTCTGAAAAATCCCAGGATTCTGATCCAGAAGATCAGACTGCAGATTTTACTAATCCTTTTGATCATCAAGGCTACACACAGGGGATACCAGTAACCTCCTCCTATCAGACGGAAACTTCTGGTGTAACGAACCTGCCTTCATTCCAGGAAGGAGCCACTTCTAATGACAAAAGAATTAGTCTGATTAATTCTTTAACTGTCCAAAAATGGCATGTTGAAGTAAAATTAATCATTAACAATAGTTTTCATATTACTGTTATTGCCCTATTGGACACTGGAGCAGATGTTAACTGCATCCAAGAAGGATTAATTCCAACCATGTTTTATGAAAAAACATTGGAAAGAATTAGTTCTGCCAATGGCAGCAAATGAATGTTAAATACAAACTTCCTAAAGTTCATGTTTGTCAACAAGATGTATGTTTTGAAACATCATTCCTTCTTGTTAAAACATGACTGATGCTGTTATTCTTGGTCTTCCATTTATATATCTTTTGTACCCTTTTAGTACAAATACAGATGGAATATCAACCAAGCATTTTGGAAGAAAAATTGTATTTCCATTTATTACCAAACCTGAGAAAAAACATTTAAGGCAGCTAAAAGACATTTCTGTCTCACAGTCCCTTAATGTTATTAACAGGAAAATTAAACAAGTGGAATTTCTTAAACAAGAGATTAACCACCTCAGAACTAAAGAAAACCTAACCAATCCAATCTTACAACAAAAGATCGATAGGTTTAGGGAAAACTTAGAATCAGAAGTTTGTTCCTCCCTTCCTACAGCATTCTGGCATAGGAAGAAACACATGGTCAGACTTCCATATATTAAAGGATTTAGTGAAAACAATATTCCCACTAAATCCAGACCAATCCAAATGAACCATGAAACTACTGAGATCTGTAAAAAGGAAATCTCAGAGTTACTAAAAAATGGTATCATTAGGAATAGTAAGTCACCTTGGTCTTGTCCTGCTTTCTATGTAGTCAAAAACGCAGAATTAGAAAGAGGAGTTCCAAGGTTAGTCATTAACTATAAACCTTTAAACAAGGTTTTAGAATGGATTAGGTACCCTATACCTAACAAACAGGATTTGATAAAAAGACTCAATAAGTCTACTATCTTTTCCAAATTTGATCTTAAAAGTGGTTTTTGGCAAATACAGATCCACCCTATGGACAGGTATAAAACCGCTTTTACTACTCCCTTCGGACATTATGAATGGAATGTCATGCCTTTGGGTTAAAAAATGCCCCAAGTGAATTCCAGAACATAATGAATGAAGTCTTCAATTGTATCAGTCATTTTTCTATTGTCTATATAGATGATATACTCATCTTCTCCAGAACAATAGAAGAACACTGGAAGCACCTTTATGCTTTCTATACAATTGTCAAACAAAATGGATTAGTCTTATCTGCATCCAAGATTAAATTGTTCCAAACCTCAGTAAGGTTTTTAGGATACAATATCCAGGATTCTACTATCACTCCTATTAGTAGAGCCATCCATTTGCAGATAAATTCCCAGATGAAATCCTAGACAAAACCCAGTTACAAAGGTTTTTAGGTTCCCTAAATTATGTTTCTGACTTTTATCAGGATCTTAGGCAAACCATCAAACCTCTGTATGACAGGCTCAAGGAAATCCTCCTCCTTGGACCACTGTTCATACTTCTATTGTTCAACAGGTCAAGAAGTTCATTAAAACTCTTCCCTGTCTTGGTATTCCGTCCGTTGATTCTTTCAAAATCATCCAGACTGATGCCTCTGATATTGGTTATGGTGGAATCCTCCTTCAGCGAGAATCTCTTAATCTCCTGAACAGATTGTTCGGTTCCATTCTGGTATTTGGAATAAAACCCAAAAGAATTATTCCACTATTAAAAAAGAGATTTTATCTATTGTCCTGTGTATCTCTAAATTCCAGGAGATATATTGAATCGAAATTCCTTGTGTGGGTTGACTGTAAATCAGCCAAGGATGTTTGACCCAAAGATGTCAAAAAATATAGCTGCTAAGCAAATTTT
>CAUOFW020001480.1:951812-974466 GCA_963454935.2 Ilex paraguariensis | reverse complement strand
TTATTAGTTGATTGTAACACCTAAGGAAGGTCTCAACCTTGCACCAATCACCCACAAAGTCTTTTGTTAACTGACCTAAAAATTTGAGGGCAGACACTACAAGTTTATATAGGATTCCTATTAAATCCCATTTTCTACAGCTACAAGTTCTTTCTTCTATATTGACGGTGTTTTGGTCTCCACTCGTCGCAACCACTTCAAATTTTTCATCCCCCATTCCATGTTGGTATGAGAGATACTGATTCAACTTTGATGTCCTCTATTCTCTTTTGAATTCTAGGACAGGTAGTACCCTTGTACTTCTTAATGGAGTATCTTTGTCGATGTATTCTTTCCATTCGCCATACTCTAATTTTTTCAGGCATGGTTAAGATAGTCTTGACCCTAGCCTCAACAATATAAGCATTTGAAGCTCTCACATATAATTCAATAACATATCACATTTGGAGAATGTACTGACATGGGACCTAGACCAATTCACAACTAATCTTTCACACAACCACCTATATGCAGATTCATCAATACTCATAAATTCCTCTATTACATTGTGAAAGTCAACAACTCTTGCTAGTATGGCAGCCCTCCATAACAAATCCTTCAATGTTAAGCCCTTGTGGTCTACTTTGAAATTGTTATATAAATGTCTGACACAAAATCTATGTTTTGTATTTGGGAAAAGAGTCTCTACAACATCTAAGAGTCCCAAAAACAATTATATGAATTAATTTATGAAAAATAGTAAATGCAACTATAAAACATATTGAAAATAAAGCATTTAAACTTGTCTTTTATTTATCTGACATGAAAGTCCATGCATGTGTGTTAAATATGCTTCTGCTTTAAAAGTTTCAAAAACCAATTCTAAGACTTCTTTTTTTTTTCCTCTACTGCATAGGCTATTTGAAACATTTGACTGTTGGGGTCAATCCCAAAAGCTGGTAATAAAATGTCATACTGATTGTACTTTAAATGACAAACCATCCAAGCCAATTAATGATTTGCTTCCATACAACAACCATTTTTTAATGACCCCCAAAACATATGTATAACCTTTTAAACTTTACTTAACCAGTTCCTTAAGCTTTGGTTTTCATTATACAAGTTGTATCTGGGTTGGTTCTCCTCAACTCTTCACAGTAATCTCATAAGAAACTGAATTGCTCTGTCAGTGCCACTAACATTGTCCTCCCTTTATGTTTGGCCCTGTATACTTTGTTTTTGCCCAAGTTTAGAACGTGCTTTTTCTGGACAATTTTTTTTGAATGATTTCATTGGCCATGTAAGGTTGGATCTCAGCCTTTCTACATATGTATTTACAATCCAATTGGCATTAGAGTGCTTAACATTGATAGATCTATTGCAATTGTGGGCACCATTTAATGTTTTAACTTGTATGGTCTTTTCACCTGCCCTGCTGGAAGCATATATCACTCAATCACAACTAGGCCTACAAACAACCCTTACTCTACATTTGTCATTCTTAATGAATTTTATTTCCTTGCCCTATTTGATTTCATGTTGCCTAACTGCAGCTCTAAATTCAAATGCATATTTGAACAAAAGGCTAAACTTAAGTTGTGGATCAACCACGTCAATCATAACATTGAAGTGTGAATACTTAACCATTTGTCTCTTGAAATTTCCTCCTTCCTCATCATCTGATGATGATCCACTAATACTGACTAACTCATTTGTGTCATAGCCTTCACCATAAAACTTATTATTGGCATCCATTATTGTGCTTCTAACACCATCAACCCCTTCCTTTTTCTCAAGTATTTTCCCTTTGTTAACACCAACAAATTCAACATAATGATCCACAAAATTATCATACAATTGATCATCAATCATGTCGTATTCACTATCATAAAAACTCTGCATACTTAGAGGACGACCCTGCTGAGTACGAGTCATTCTCATCAAAATTCCAGATTCTTCATTTGCATTCTCAGCATCACATGTTTTTGAACACTACACATTAACTTGTTCTGGCTTAATGCCAGTTTCTTTCTATGTTGTATCACAGCTTGATTCAACTTGACTTTGGCTACACAAATTTGGCTTACTATGCTGAACATAAACATCAGTGACTCTGTCCATATCAACCCAATTAACCATGTCCAATGTCTCCTGATCCATTTCTAACACTTTCCATCCATCAATAGTTCTAATGTGGAATCTAGTAAGCTTAGAGTATCCCAATCCCACATCCTTTAACATACTATCCAACTAAATCAAAGAAAGCTTGTCAGCATCACGTTACTCTTAATGCCCAATCTACCTCCATGATGCAAATGGATAGAAAAATACCTAGAAAGATCATCTGCATATACCACCAAAAGGCCGACAAGCCACACATTATTTCATTTACCCTACCATGTTACAAAACAACCATTAATCATAAACAAAAAAGAGCAAGACTCCGAAAACAAACAAACACAAAGGTCCACAAACAATAATTTACCGAGACTTTGACACAAACAAACAATTCATAAACATGTCAAAAAAAAATTTAAATAATAGCACACACAACCTCCCATAAAAAATGGTCCCAACACAATGTCACAATCAACCCACAATGAATCCCCCAATGCAAACACAATTACACAAAAAATACACAACCAACACACGGGAAACAAGATTACCATAGCATGGCGCATCGCAACAAGGATGTAAGTCATTGATCGCTTATCTCAATAACTACGACATTTTTTATTCTTCAAGATGCTCAACCCAGACCACACAATTGAAAATCCCTAGATCAAGTTTTTTAATCTTTCTATCCCAAACTACGAGATTGAAAAACCCTATACTAAGATCTTTGATCTTTCTCTACCAAACCAGGCGAATGAAAAACCCTGAATTTTTCGTTCTCTCTGCACGAAGTGTTGCCATGTTCAAGTCACATGGGAGTTCATCAGGTAATTTAACAGTAAAACCCTTGCATATAGTCACGTGCTTTGCATGCGATCACAAAACAGACGGACGCCTAATAGACATAAGTTGTTAGACCAAATTGCAACCTTTTCACTTCTTCGAGGGTGCAGTTTAGAAAAATTAATCTTTTGGGGTACAATTTGAGAATTTTATTATCTTTCAGTGGGGAAAGGTGAGATTTTTTCAAATTATATTGTGTGACCGGACAAAGAGTTACATATGTCTGAAAAGACAAAACAAGTGTTTTAACGTTGTGATTGCTGGTATTCAGAGATAATACCACAGATTAGGGTTGACTTAAGATGATGAAAGGCCTAAAACAAGAATTCTAATAAAAGTTTTTGTATGAAATATGTTGCTAAGATATTATCTTTAATTGGTAGTATGATTGATCTTGTGGTAAATTGTACTTTGTATCTTAAAAGATTTTATGATTTTTATTTTATACACTAAAAGATTAAATTTTTCACATTACACCTTCAATGTATCGAAAGTGTTGCAATGTGTCCCTTTTATTTACTTTTCGTTAGTTATTCTGTCAATGTTACAATGAGATGGTATTTGATGGAAAAAATAACATAGGTTAACAGAAGAGCTACATTACAATAGTTTTGATACATTGAATGTGTAATGAGAAAACATTAATCTTTGAGGGTGCAAAATGAGAATCTTAAAATCTTTCAAGGTGTAGTATGCAAAAAACCCTAATCTTTATTATATCACACCACTCTTAAGTAGGATTTTTTTTAATATAGTTTTAAAATTTCTTTTTTTGCAAGAGTAATTGTTAAATTTAGCATCACTAATATATTTTATGCAATGCAAGAACATGGAAAAAAAAATTCTTCATATATAATTTAGTATCTCAATTAAAAAATATATTATTTGTGTTCAAAATAGAGAGAGAAAGCAATGGTTTGATAATTGTTTTTAGTTCGTATGCTTTAAATCTTGATCAAAAAAAAAAAAGATTTACATGAATATTTTTTTTTAACAAAAGAATAATATTATTGGAATTCTAAAATTTGATCTAATGTTTTGATATAATAATGTAGCATCTGATATTATTCTAATAAAAAAATCTTACACTTATAAGTATAGGAATAACGATATCAATGAATCGAAGCGGGGGCGGGGGGTATAATCTTCATCCCCGTACCCGATTAAAAAAACTTCATCCATCTCCGGTCCACCCCCGTTAACAGGTATAATTTTCTTCTTCATTTCCGTCCGCGAGTAAATTTCTAATCTCCGCCCCTGCCCTATCCCCAGCCTTCACCCCCGACCCCGTCCCTACCCAAGCCCAAGCCAACATAATCCAAAACAGATAAGACCAAAATACAAAAATGTAAAAGATTCAAATCAGATCCCTAGCAAAAATATAAAAATAAAATTGATTTATGTATTTACAAAGTAACAATTCCATACCTGTTTGATCATATACAAACACCCTTTTTCTATAATTTGCTTCAGACCAGGCAATCCAATGCTTACTGCAATAGACAAATTACTGCAATATACCCGGACACAACTCACAGACAAATTCGTGTCAACGGATTGTGTTATTTTTGTGTTTATGTCGAGAAATAATGAGCCTTAACCAATTAATTTTGTATTGGTTTCGAATAGTGTTTTATCAATATGGCTACCCCCGAAGATGAAGAAGTTAACTCAATACCGTCCAAGCTTCTAAATGATCCCAAACTATGGTACAGTAAAGTTCCAGTCTTCAACGGAAGATCATGAAATAATACAGGCTAGAGGTATACGAAATCGCTACCTACCAACGTAGACAGACAAGGCGAGACAAAACCAAAACCAAAACCTAAATTGGTACTTCCATTTTCAGCGGTGCAGGTGAAGTATGTATTGATTCACTCTGCAGCCAATCCTTTGCACATATGAGGGCCTCCACTGTCTCTGGTCTTAAGGAACATCTGTAGGGATCCATCTGTTTGGTCATGGTATCAAATACCGAATCAAGTGCAACAGTTGATACGGGAATTGACAAAATATCACGAGCCATCTTCGAGAGAGTTGGGTACTTCACCCTGTTTAGTTTCCACCAACCTATTACATCAAACTCATGGACCCGAGGCAACAAAGACTCCTCCAGATACTGATCCAACTCTGACCTCGATTGCTGGCTGGTAGTCTCCATAATGTAGACATCAAAGTCTGCAAGTCCAAGTCCATTGCTTGAGGGAAGGTTTTCTCCATGGGGGCCCTCTGCCTTGACAGATCCCCCATTCACTTCTTCCGCATAAGTAGGGGTCAGAGGCAGAGGAAGTGCCACATATTCAAGAAAGAGCTCGTGAATTCCTTCGTCAACAAGCTTCACATATGTGGCAACATCTTCCCCGTATATTTTGGAGAAACTAAATTCAACAAGCTTCATCTTGAACCGGGGATCCATAACTACAGCACTGGCTAATATTAGGCATGAACTCTTCCAGTATTTATCAAATTTCCCTTGCATTAATTTTGTAAGGTTGCTGATGAATGGATCCTCACTTGTGGCTGCCCGTGCCAGCTCCAACTGAATCTTCCATGCTTCGTGANCGGATTGTGTTATTTTTGTGTTTATGTCGAGAAATAATGAGCCTTAACCAATTAATTTTGTATTGGTTTCGAATAGTGTTTTATCAATATGGCTACCCCCGAAGATGAAGAAGTTAACTCAATACCGTCCAAGCTTCTAAATGATCCCAAACTATGGTACAGTAAAGTTCCAGTCTTCAACGGAAGATCATGAAATAATACAGGCTAGAGGTATAAGAAATCGCTACCTACCAACGTAGACAGACAAGGCGAGACAAAACCAAAACCAAAACCTAAATTGGTACTTCCATTTTCAGCGGTGCAGGTGAAGTATGTATTGATTCACTCTGCAGCCAATCCTTTGCACATATGAGGGCCTCCACTGTCTCTGGTCTTAAGGAACATCTGTAGGGATCCATCTGTTTGGTCATGGTATCAAATACCGAATCAAGTGCAACAGTTGATACGGGAATTGACAAAATATCACGAGCCATCTTCGAGAGAGTTGGGTACTTCACCCTGTTTAGTTTCCACCAACCTATTACATCAAACTCATGGACCCGAGGCAACAAAGACTCCTCCAGATACTGATCCAACTCTGACCTCGATTGCTGGCTGGTAGTCTCCATAATGTAGACATCAAAGTCTGCAAGTCCAAGTCCATTGCTTGAGGGAAGGTTTTCTCCATGGGGGCCCTCTGCCTTGACAGATCCCCCATTCACTTCTTCCGCATAAGTAGGGGTCAGAGGCAGAGGAAGTGCCACATATTCAAGAAAGAGCTCGTGAATTCCTTCGTCAACAAGCTTCACATATGTGGCAACATCTTCCCCGTATATTTTGGAGAAACTAAATTCAACAAGCTTCATCTTGAACCGGGGATCCATAACTACAGCACTGGCTAATATTAGGCATGAACTCTTCCAGTATTTATCAAATTTCCCTTGCATTAATTTTGTAAGGTTGCTGATGAATGGATCCTCACTTGTGGCTGCCCGTGCCAGCTCCAACTGAATCTTCCATGCTTCGTGAAAGAATGTGTTTGTAGTTGGTATAGTGGGTGAGGTTAGGAAATTGGCAGTATCGAAGAGGAGTTTTAAGTATGTGCATAGTGTCTCAACCTGCTTCCATTCCTCAATGGATGGCGGGTGCTTGTAGTCCGGATCAGAAGTATCCAAGCAAGGAAAGACTTCTTTTAACTCTGAAGCAGCCAGCAACATTTCGTATGTCGTGTTCCATCGAGTTTGGTCATCAAGAGCTAGGCTCTTTGTGCTAGGGACTTGAAGTTGCTGCTTGAGCTCAAGAAATTTTTCCTCATGGGATTCCGAAGTTTTCACATATTTCACAGCATCTCTGACTTTCTTGACAGTATCTTGTGCAGCCCCTAATGCGTCTTGGGCAATGCTGCTTAAAGTACGAGCAAGGCAATCCTCAACCAACAATTGACCATTGAGCACAAGGGGGTTCTTCACAGAGAGTAAAGCTCTAAGATTATCGATCCCAGCTTCACTCAGAGGTTTGTTTATGGTGACAGAAAATAACTTGCCCTCCACATTCCAATCAGAAAGGCAAGCAGCAATAGCGTGGCTGAAAGCAGCATCTGAATCGGGATATGGTTCCATCACGACATTGAGAAGCTTCCTATGCATCTTCCAATCACTATCAATAAAGTATCCGGTTAGAAACACGTAGCCCACAGTCTGGAAAGAAGTCCACAAGTCCAGTGTCAGGCAGATACGCCCAGCCATCCCTTCGACAACCTTCTGAAGGCTTTGTTTTTCCCTAAGGTAAGTTGCCACACAATCCCCTTGGATAGTGTTGAAGCTCACCATATCAAATCGAGGCTGAAGATTGTGGACGAAAGCAACAAAGCCAGGATGTTCAACCATGTGAAGGGGGTAGTCATGCATGATGATCATCCTAGATATCTCGTGGCGGCACCGATCTGGATCAAATGCAAAGTAAGGTAAGCTAGCAGTTCTGTAACGTCGTTTTGGCGTATCCCCAATTCCACCCATCTTTGAAGGTGCACTGTATGGGCTTAATTGATTCTTCTCATGATTACGCAGAACAACTGGGCACGTTCCCTTTGCAATGTGGCGTTTGAGGTGACTGGTGCCTGCTACTTTTGACCCTGTACTGTATGCGAACGATTGCTTGCATTGTTTACAGCATGCTCTTCTACACCCATCGCCGACAGCTTCAATAGTGAAGTATTCCCAGACAATGGACTTCTTTTTCCTACGCTTGTTAGGTTGTGTTTCTGAATTATTAGCTGGTATTTCTGAATTGTAAGGTTGTGGTTCTGCA
The DNA here is from genome assembly GCA_963454935.2 of Ilex paraguariensis. Classification (NCBI taxonomy): domain Eukaryota; kingdom Viridiplantae; phylum Streptophyta; class Magnoliopsida; order Aquifoliales; family Aquifoliaceae; genus Ilex; species Ilex paraguariensis. The sequence continues at coordinate 966,681 of CAUOFW020001480.1, read as the reverse complement.
AGGACCAGCTCATTGTTCTCACTAGCAGTTTCCATCACGACTCCAGACGTGCAATCACACTGTAGGCAGCACAGCTACTTTTGAAGGGGCACTTAAGAAAATGGAATAATCCTACACAAAAGAAAAAGATTCAACGTTAATGATTAAAAAACAATAGAAACGGAGCAAGATAAAACCAATTAACCGTGAAGAGCATGTGTCCAACATGAAATCAAGAAAACTAGCAATACCTGGAGAAAGGCAAGAAACCTAATGCAGAAAACAAGATAAGCTTTCTTCTACCAGATATCATAACATCATTATAAGCTCTCTTCCACAAACAATTATGGCATCATACCAAAATACAACAAAATACTAGTGCGATGATTCATTAGACCATAGGAGACCACAAAAATGAACACAGCATGGCGGAAATACAAACTCTAAAATTAGGTGGATCAAACGCACTCATTTGGCAAATAAGGGATAACTAATTAATCAGTGCAGCTTACAGACTAACAAATAAAGAGATCCTAATAAACAAGATGAAATGTTAATATGAATATCTAGTTAGAAGTTCTGACAATGGCATTCAACGTGGACCATATGGTGACAGCTAATTTAATCAAATGCTATGCATAATATGAGACAACCAGAAGGGTAGTAACCAACCTACTTCACTGAAAACAGCTTTGCACTATGTGCATAGAGTAGGGTCAAGCATTATTAAATGCAACCTATCCAAAACTGGCATTTTAGTCCATATGCAACATCTACATTTGATAGTGGAAAGACGAATCCTAAAGGGACACATACAACATTATAACTCATTCCAGGGATAAAATAAAAAGATATCTCAGCAGCAGGGTTGGTGATTAATATGTAAAAAATATGAGTAACTAAAGACCATTCAGAATTTCCTTTCCACACTTCACAGCGAGGATCAACAAGAAACTTTAAGAAGGAAAAAAAGAAGAGAAGACTGATGTTTCATAGCAAATAAATGAGGCCGTTCATTGATGATGAATGAGCAGTTACCGACAAGTCAAAAGCTACAACAGACACCATATAAAAAGGTATGGAATCCACCATCTGCACTCTAAAGAAGCAACAAAAGGGACAAATAGGTAATAACTAATAGGCATCTAAAGAGCTAATTATAAGCAATTCTTCAGTAACTGGTATTGGTACAACCATATCTTTCAAAAAGCAAATGAAAATCATTTTATAATGTTTAAACAAATTAAAGACTAAAGTGAATATTCTGCATCTCCCAGATGAATTCTACACTACCATTCAAAATCATTCTTGAATCCTCAAGCAATTATTCATATAGTTTTCCTCACAAATAATTTGAGGAATTCCTCACAATTTTGTCACTGACATAAGCAGCCCTCTAACAACTTGAAGATATTTTCTACATAGTGCACTAATAAATAAATGGACAAACTTTGTTCACCCTTTAACAACAAAAAGCACATTTTCAAAACAAGGCAACCATCCAATATTGTAATTTGCCAAAGATTCCACATCCGAAATTGTTAGTCAAGTATAATGAGCTCCAAAATTTTGCATTTGAAGAAAACATCCACTTGATTTGCACAACTGAAACTCATTAACTTATTCTAGAGTTATATCTACAAACCAAATACTTTAAGATGCAATAAGCATAAATTGTTAACCTTAGAACCAGCTACAGACCTTCAACAGTATCCTAGGCAAATTCCCCAAGTTCTAAGCCAATAAGACCAGGCCCACCTAAGCCCAACCAAGCCCATCAGACGTGTGGTCATATTCAAAATATCACCCCCAATTACCTTGACTTCAATCTAACATAACTCTTTTAACAAGATCCAAAAGGGTGTTGAGTTATTTTATGTCTCTTTGAGATTTTTCATAATACACAGCTGCACCACCAAGAACGGACCTCAAAAGGCTTACACCCACACAACACCACCAAAAGGGTCTATTTCACAAGTCATGGAAAATGTTCAAGGCCATGTGGGCGCTGTCATGGCCCATGTTAAAGTCAGCCTAAGGCAAGTAAGGGGTTAGGGTCAAAATGGTCATTTTATCCATCAATGGGCTAACAACAACTGCAGACAGAAGAAAAAATAGATCTAGCGCTCCATCCAATATTGGGCTTCTAACAAATCTAAGCATAAGCCCAGATCAATTAAAACATCAAATGGATATCATCAATAAACAACCATTCCTAGTGCAAAATCAACACATGCAGTTATATATCAGCTGGGTTAATCCTAGGCTTCAAATAAACTTGCACATAAGCCACAAAAATCGAAAAACACACAAAAAACACAAGGCCAGAAAAAAAAAAAAACCGATTGCCAAGTGACTATGATAAACAAAATAAATAACAAAACAGAGAGGGAAAAATTCTTCATTTCAAGATCAACAACAATAAATTCATATATAATACTTGGCCTGTAAAATAAACACATAAAATCAGTCAAACTACGTAATCTAAAAACCAAAAAAAATAAAATCTAAAGTAAGACAACGAAGGTGGTCTCAGGCTTTATCACATCAAGAGGGGGAAAAAGTTGGTATTTTTACCTACAAAAACGGTGATTCTGAGAGAGACACAGATCCAGAAAGTGAATCAGAGACAGACCCAGATGAAGAAACGATTTACTTTTTGCTAATCTAAAGCTTAAACAACGATTTCCAGCTCCCTGCAACTGAGTGAGATCTAGGGTTCCACGGAGAGAGGAGAGAGGAGAGAGGAGAGAGAGAATTGGGCTTGAACCCGAGGGATCTAATTGGACCTTTCGTATAGGGTTGTTGGGACGGTGAAGCGATGGTGTTTGGGGAAGATTGAAAAATAAAGCGAATTGGATATGGACTTTGAGGTCCATTTACTGCTTTGGGGTCTCTATTTGTTTGTGTGTGTTGTAACTTTGGAATAGTCATATGACTCGTATGGGGTTCGCTTAGCCGAAAAGGACCACAGAGCCACTTTACGGTTGGATTTGGCCTTTGAGGTCCATTTATTGCTTACGGGTGCGTGTGTGTGTGTCACATTGTATATGTTCTCTTTATTTGTGTCCATTTTTTAATTACCATCATCGCCACATGATATGATATAATACAATATGATACGAATTTAAATTTGATATAATTAATTACATTTAATGAAATGTGAATCAAATTAGTTTTAGAAACAAAAAAAAAACTATATTGTTGGGTATTGTAAGAGGAAGATAAATAATTTCTCTCTTTTTTTTATTTTTTCAATTTAGTATTGAATAAGTTTTGTCAAAATAAATAGATTTACGACACAACTTGAATATGATACAATTAAAACTAACCCGCTACAATCGTGATATCATACAACTCAATACTCACCATTTATAGTTGTATTACTTGTATACTTAGATGGGGGGGGGAGATAATGTGTTGTATTTGTACATTAAAGGTAACTCGTATCTGAAGGTACTGTGTAATATAAATAATTTTAAGAGAGATATTAATAACTGTTAGATAAATTTATTTGAAATCGTTGAATAAATTTATCAAAATTTACTTCATTTTACATTATAAATTTGTATGGCTCGTGTGGTGGCTCACCCAAGAATGACTTGGACAGTTTAGGTATCTATTCCTAAAAGGGTCGGACCAGAGAGCCCACCTTTACGGTTGGTTATGAATATAGGGGAGGGTAGTTGTGTAGGTACGTGTAGCCCAACGAATAAGTGGATAAGTGTGGAGTATGGTCTATGATGGTGGGGGTCCACAGTATCATTATTTTGATATTTGAAAATACTCTCAATCATTAAAAAAAAAACAATTAGCCCAATGATGGGGCAAAAATTTCAATACTGGAATGTGACATAACCATTCTAAATCAAGGTAGTTATTCTTCGACCACAAGGAACCTCAAGTGATATCATGGTCGACTTATAAATTTAAATATCTTAATTTTGAATTTTAATAATTTTTTGTAGTCTTACCATAAGAGGTTTATTTCTCATAAATATCCTAGTTTCAGAGTGAATGTTCTGTCTTTTACCGGATCAAAAAGAAGATTAATTAAGATGTACATAAGCAAACTCAAATATCGTTGACCGTGGAACCAAAAAAAATGTTGTTCTTCTTCCTATTCTTACCCAAGGATATGACATGAAGTTCTTTTTATTGAGAAGAATTGTTTTATTTTATGTTATTTTTTTTTGTGTTTGGTGCAGTGAGTTAGGCAACTTCTGAGCATCTAACAAGGAATAATTTTTTTCCCTACCAATCTTATTGACATATTTGAATGAATAGAGTAATTTGAATTTGATTCAGTTTCAATTCATTTAGACTGTTGTTTAAAGTAGTCCAACGGAATTTGATTTTTAAATTCGTTGTGTAACTGTACCAAATTCAATCGATATGTAGCTCAACTGGAATAAACTAGATCTCTAAATAGTGATGTAATTCTTATTAGGAAAGGAAATTTTTTTTATTAGGAAACAAAATACAGAAAAGTCCTAATCGTACATGGAAACAAATTTTTTTTTCTAATAACAAAAATTTCATTTCTTAATATTTTGTTTCCTAATAACATAAATTTACTTTCCTAATACTCCCCCTCAAGTTGGTGTATGACGGTCTGTAATGCTCAACTTGTGAATGAAGTGGTCAAATAGTTCCCGACCCAAAGGTTTGGTGAAAAGATCTGCAATTTGATCACAAGCAGGGAAGTGCACCATAGAGATCAGATCACTACGAAGCTTCTCACGAATAGCGTGATCATCAATCTCAATGTGTTTTGTCCTCACATGGAAGATATGGTTCTGAGCGATATAGAGAGTGAGAATGATTATCACAATGAAGGGTCATTGGACGAGGATGAAGGACACCAAGATCGTGGAGAAGCTTCCGAAGCCATACTAGCTCACACGTGGTGATAGTCATGACCCTATATTCTACTTCAGTAGAGGAATGAGTTACAGTAGCTTGCTTCTTGGTCTGCCAAGAAATGGGATTGTCGCTAAGGCGAATGAAGTAGCCAATATTAGAGTGCTGAGACAAGGGAAAACTTACCCAATCGGAATCAGTGTAGGTAGCGACATGCAAAGTGCTGGTAGAAGAGAAAAGGAAGCCTTATCTAGGGAAGCTCTTTAGGTAACGAAGAACACGAACAACAACATTCAAATGAGTGGTCCAGGGCTGGTGTATGAACTGACTAAGAATGTTCATCGGGTAAACAATGTCAGGGCAAGTGATGGTGAGGTAGATTAAATGACCCACTAGTAGACGATAAGAGCCTGAATCAGGAGAAGATCATCGGTAGTGTTAATAAGTTTTAAATTTTGCTGCATGAAAAAGGAAGTGGGTTTAGCGCCCAAGTGACCACTGTTAGAGAGAATCTCCAAGGCATACTTCTGTTGATTGAGAAAAATCTTAGAAGGGGAACGGACAACTTCAAGACCCAATAAATACTTAAAGGGGCCAAGATCCTTGGTCTTGAACCGTTGAGATAGAAATCGCTTAAAGTGATTCACTTGGAAAAACATCATTGCCTAAAACAAGAATGTCATCCACATATACCAGAACAACAGTGAATGAAGATGTAGTCACATTAGTGAAGAGAGAATGATCCAATTGGGACTGCTAGCAACCTACATCAAGAAGAACAGAGTTGTTAAGATTGTAGATATATGTTTAGCTTTATTTTAGGATTTTTAGGATCTATTAGCTAAATTGTAGTGGTACTATTTAGTTTCCTAGTTGGTTTCTCTCTTTTTTATGTGTAGTATTTATATTAGACCTTGTTAATAAGAATTTCAACCTAATGCAATTCAAGCAGATCTTGCATTCTTGACATGGTATCAGAGCAATCCTGGATACTTAGGGTTGTCTCTTAAAATTTTCTTCTCCTTGTGTTTCCCGAAATTCGGCCACAACTTTACCATCTTCAATCATGGGTGAAAATACCAATACCCCATTCAAACAGGCAACTTCTGCCTCTAATCCCAATAATCCTTATTATCTCAATAATTCTGATAATCCGGGTGTCTCTATTGTGCCTCGAATCTTTAATGACAACAATTATGACAAATGGAGTCGTGCTATGAAGCTTTCAATAAGTGGCAAAAACAAATTAGGGTTTATTGATGGAACCCTAAAGCAGCCTGATGAAGATACACTTGGACACGAGTGTGCCTTGTGGCAACGCTGCAATGATACAGTTCATTCTTGGAAAGTCAGTTTAGTGGCCAAAGAATTCCAATATTCAGTACTTTGCAAGAATTTTGCATCTGATGCTTGGAAAGATTTGAAAGAATGTTATTCCCAAAGCAATAAAGCTTCAATCTATCAAATTCGACAACAGATCTATGAAATTCATCAGGATTAGTCCCCTGTGACGCTTTATTTCAACAAACTCAAAGGTTATTGGGATTAATTGTCTACACATTTACCACCAATTTCATGCTCATGTGAAGCGGCTAAAATTCTAGAAGCATGTGAACAAGATGAAAAGGTGATGAAATTTTTGATGGGCCTTAATTCTACATATTCTGCAATCCAAGGTCATGTTCTTATTACGAAACTTATGCTGACGATTAACGAAGCCTACAATATGGTCCTTCAAGAAGAAAAACTGCGAGAGATCAGTGCTTCTCACATTATTAATGATGTTGTTGCTCTTGTGGCCCATTGCCCACCATCTAGCTCTTCAAATCCACGTGACTTCTCTAATTCACGTCCTCCGTAAGCCATTGATAGTGGTGTCCATAACAATGAGCTTAATGGTAATGAATTTAATGGTGTTGGCAACCGCAACAGTGGTAATTGTAGTGGCACACCTTCGGGTGGTGCCAATCATGGTAATTTCGGACGTGGAAATTCTAATCAAACAGGCACATGTGGAAAGCGGTCTGTTTTTATTCATTGTCGTGGGCTTGGATTATCTAGCCTTGGTCACACTATTGAAGTTTGTTGGCAACTTCATGGTTATCTCGAAGGTCATCGGCTCAACAATCCACCTAATAACTCATCTGGTAAAACAAATGGCCCCAATTATTTTGCTCATCAAGCCAAACCAACAACAGGCCCTAATTTGACTCCCAACTTTACACCCATGCAATATAAGCAAATCATGGCTTTACTCAATGAAGGTACACATCCTTTGGCAAATGTAACAGGTAAATCTCTCTTGACAACCTCATTTTCTTTACCACCTTCATCTTAGATTATTGATACCGGTGCTACTGACCACATGATTCCTTCACCTCATTTGTTTACATTAAAATTTCAGGTCTCAAAAGGCCCCATTCGTCTACCCAATGGCACTATTGTTCCAATCCACTCTAGTGGATCTGTTACTCTTGATTCTAATATTGTTCTTGATAATGTTTTATATGTACATTCCTTCAACGTCAATTTATTGCCAGTTCATTAACTTACAAAAATTCTTAATTGTTCTGTGACATTTTTTCCCACTTTTTGTATTTTTCAAGACCTTGCAACAAAAAGGACGAATGGGTTGGGTAAAGAAGTTGATGGACTCTATTTGCTTCAATTCCCTTCTTTGTACACCCTAGCCTCGAAATCTAGTATGTCTTTCCAAATTTGGCATCAAAGACTCGGCCACCCTTCTGCTACTAGAACTAAAAAATTATCTCAAGAAGTTTCCAGCATTTGTTTTGATTCCTTTCTATTTTGTCCTTACTGTCCGTTAGCAAAACAAACTAGTATTTCATTTAATACAAGTTCTAATATGACAGATGCGCCTTTTGCTTTAATCCATTGTGATATATGGGGTCACCAACCTATTGCTTCCTTATCGAAAGCTCATTATTTTTTAACTATAGTGGATGATTTTTCTCGTTGTAAATGGGTTTTTTTAATGCAATTTAATCCAAGGCTTGTGACTTACTAAAAAAATATTTCCGCAGGATTGAAACTCAATTCAATTGTTCCATTAAACAATTGCGCTTTGACAATGGCATGGAATTTTTTTCTCATGACTTTCGCCATTTTCTTCATGAGCGTGGTGTCATCCAACAACACAGTTGTGTTGGCACCCCCCAACAAAATTGGTTGTGGAACGCAAACACCGTCACCTCCTTAAGGTGGCTCGTGTACTCCATTTTCACTCTCATTTACTCATGCCGTTTCAGGGTGATTGTATTCTTACGACCACCTATCTTATCAATCGGATGCCCACTACTATTCTTGCTAGAAAATCACTATATGAGATCTTATTTCACACTAAGCCCTCCTACAACCACCTTTGTGTTTTTGGTTGCTTATGCTATGCCACCACCCTTTTTCAAAAAAATAAATTTGACAGTCGCGCACGTCAATGTCTTTTTCTTGGTTATCCATTTGGCTAAAAAGGCTATCATCTTTTTGATCTCACAACTCACCAAATCTTTGTGAGTCGGGATGTTATTTTCACGAGTCTCAATTTCCCATGGCACCCACTTGTGATTTGCCCCATAGGCCATCTTCTTCCTTTCCCTCACTTTTGCCTATTTCTTGTAGCCTTCCTGATCCCAAATTTACCGTGGTCGAGTCCCCTAATGACCTTCAATCCCCTCTTGGCATAACAAGCCAGCCCGTCTCTAATCCGGCCCCTAACATAGTCCAGCCCCTTACTAAAAACTCATCCTCACCTGGCCTAGCCAGCAACTCCTCGCCTAGCCCACCCACTGTTTCACCCATATTGCCTTCTTACGATTAGCCCATTGTTGCTTCGCCAGTCTCCGTGCGACGCTCAACTCGCATTCATCAACCTCCTTCACATTTTGAGGATTATCATTGTACAACACTATTGTCTTTCGTCCCCGACTTGTCATTTACTTCAATGCAGGTTCGCCACTCAACTACTCACTTTCTCATCTCTAATTTTGTTTCCTATGATCGTTTTTCTCCCTCTCATCACTCTTTTATAGCCTCAATATCTACAACCACCGAACCTACTACATTTGCTCAAGCGGTTCAAGACCCTAATTGGCGCCAAGCCATGGATGTTGAACTTGCCGCTTTGGAAGCCAATCACACATGGACTTTAGTTCCTTTGCCACCTCAGACAAAACTCATTGGCTAGAAAAATGGGTTTATAAGATCAAACATAAAGCTAATGGTTCCATTGAACGATACAAAGTTCTTCTTGTTGCCAAGGGTTACACTCAACATGAAGGTTTGGATTATCATGAAACATTTGCACTTGTTACAAAATTAACAACTGTGTGTTGCCTTTTAGCAGTTGCTGCAGTGTGTAATTGGGCTTTTCATTAACTTGATGTCAACAATGTCTTCTTCATGGTGATCTTAGTGAAGACATCTATATGAAACTTCCTCTTGGTCTTGGCCAATAGGGAGAGAAACGAGTTTGTAGCTTGCAAAAATCCACTTACGGTCTTAAGCAAGCTTCCTATAATTAGTTTGCCAAATTATCATCTGTTTTTCATACTGCATATTGCTGTCAATCCCCTTTTTCATGAGAGAACAAAACATATTGAACTGGATTGTTATCTTATAAGAGAAAAGATTCAATAAGGGCTCTTGTAAACGAAATGTGTTCCCAGTTCACATCAATTGGCTAATTTGTTTACCAAGGCTCTGGGCAATGTTCAGTTCCAATTTCTTCTAAGCAAGTTAGGCATTACTAATCTCCATGCTCCAACTTGAGGGTGAGTGTTAAGATTGTAGATATATGTTTCGCTTTATTTTATGATCTATTAGCTAAATTGTAGTGGTAGTATTTAGTTTCATAGTTGGTTTCTATCTCTCTTGTACGTGTAGTATTTATATTAGACCTTGTTAATAAGAATTTCAACCTAATGCAATTCAAGCAGATCTTGCATTCTTGAAAAGAGTAAAGCTTGAAAAACCAATTGCGGGAAGCCTATTTGAGCCCATACAAAGATTTTCTTAGCCAACAAACTCTAGTCTGCCCCTTAGTGAAATATCCATGGGGAAGGGTCATGTAAACCTCATCATCAAGATCACCATGTAGACAGATGTTATGAACATCAAGTTGATGAATAATCCAATTCCTACCTAAAGTCATAACCAAAACACAACGAATAGTAACCATCCAAGCAACGAGCACAAAGGTTTCATGGTATTCGAGCCCCTCAACCTGTGTGTAGCCCTTAGCCACCAACCAATCCTTATGGCTCTCAATGGAACCATTAACCCAAATTTTGGTCTTGAAGACCCACTTGCAACCAATTGGTTTCTTGCCAGGAGGAAGATACTTGAGAGTCCAAGTATTATTGGCCTCCAGAGCACTAAGTTCAGCGGATATGACCTCATGCTAATGAGAACGATGAATGGCCTAAGAGTAGGAGGAAGACTCAACAATAACAGTAAGAGTAGCTAAAAAGGCAAAATGAGAAGCATAAAAATGAGAATAACAGAGGAAATAAGTAAGTGAATGAGAAGTACCTAAGGACTGTGGAACAGATGAAGGTGTAGTGGGCTCTGCATGGAGGGTAGGACAGATTTAATCACGGAGGTGGAGGGGGCGAGTAATCGAACGTCGTGGAAGAGAGAGTGGTAGGGGTGGAAGAGGTGGCAGTGAAAGTGTTTAAAGTGAGGGTAGTGATGATATATCAGACGAGGAAGTGGGAGTGATCTCTGGGTTTGGGGTAGACATCAAGAGTTTCAAGAACTAGATGGGGAAAGATAGGAAAGGGAAGGGCGGAAGGATATAACAGAGTGCAAAAATGAAAGCCCATTTCGTAGAAGGTCACGTCCCTAGAGATTTTTTTTTTGTTAAAGTCAAGATCATAGACACGATAGTCTTTGTGTGAGCTAGGGTAACCTAGGAAGACACATTTGGTAGCACAAGGTGAAAATTTATCACGATGAGCTTTGAGTGTGTGCGCATAACAAAGACAACCAAAGACGTGTATACGATCATAAGATGGTAGCTTATTAAAGAGTAGTTAGAAAGGAGATTTATTTTGGAGATAAGGAGATGTTGTTCGGTTGATTAAGTATCTGTAGTGAGGACACACTCACCCCAGAACCTAATGGGAATGTTGGCTTGGAAACAGAGACAATGAGCTACATTCAAAAGGTGTCTGTGTTTACGTTTAACCACACAATTTTGTTATGGAGTCTCAACATGCCATTGTCACTAAAGAAATTTTGCAAAGAATTAGACAAAAATTCATCACCACTGTTAGGGCGGACATGTTTAACTCANAACATGCCATTGTCACTAAAGAAATTTTGCAAAGAATTAGACAAAAATTCATCACCATTGTTAGGGGCGGACATGTTTAACTCGNACAATTTTGTTATGGAGTCTCAACATGCCATTGTCACTAAAGAAATTTTGCAAAGAATTAGACAAAAATTCATCACCACTGTTAGGGCGGACATGTTTAACTCAAGTATAAAATTGATTCTCGACAAGCGCAAAACAAATGTAGGCAAGAGAAGGTTTTGGATTTAAAGCACATGAGGTAAACCCAGGTAGCATGTGAAAAGTCATCAAGAATAATGAGAAAAAAATGTGCACCACTAGTGGATTGTGTGTGATAACCTCCCCAAATATCAACAAAAATTCGATTAAAAACTACTACACTTTTATTAGCAAAATCCAGAAAAGGAGTTCGAGTGTGCTTGGCACGAGCACATACATCACAATTATTAAAAGAAAAAGAAAACTTATTAAAACTAGGAAAATGAAAAGTAGAAAGATGACTGACNCCCCAAATATCAACAAAAATTCGATTAAAAACTACTACACTTTTATTAGCAAAATCCGGAAAAGGAGTTCGAGTGTGCTTGGCACGAGCACATACATCACAATTATTAAAAGAAAAAGAAAACTTATTAAAACTAGGAACATGAAAAGTAGAAAGATGACTGACGTGTTGGTGCCAAAGGGCTTTAGTAGGATGACTACTAGCAGAGGGGGTCATAGGTGGAATAGGATGGTAGATGTAGAGCATGTTGCATGCCTCACCCGTTCCAATCAACCTCTTCATGAGATGGTCATGAAAAACACAAGAGGAACAAAATAAAATAGCAACACAACCAAGATAATTTGTAAGCTTTCGAATAGAAAGAAGATTAAATTTAAATGTAGGAACATAAAATACATTCAATAGATGGAAAGAAGAAGAGAGGTGAATATCACCGATTCCTTCAATATAAACCAAATTCCTAGTAGGTAAGCGAATGTAATGAACATTGATAGGACGAACAAAATTACAAAATAAGCTATAATTAGGAGACATGATCACTAGCACCTCTATCAATCAACCAGTCATAATTGGGATTAAAGGAAAGAGATGAATAAGAGAATATAGAGGAGTTACCAAAAAAATTGGCAGCAAAAGGTGCAGGTGTGAGAAGATCAATCAGTTGCCGATATTGCTCAAGTGTCAAGCTAGGGACCATGATAGGTGAGGAGGACAACACTGCCAGAATGTGATTGGCAGCCTGCTGGATGGAAGGCCTGCCAAGAATAGACTTCTTGAAATTACGAGGTTTCACATCGGGGGAATCAGAAGATAGAAGATGATAAGGAGAAGAGCCATCCACGACGGCTGCTGGAGGATAGGCATCGACAGGAGGTTGGTTGGGGATGGGAGAAGGTGCCGCCATATGGTTTTAGAATTTTTTTAGGTCAGGCCTCAAAGAAAGAAAAGGCTCTGATACCATCTTAAGAATCGTGGAATGAATTTCTTAATTCAATCATTCACATGAATATTCCTTTATAATATAATAAGGGCAAGACAAAAGAAAAGTTCTAGTTGTTCATGAAAACAAAAATATTCTTTCCTAATAATTATAACCAAACAGTCCCTAATACAAGATTTTTTTTTGTTGAACTGTGTCCCTAATACATGAGGAACAAGCCCAAATTTATACTACAATAGCTCAAGACTATATATGCTTCTCCCTCACTATCTTCCTAGATTTTTTAGGATATCTGAACTTTTTGGTTAATTATAAAAATGGCAATTGATTATTTAGTATCCAAGATCAATGACTTCTTCTCAATCAATTCGTATAGGTTCAAGTAGCTAGAGAGTATGTAACATTAAGTAAATTGGTATTTTAATAGCCACATCATGTAAGGATTAAATTTTAGGCCAAACATGTAAAAATTTGTTAGTTATAAATGTTGGGGCGAGATTGAAAGATAGGAGCTCTAGATACGATATTATTTCGAATCACCAATCACTCTAAAAGACTGAGCTATTAAAAAATATACACTTGAATGTTTATGTATACATCTGTCTGTTCTCATTCCAAGAATGAAGTAAGATTGTACCAACATACACTGTGGGGGTAGGGATTGTTCCATCCTAGAGAGTAAATTGTCTATAAGTTGCTCATCTAAAACTTATTGATAGGTCGTGCCATATTTGTATCATGTAAATGTTATATCATATTCAAATTTGTTAAAATTGTGTTTATAATCAAATAGATATAGGTTTGAATCTTGTATATTCTTGTGTTAACCCATTTATTAAGTAAGCTTGACGGTTAATCTAGACACATTAAGGCTAAACTGTATGTGATGATTTTGCATCAATTTTATTGGATCAACTAGGATTTTTTTTTTGTTCGGATAATTGGTAAAGTATACACCTATATATTCTCTTGTGGCATCATAGTGTGATGACCCAGTGTGACATCTTTATTAAAACCAACTGAATGTGTGTGTTTAATTGTAGTGTCAAAGCCTTATGTCAAGGATGTCATACTGGATCGTCACACAATGATGACATTTTATTGTTCCATATTGGATTGTCACACTATGATATACTTTCTTCTTCTGTTCATTTCAATCTTTTTTTCAAAACATGGAAAACATGTTTCTTGAACGTTTAATGGAAATATGGTGACAATTGAAGGCATGAATAAAAAGGATTAGATTATGGATTTCTTAATCCGGTTAGGCAACTGGAGCATTGTTTTGAAGGGTTGTAGTTTTTTTCCTTACTAGTGGACTTATTTTCGAAATATTTTCCTTAATGGACTTAAACAGTAATAAGTCTAATTAAGTGTACCGGCCTCCAAAAATAATTTTTTTTTTTTGTAAGACTAGAATTTAAAATCTCAATATAATAACCCTTATAGAGGTTTTCATCCGAACTTCCCTAACAGATCCAGTAGAAGTGCTTCATTTTGACACTCTGTTTTAGCTGTTTTCTTGATGCTCTGAACCTAAACAATGGATAAGAATATTTGGACTATTAAGTTTAGGAACCATATTAAATTGAAGCTTAGTTTAGCAGACCAGACCTATATTTTTTAATTAGTTTGGCGTCAGAAAGTGGAAAATAATTGTTCTTGTTTTTATTTTTTATAGTTCATGATCAATCTCACACGTCCCTTTTTTCTAATTTATCTAAGAGATGAAGAACAATGGCAAAGAACCGATGAGAATCTAACCTAAAATATGCCTAAGATACGACAACTCATCAAGAATCGAACAAAAATTAGGTTCGAATACAAGGGTTGAGATCGGATCGGACCGGATCGGATAGCTAATCCTTTATTCTTCTCAAGTGCTTGTTGAGCTTTTGGAACACAATACAACTAATGTTTCATAACTTTTTTGATTTGTGTAACAAAGGGCACATGAATTACAACACATTGTACAATTAACTATTGTCACTGTCTTGTTCAAGCAGGACCCAAATTCCTTGCATCGGGACCTTGCTGCAGGATTTCTTTTTTTAATTTTTTCTTTTTTTATTTTCTGTTTAAAAAATTTAGGATGGGAAGCTGTTGTGGCTTATTTTAAAATATAATAAATAAATAAAAACACATAATATTGTAGGTTAATGAAAAGATGGTCTAGTGATTGCCAGCTAACTTAAACGACCCACTAATTTCCCTGCGGGAGACAGAATAATGCATTCACGTTAGCACCCCCCCCCCCCCCCCCCCC
>CAUOFW020001480.1:851445-944173 GCA_963454935.2 Ilex paraguariensis | reverse complement strand
CCCCCGCCACTGCCGCCACCACCGTCACCGCCGCCCCCATCGTCGTCGTCACCATCACCATAACCACCGCCACCGCCACCGCCTCCACATCACCATCACCGCCACCACCACCAGCCCCACCACCCTTACCATTGCCGTCACTCTCAACGCCACCCTCGTCGTCACCACCGCCACCATAATTATTGTCACTCACCACAACCATCACCGTCTCCTACCACCACCATTGTCGCCCACCACCTCTCACCCCCACTAAAAATTGATAGTTAAATTTATTTATCTCTTCTCTATGTTTGTGATTTGATTTTGGATATGAATATAATTACGTTTATTGTTTACTATTTTTTATTATTCTGTGTTTTCAGGCGCATGCAAGAATTAATATTATTATATTCTAAAAAAAGTAAGATATTTTATATGCCTTGGAATTATTGCTCTATGTGATTTAACTTTAGAGGGTGAAGCTTTGGATTTGCACTAATTATGTTGCTTTAAAGCTAAACATGTGGACATGGGTGTGATTAAATTAACGTTTGAAATTCCACCAACCGCCCATTCCAAGTCAAAAAGGAGTGATATTTGTTTGTCTGTTTTGTCATGTAGTTCTTTTTATGAAGAAAAAGAGAGGGTTGAAAAGTTGGGATTTGACTGGCTTCTTTTTGTGCTTTGTGTATAAGGTTGAATAAAGAGGCAAGGAAAGTGAAAATCAAGAGATAGGGAAATAAAAAGAAGGTATCAAACATAATCTTCTTGATTCTGTGGCCCTATTGTTTTGTTAGTAATTGGGCCCTTTCGTTCACGATATGATGTTGCACCGACGAATACCATTGAACCCGAAGCTGTAAATCTTGAGTGAAAAATGTCATTTAAAACATTCCAAGACAAAGTTGTTGTAATTCTGCAGTAATATGCCATTTTTACATCTCTCTCATCAACTAGAAGGGAGTAAGACATACATTGACCGCAGCGTCGCGGAACAATGTTGAACAATATGTATAGATGCTATATAAAAAAAAAAGTTGAATATGACAAGGAATTTTGGCCATACTATGGCATTGTGGAAGAGGTATCAGCCAATTCAGTGATATTGAATCACATGAGATTAATTCAAAGGCGTCTAGGCCGAATTGTGTGAAGCTAGTGATTTACAATATAACATAGAACATTATTGGATGGGAAGGTGAGGCCAATATTTACACACATTACCACAAAAATGTATATGCATGCATGGTGGTCTTCGCTGTTCAAATGTTAAATGTTTACGGATACCTAATTTCATTGTGCTCCTGGGAGTTTTTTTGGACGTGTTAAGTATGGGGGAATGTAATTTGACCTTTGAACTTCCTGCATACTTCTTCTGATTTCCAAAGCAAGTTCTTAGAGAAGACTACAGGACTGTAAAATTATGCATATATATCCCTAAAATTTGAACTTCGACGCTCATCAATACTAAGTTCGTGTAATCTATGCCGTTCTTACTATTTCTTAAATGGTTAACGACAGTTTTGAAGACTGCCAATGACTTATGTCATGTCATATTGTTGAGTTGCACAAATTACATCGTGTTAAAATTTGTACGACATATACAGGGTGTGTTTAAATGGGGTTGAATTTAATTAGCAATCCATCAAGTCTAGCTCCATATCTAGTTACCTACTAATAAGGGTGTCAAACATGTCGGGTTGGTTCATTTCGTGTGAGGTTAATTTTGGGTTTATGTTGAAAATTCTCAAAACCCAAATTTAACATATTTAATAATCGTGTCGAGATGCGTAAACACTAATCTGACTTGATCATTAAACGGATTACTTGAACTCGACCTATTTCACACATTTAATAAAATAAGTCATTTCCGGGTTAACACATATAACATGGTTTCTTTAACCTATTTAACACAAGTAACATAACACAGACATGTTTAACATACATAACTTGTTTTTACACATATTCATTACCATTAAATACACCATTCAATCATTCATTCAAAATTTCAAATATTTTTTTCACAAAAAACATATCACATCTCATCAATAAAATTAATTAAAATACATTCAAATTGCAACTCAAAAATTAAAGCAAGAACTATACTGTCAAATACCATAGTAGAAGTAAGAATTAATAAATAATAATGTTAATATCATATCAGTCATACATAATAGGCAAATTATGCTGTCGTAAACGAGTTAAATGGGTCTACAATACAATGGATTAAGTCAGGTTCGTATCCGAATTATGTCAATTCGTTTAAAATATACGAGTTAATCAGGTCAAAATTAAGTTGACCTANTCTACAATACAATGGATTAAGTCAAGTTCGTATCCGAATTATGTCAACTCGTTTAAAATATACGAGTTAATCAAGTCAAAATTAAGTTGACCTGATTTTGATATAATCTCCACATGATTTTTTTGTGTTTAAGCGTGTTGATGTATTTTAATCCATCAACTCGTTTCATTTTATTAAGAGTAATTGCTGCTAACTGTCCAGTCTGTCCATGATGAAATAGAGCCCATTTTCTTTTTCAAGTCCATTTCATGGTAGACAAAGTTCCCAATCTTCGTTGTTGGGGCACTTTCACGCCACAGTGAAGAGCATGGTTTTGCAGGTTTGATATGATATTTCTGATCAAATAGTCGAAGTGGTTAGATCATTGATGCCAATAGCGACTTGACTCTTCTATTGCTCCAATGTTGTTGCCAATATTCGACAAGAGAGAGATATAGAGAGTGTGACCTGCCATAGGGCACCGATGTCATATCACATACAAATCGACATCCTTTTGCACTTGATAAAAACAAAAAATTTGGTACTGACCTGCAAAATTGTACGAGTTTAACTTAAAATCTTCGATTCGGNTAAAAACAAAAAATTTGGTACTGCCCTGCAAAATTGTACGAGTTTAACTTAAAATCTTCGGTTCGAAACTTAAGAATACAACTGTATTGAATATTTGGTAGAGTGAGTTTCGCTGCCCTTGTGGTCCTGCTGGACTACAATTTGAATTAGTCGGAGCCTACTGTGACTACTGGATACCGGATGGTCTAGACCAAAAAAAAAAAAAAAAGAAGTTATACAAGTTGAAGTTGAGATACAAGTTTTTGTGTTTGTTTACCACAAAAAATTTACAACTTTTTAACATAGTTTACAAATCTTATGGTTTAAATTACAGCAATTTAAGGGACATTTACATCTTTTGTGGTACTGCAGTCTTCTCCTTGATACGATGCTTGGACCAAATTTTTTGGTAATTCAAGATGCTCCCTATGATTCAAAAATCTCAAGTTCCGGAAAAAATCAGTAATGTGTTGTGCACTAGATATTTTGGATCAACACATAATGACTAGGATTGTCAATGCAGCGGATTTTAATCTAAATCTCAATCAATTTAGCCTGATGTGAATTAATATTTAAATATGTTTACTCGGCTCCAAATTTGATAAAGTTTTTTAAAGGGATTTGAATTTAAATATATACAAATCTGATTTGATAAAAATTTGATATAATATATATATATATATATACATATACACATATATACATATATATTTAATTGAAAGAAATTATTGTATATATTTATACATACTTATTTAGATTATTAATAAGATTGACATGAAACTAAATATAAATTATTGATTAGAATGATTGATTGATTAAATTATGTTGAAAGTTAAATTAAATTTGGTAAAATTATTATTTCTTTTATGAAATTTTGTTAGAATTCAAATTTTCAGATCGAATTGAATGTCCAATTATTAACGGATCGGATTCGGAACTCAAATTTTTTTTTTTATCGAATTTGGATCTGGACAAATCAAGATCAGATAAAAATCCGATCCGATCCATTGAAAACCCTAATGACTAGGATATGAGATTTGGGTAGTAATGGTTCATAAAATTCTAGTTTCAAAATAACAAAAAAGGTGGTCCACTATACAGGCTTAGCCTCTTAGGAGGGTTAGAAAGACTGGACATAAACCATAAATATAACAGTAATGGACCAACTTGAATTCTTGATGTTTAGGTTATAATGGACCAATTTTACTGTCGCCCAACCTCAAAGTAGAATTTTGTGCTCCAAGTCAGTCATCGGTACACTGTACACAATCACAGCAACAACCCTCTCAATTAGCATCAGTAGGCCGTCAGCGACGACCGACCACATTGCGGCTCACCACAGAAACACAAAGGAGCATACATGACATCGCATCCAAAAAGCAAAACAATCTACAAATTGCTTAGCAGGCATTCAAAACTACTTTTCTTGTTTTTGAAAACAGAGACAACACTCACAATAACTCTGCATAAGTAGTGTTAGGACTACGTTGCCCTAATCTTGTTTTTCAGAATGGAGTTAAAGTTACATCTCAATCTGGTTAGGTTACTATAGAATGTAGTTCTTTGCGATTAAAACTAATATTTAGATCGATCAAACATTGTTACCATCGAGGTTTTTGATCCCAACACTTTTGGATCGACCTTAACTTTTTTTTTTTTTGGGTCATTACTTGACCTAATTCAGGCTTGACTTAACCAAATGAGTTGCAACTAACCCATAACCAGTTATAACTTTCGATATCGTAGTGGTAACCCTAGTATTATCGCAAATGCAATTTACTTAATTGCCTGAATTATAAACTGCTGCTTCTTTTTCAGTGAAAAAGCCTAGTCTAAACGGTTGCATTAATTCAGTTGAATGCCTCTATTTCTTTTTCGGGGTTCACAGACCAGCCATGCTTCAATGTCTGGCCTATTTAAACTAATATTCTGAACCTACCAACCACCCACCAATCAGGCAAATCATACTAAAATGATGCAGTTCTAAATCTCTGCCTGGCATTAGCTTTAGATACCCTTTAGATATTTCTTTTATTACCTTTATTTCTTTAAGTTGAGGGCGGGCATATAACCTAATAGATACGAGATCAATTACCAGGTTGAGTCAGTCAAAATAGTTTTTGAAAAATAAAAGTATCATGGATAGCAACATAGTTATATTGGTATAGGGGCATAGCCGTGTCTACATGTGAAAATAAGATTTTATATATCTAATCTTCAGATTTTATAACGGTGAAGTCTCGTGCACCGGACTTTCTGAGTTCTGAATTTTTCATAGACTGGTCATAGCTTAATCTCACAGTGCCTAAGAAAAACTTCAGTGGTGCCAATTTGTTAACAACAATGAGCTTTCTATTTTTCAAGGAAGTTTGAAATCAAACAAAGCAAGTAGTTGAAGGGTGCTTGAGAGCTAAGTTTTATTTTTTTTTAAAGTTCTTACCAATGTCCATCTCTTCAGATTGGAAAAATCCTTTTTTTTTTTTTTTTTTTTTTATTATTTCTAGATTGTAAAAGATCATAACGAAAAGATTTGGCAGCATTATGTTCAAGTGAAAATTTGAAATTGGCAAATTAATCAAGAAAATATAAACAAGTTTAACCATATCTGACTCATTCAACCAATTAGAACTGATAATTGAGTCAAGTTTATCGAACTTATTTTTTTAAATAAGTCTAAAAAATTATTCAAACTAGACAAACCCGAATAATTTAACTATTTTACGTATAAATGAACTGAGTCTAAAAAATTGTTCAAGCTCAGCCGAACTAGAACATAAACTGTGCTTAAGTCGAGTCTTCTTCGAGCTGAGCCTGAGATGACTCGATGCGAAATATTCATTCAACTATAAAAAAGCAAATGCAAAATCTCAACCACCATTCCAATGCGAAAATATATATTAAATCTGGGTTCCAAAATGTGCATTTATAAAAAAGTAGAGGATAGTTGGTGACTTTTGTAACTATCCTACTATGCTAAACACCAAAAAAGACTCTTAACCCACCAAAACAAACTGCCAAGAGCTGATTAGATATATAAAAGAACAACAATTTTGCACAGGGTTTATTTTTTTTAATAAAAGCTTGACAAGTGTAGAGATTGCTTATTTTATTATTTTAATTTTATTTATTATTTTCACTATTAAAGATAAAAAATAAATTAAAAAAATATCAAAAGGCTTAAAAAAATTTGGGTCACCTACATGTTTGTTTGAGGGAGAGAGAGTGGGGGTAAAAAAAAAAGCTGATTTTCACATAGGGACAAAGTTTAACCTTTGTCACAGAAATGTATGGGATCATCCAGAGGTAATAGCAAAAAGCAAACAAGAGGAACTCACCATTATTGAAGATAAAGAGGAAAGGGCAGGGAATCTTCTCTGCAACATACCCCAGTTTTCACCCACTCTGATTGCGTGCTTAGAATTTTAACTGTACAAAATTACAAAACAAACACCTCCACACACAAAATCTACAAGACGAATGACTTTTTGAACCCGGACAAAACTTCAAAGTCTCAATTTGTATCTTAAAAAATTAAAATTTTCGTATTGCACCCGCGATAATATAAAAAGTATCAATGTGATCTTCTCTCTATCAAAGTTGAGTATAATACTATACCATAAAAAAACTTAAAATCGAGTAATGTACAAGCAATTATGTGCAAAAATGGAAAAAAATATTATACACGTAGTCAAAAAAATGTTGGACAAATCATAGAAAAATTCAGAAAGATATTCAAGAAGCATGAAAAGCCTTTTTTGTGAAGAGAAAATGTAAGAGTTTATGTGATTTTTTTTGAAATCATAGGTCACAACAAATGTTGTTAAAACATGGGTTTGAATTCTATGTAACTGTCAAGGAATTACCATACTGCAAGCAGATAGAAGGGTAATCAGAAAAAGAAAAAAAAAATTCAGAAGCAACTGTGAGAATTTATGTGATTTTTGCAAAATTATAGGTCATAAATGTTGTTTCAAAAATCTGATGAAATGGTTTTGAAAGTTGTATGTATATAATTTGCAAGGAATTACCTTCCTGCATGCCGATAAAAGCCACATCTTAACTGATCAACAAAAAAAAAAAATCCATTTTTTTTCAGAAGAAAATGTAAGAATTTGTGTGAATATTGCCAAGTTATAGTTAATAAATTTCCTTTAAAAATCTGATGAAATGGGTTTGAAATGCTATATAATTGGCAATGAATTGCGTTACTGTATGCAGATAAAAGCCACATTTTAACTCAACTAGAAAAACAGTTTTTTTTCAGAAGAAAATATTGGAATTTATATGAATTTTTCCAAATTATTGGTCCTAAATGTTGTTTAAAAATTATTTGAAATGGATTTGAATTTTATAAAATTGTCAAGGAATTACCTTACTGCATGCAGATTAAAGCCGCATCTTAACTCAACTAGAAAAACCACTTTTATTTTAAGAAGAAAACGTAAGAATTTTCTTGGATTTTTCCAAATTACAGGTAATAAACGATGTTTACAAAATCTGATGAAATGGGTTTGAATTTTTATAGAAATGTCAAGGAATTACCTTACTGAATTGCAGATAAAAGGGAAATATTAGCACAATTGAAGGAAACAGTGGCCAAATCCTGAATCGCCATGTTTTCCCACAGCTTTCTTGAACTTCACAGTTTGGTTTAGAGAGATCAAAACAGTAGAAGAAGTTCAAGAAAGCTGTGGAAAAGCATGACAGGACTTGCAGAACTCTTCAATTTCACCTCAGATCTCCTCTCTCGCTCTCTCTCCATGCCTTGCTGTAGGAGAGATGAGTAAAGAATTGTTATAAGCACCCCCCCCTCCCAAACACACACAGAGATATATACTCACAGATACGTGTGTGTGTGTGTGTGTGTGTGAGAGAGAGAGAGAGAGAGAGAGAGAGAGAGAGAGAGAGAGAGAGAATGTGAGTGAGAGGGTGACTGCAGGAGGAGTGGAGGGAAAAGAGGCATGCCCATACAAATTGTCATGGACCACACTAGCATACACAATCTGTGTACCAGCTTTATAGAGAGGGCAAGAGGGGGAAGTAGGGTTCACTTCACTCACAAGGTGCATCTTACCAGCATAAAGTCTGCTCTAATTGTGGTTGCACAGTGGGGTAGCTATACTACAACGGAATACTAGTTAGAAAAGAGTTCGAAGAAATTAGGTCTGAACAGTATTACTCAATAGAATTACTCTTCCAAATACCAATCGGAAATAAATGAATTAGAAACTGTTTTTTCTACCCCACAAAAAATTCAAACAAAAGACACTCGGATATGGAAAAAAAACTTTTTACTAAAGATGATAAATTTGTATATATCTTATCTTTTGAGACTCCACAATAACGAAAGCTCGTGCATTTGACTCTCTTTTTAAAATTAAATCCTTAAAAAAGAAAAATAAGAGAAAATTATAAAAAAAACACCCCATCCCCATTACATGCAACCATGGGAGAGCTTGATCATCTTTTAATTTGTTGGGTATGAGGGGTATGGGTATTTATGGTCCCCAGTCCTTATGTTCTTTATTTCTGCATCAAACACATACTAATATATATTATCATGGTATTAGTAACTGTCGAAAATATAGATTTTGCCGTGCAAGTATGACCATTCTAGAACACTTGAGGTCCCTATTTGCAATTTTTTAGCTCCCAAGGCTGGGTAGAGAGGAAATATCTAGGGTGCATGGTGTAACCCTTGTCCAAGTGGCATAAATTAATGGTGAATGACTAAGTTTTAAACAAAGTTTCAATGTTTGCTCTAACTTTACAGCTACTTTTTCTTTGATATATATAAAAAAGTTCACAAAAAGGTCACCTTTACTTGAATTTTCTTGGTGTAAAAATAATAGTATGATAGCTGTACTGGATGCTTGGCCAGTACTCCTACATATACACCTCACTCAGAGCTTGGTTAGCTACACAACCATTAAAAGAACTAAGCATCACAACTGATTTCACTGCAAGTAGGTAGGTAGCTGCTGTCTGCCACATTTTTATTTGGAAGGGGAAAACCATCTCAGCCACACGTCCTCTCAAGAACATGGTTACAATACGAATCTCAGATTCACACAGTCATCCACTAACCAATATCTTGGTTATCCCAAGTTTATCTGAACAATAACTCCAAGTTCTATGAAATTTGAAAGACTTCAGTCAATAATGTATAAATTTACATCTCGTTCTTCGTTTGACCACTGAACCAACCCAGTGAATTGGTATGTAGCAGCCACACTTGATGATGCTTGTGTTCCAAGGAGTATTTTCAACTTTGATGAACACCATTCTACTATGTACCATGTTTATGATTTAATATTTTAAATTGGGCCGATTGGCATAATAATAAAAATTATCCACCTCTCTTAAAAATTTCAGAGTCCCCAGAGGAATCAACATGCTCCAATAATTCTTGAATAATTGACTTTGAAAATTCAGAACTTTACAAACACTTCTTGACTTTAACTCTTGAAAGACAATACAACCCCACTTACATCTATAGTAGATGGGNTATAGATTTTGCCGTGCAAGTATGACCATTCTAGAACACTTGAGGTCCCTATTTGCAATTTTTTAGCTCCCAAGGCTGGGTAGAGAGGAAATATCTAGGGNTATTATCATGGTATTAGTAACTGTCGAAAATATAGATTTTGCCGTGCAAGTATGACCATTCTAGAACACTTGAGGTCCCTATTTGCATGGTGTAACCCTTGTCCAAGTGGCATAAATTAATGGTGAATGACTAAGTTTTAAACAAAGTTTCAATGTTTGCTCTAACTTTACAGCTACTTTTTCTTTGATATATATAAAAAAGTTCACAAAAAGGTCACCTTTACTTGAATTTTCTTGGTGTAAAAATAATAGTATGATAGCTGTACTGGATGCTTGGCCAGTACTCCTACATATACACCTCACTCAGAGCTTGGTTAGCTACACAACCATTAAAAGAACTAAGCATCACAACTGATTTCACTGCAAGTAGGTAGGTAGCTGCTGTCTGCCACATTTTTATTTGGAAGGGGAAAACCATCTCAGCCACACGTCCTCTCAAGAACATGGTTACAATACGAATCTCAGATTCACACAGTCATCCACTAACCAATATCTTGGTTATCCCAAGTTTATCTGAACAATAACTCCAAGTTATAAGAAATTTGAAAGACTTCAGTCAATAATGTATAAATTTACATCTCGTTCTTCGTTTGACCACTGAACCAACCCAGTGAATTGGTATGTAGCAGCCACACTTGATGATGCTTGTGTTCCAAGGAGTATTTTCAACTTCGATGAACACCATTCTACTATGTACCATGTTTATGATTTAATATTTTAAATTGGGCCGATTGGCATAATAATAAAAATTATCCACCTCTCTTAAAAATTTCAGAGTCCCCAGAGGAATCAACATGCTCCAATAATTCTTGAATAATTGACTTTGAAAATTCAGAACTTTACAAACACTTCTTGACTTTAACTCTTGAAAGACAATACAACCCCACTTACATCTATAGTAGATGGGTCTATCATTCTAAGATGGACAAGGAGAAACCATATCCGGGGTTTGTAATTTTTTAACCTACTCTTTGCAAAATTGTGCATATGCCTTGCCTTGATTTATAGTTTAACCAGGAGTAGTCCGTGCCGGTACAATGTGGATAGTTTTGAGAGAGAAATTGGTGATCATTAGATGAGTTTATTTGAGATTGTCAAATAAATTTTTTAAAATTTATTCTATTTTATATTATAAATATCTAGGTTTGACCCACTGAATTTGAGACAAAGTATGGTTTGTAAGAAAAGGACAGCAACCCTTGCCATTTTAATGGTCGCCTCTTGAACCTGATGAGCAGTGAGACTTTTGAAATAGAATTGACACAATTGAATTGACAAGCATTGAATAGCTGAGGATAGATGGCTTCCTTGAGAGCTCTTTCTCTTTTTTTCTCTCACTAGACGGTGGGCCTTTAAGTTAGTCTAGTCCGTGTAGTAGTTACCCATTTTCTTTCGATTGATCCTTCATGCGGTAGACTTTTTGGGATATTGTTTGAAGATATTATATAATACTAAAAATCAAGTATTAATTATGCATTAAATATATTTTAAATATTAATTTTTTAATTGCGAATTTAAATTTGAACCGATAGAAAAAAAATAAGAGAGATAGGGAAGAGAAGAGTGATAGATGTAAATTAGTAAGATTGACATTATTGGAGATTGTTGATTTAGTTGTCTAACACATATAAAAAAGATGATTTTTTGGATAAAAAAATTATTCTATATCATTAGATAAAATTAAATAAAAATTAAATTAATTTTGACCATGGTATTTTTACAAATATGCAATTCAAATTAGTAACTGCCATATTAGATAAATTATTTATCGAGAATATAATTATGGGACATGATATTTGCTTTCCATAGTTGAACATAAGATATGAAGTAAGTGGACTTGACTACGGTGCCCAAAAAAATAAAAATTTGGTATCCTACATTTAAAATTTACTATTTTAATGAATATTTTTATAATTTTTTGTGCGTTATTTTATAATAAAAAAATTTACTACTTTTGTGGGTGTGATTTATCATTTTTATGAATATTTTTATCATTACTGGGGGGTATTTTTACTACTGTTGTGGTCACTATTTTTATTACTTTTATTCGATGCCAAAAAAATTATTATTTTTGTGGGTGATTTATAACTTTTGTGAATATTTATATCACTATTATAAATATTTTTACCACTAGCAATTATTTTTATCTTTTTTTTTTTTGGATATTTTTATCACTGTTGTAATAACGACTTTTATTTTTTTTTGATATTATAATAATAATAAAAATATCTATAAATATAATTAATATGATTGATATCATTTTTTTTCCCCATACCATGGGCAACTTCGAAGTAAGAGTAAAGTACTCAAGTAGCCTAAAGTAGGCAAGAGTTACTTTTTTGTAGCACTAAAAAATTTAGTACTAGATAAATGTAATGTTATTGAACAATTTGGTGATATTTCGGTAAATATGAGTTTGTTTGGAATCGTTCCTCACACTCTAACATAAGTTTTTAATTTTTTTTTGGCATAATTTGATCTCGTCAAATTGTAATAAAATTATAAATAGTATTATTTTTAATATAATTTTCAGTACAATCTTTACAAATTGTCATTCGATATGTAATCAATAGGGGGTGTAACTTGGATTGGGCAATCTAATTTCAACCCGAACTCAACTCGAAAAAATTAGGACTTGAGGAATAATTTTTAATATTTGGGTTGGGTTCAGGTCAAAAAAACTCTAACCCGAATTCAATTTGGGTTAGGCTCGGGTTAAGGTCTTTGGTTCATGGGTTCAACCCGAACCTGATAAATTAAAAAAAATTATATATATAAAACATTAACACTGATTTTTCATNGAATTGGTATGTAGCAGCCACACTTGATGATGCTTGTGTTCCAAGGAGTATTTTCAACTTCGATGAACACCATTCTACTATGTACCATGTTTATGATTTAATATTTTAAATTGGGCCGATTGGCATAATAATAAAAATTATCCACCTCTCTTAAAAATTCCAGAGTCCCCAGAGGTATCAACATGCTCCAATAATTCTTGAATAATTGACTTTGAAAATTCAGAACTTTACAAACACTTCTTGATTTTAACTCTTGAAAGACAATACAACCCCACTTACATCTATAGTAGATGGGTCTATCATTCTAAGATGGACAAGGAGAAACCATATCCGGGGTTTGTAATTTTTTAACCTACTCTTTGCAAAATTGTGCATATGCCTTGCCTTGATTTATAGTTTAACCAGGAGTAGTCCGTGCCGGTACAATGTGGATAGTTTTGAGAGAGAAATTGGTGATCATTAGATGAGTTTATTTGAGATTGTCAAATAAATTTTTTCAAATTTATTCTATTTTATATTATAAATATCTAGGTTTGACCCACTGAATTTGAGACAAAGTATGGTTTGTAAGAAAAGGACAGCAACCCTTGCCATTTTAATGGTCGCCTCTTGAACCTGATGAGCAGTGAGACTTTTGAAATAGAATTGACACAATTGAATTGACAAGCATTGAATAGCTGAGGATAGATGGCTTCCTTGAGAGCTCTTTCTCTTTTTTTCTCTCACTAGACGGTGGGCCTTTAAGTTAGTCTAGTCCGTGCAGTAGTTACCCATTTTCTTTCGATTGATCGTTCATGCGGTAGACTTTTTGGGATATTGTTTGAAGGTATTATATAGTACTAAAAATCAAGTATGAATTATGCATTAAATATATTTTAAATATTAATTTTTTAATTGCGAATTTAAATTTGAACCGATAAAAAAAAAATAAGAGAGATAGGGAAGAGAAGAGTGATAGATGTAAATTAGTAAGATTGACATTATTGGAGATTGTTGATTTAGTTGTCTAACACATATAAAAAAGATGATTTTTTGGATAAAAAAATTATTCTATATCATTCGATAAAATTAAATAAAAATTAAATTAATTTTGACCATGGTATTTTTACAAATATGCAATTCAAATTAGTAACTGCCATATTAGATAAATTATTTATCGAGAATATAATTATGGGACATGATATTTGCTTTCCATAGTTGAACATAAGATATGAAGTAAGTGGACTTGACTACGGTGCCCAAAAAAATAAAAATTTGGTATCCTACATTTAAAATTTACTATTTTAATGAATATTTTTATAATTTTTTGTGCGTTATTTTATAATAAAAAAATTTACTACTTTTGTGGGTGTGATTTATCATTTTTATGAATATTTTTATCATTACTGGGGGGTATTTTTACTACTGTTGTGGTCACTATTTTTATTACTTTTATTCGATGCCAAAAAAATTATTATTTTTGTGGGTGATTTATAACTTTTGTGAATATTTATATCACTATTATAAATATTTTTACCACTAGCAATTATTTTTATCTTTTTTTTTTTTGGATATTTTTATCACTGTTGTAATAACGACTTTTATTTTTTTTTGATATTATAATAATAATAAAAATATCTATAAATATAATTAATATGATTGATATCATTTTTTTTCCCCATACCATGGGCAACTTCGAAGTAAGAGTAAAGTACTCAAGTAGCCTAAAGTAGGCAAGAGTTACTTTTTTGTAGCACTAAAAAATTTAGTACTAGATAAATGTAATGTTATTGAACAATTTGGTGATATTTCGGTAAATATGAGTTTGTTTGGAATCGTTCCTCACACTCTAACATAAGTTTTTAATTTTTTTTTGGCATAATTTGATCTCGTCAAATTGTAATAAAATTATAAATAGTATTATTTTTAATATAATTTTCAGTACAATCTTTACAAATTGTCATTCGATATGTAATCAATAGGGGGTGTAACTTGGATTGGGCAATCTAATTTCAACCCGAACTCAACTCGAAAAAATTAGGACTTGAGGAATAATTTTTAATATTTGGGTTGGGTTCAGGTCAAAAAAACTCTAACCCGAATTCAATTTGGGTTAGGCTCGGGTTAAGGTCTTTGGTTCATGGGTTCAACCCGAACCTGATAAATTAAAAAAAATTATATATATAAAACATTAACACTGATTTTTCATTTTTGTTTTATCGTTCTCTGACTCACTCGATCTCTCAATTGTAAAAAAAAAAAAAAGACAAAATATATGGATTATGTTTTATGAATTTGTAATTATTCTCCCCTATCTTTGTCTTTCTCGCAGTGGACTGGTGACAATGATTTTTATGTTAAAAACTTAGTTGAAATTATTGGTTGTTAATTTTATGTAAATATTATATAATATATGTATTAAGTTTAGAATAATAAGCTTATTTTGAATTTTATCCGAACTCAACCCGTAAAACAACTTGAATTCAACCCGAGCCCGCCCGATTTAAACTCAAACAATGTTTAGGTTGAATTTCTCAACCCGAGGTAGGGTTAGGATTCGGATTAAGATTAAGGTTAAAGATTATATACTTAGGATTAAGTTAGAATTGACTATTTAA
Source organism: Ilex paraguariensis (assembly GCA_963454935.2). NCBI lineage: Eukaryota > Viridiplantae > Streptophyta > Magnoliopsida > Aquifoliales > Aquifoliaceae > Ilex > Ilex paraguariensis. Next base: position 929,333 of record CAUOFW020001480.1, on the reverse strand, counting down.
CCGGTCCAACTCGAAACTCAACCCGAGGTAGTGTTAGGGTTTGGATTAAGATTAGGGTTAAAGATTATATACTTAGAATTAAGTTAGAATTGACTATCTAACATGTCCAACTCGCTCGAATTACACCTCTAGNCTCTTTCTCTTTTTTTCTCTCACTAGACGGTGGGCCTTTAAGTTAGTCTAGTCCGTGCAGTAGTTACCCATTTTCTTTCGATTGATCGTTCATGCGGTAGACTTTTTGGGATATTGTTTGAAGGTATTATATAGTACTAAAAATCAAGTATGAATTATGCATTAAATATATTTTAAATATTAATTTTTTAATTGCGAATTTAAATTTGAACCGATAGAAAAAAAAATAAGAGAGATAGGGAAGAGAAGAGTGACAGATGTAAATTAGTAAGATTGACATTATTGGAGATTGTTGATTTAGTTGTCTAACACATATAAAAAAGATGATTTTTTGGATAAAAAAATTATTCTATATCATTCGATAAAATTAAATAAAAATTAAATTAATTTTGACCATGGTATTTTTACAAATATGCAATTCAAATTAGTAACTGCCATATTAGATAAATTATTTATCGAGAATATAATTATGGGACATGATATTTGCTTTCCATAGTTGAACATAAGATATGAAGTAAGTGGACTTGACTACGGTGCCCAAAAAAATAAAAATTTGGTATCGTACATTTAAAATTTACTATTTTAATGAATATTTTTATAATTTTTTGTGCGTTATTTTATAATAAAAAAATTTACTACTTTTGTGGGTGTGATTTATCATTTTTATGAATATTTTTATCATTGCTGGGGGGTATTTTTACTACTGTTGTGGTCACTATTTTTATTACTTTTATTCGATGCCAAAAAAATTATTATTTTTGTGGGTGATTTATAACTTTTGTGAATATTTATATCACTATTATAAATATTTTTACCACTAGCAATTATTTTTATCTTTTTTTTTGGATATTTTTATCACTGTTGTAATAACTATTTTTATTTTTTTTTATATTATAATAATAATAAAAATATCTATAAATATAATTAATATGATTGATATCATTTTTTTTCCCCATACCATGGGCAACTTCGAAGTAAGACTAAAGTACTCAAGTAGCCTAAAGTAGGCAAGAGTTACTTTTTTGTAGCACTAAAAAATTTAGTACTAGATAAATGTAATGTTATTGAACAATTTGGTGATATTTCGGTAAATTTGAGTTTGTTTGGAATCGTTCCTCACACTCTAACATAAGTTTTTAATTTTTTTTTGGCATAATTTGATCTCGTCAAATTGTAATAAAATTATAAATAGTATTATTTTTAATATAATTTTCAGTACAATCTTTACAAATTATCATTCGATATGTAATCATCAGGGGTGTCACTTGGATTGGGCAATCCAATTTCAACCCGAGCTCAACTCGAAAAAATTAGGACTTGAGCAATAATTTTTAATATTTGGGTTGGGTTCGGGTCAAAAAACTCTAACCCGAATTTAATTTGGGTTGGGTTCGGGTTAAGGTCTTTGGTTCATGGGTTTAACCCGAACCTGATAAATTAAAAAAAAATTATATATATAAAGCATTAACACTGATTTTTCATTTTTGTTTTATCGTTCTCTGACTCTCTCGATCTCTCAATTGTAAAAAAAAAAAAAAGACAAAATATATGGATTATGTTTTATGAATTTGTAATTATTCTCCCCTATCTTTGTCTTTCTCGCAGTGGATTGGTGGCAATGATTTTTATGTTCTGATTATGATTTTTATGTTAAAAACTTAGTTGAAATTATTGGTTGTTAATTTATGTAAATATTATATAATATATGTATTAAGTTTAGAATAATAAGCTTATTTTGAATTTTATCCGAACTCAACCCGTAAAATAACTTGAATTCAACCCGAGCCCGCCCGATTTAAACTCGAACAATGCTTGGGTTGAGTTTCTCAACCCGAGGTAGGGTTAAGATTCGGATTAAGATTAAGGTTAAAGATTATATACTTAGGATTAAGTTAGAATTGACTATCTAACCGGTCCAACTCGAAACTCAACCCGAGATAGGGTTAGGGTTCAGATTAAGATTAGGGTTAAAGATTATATACTTAAGATTAAGTTAGAATTGACTGTCTAACATGTCCAACTCGCTCGAATTACACCCCTAATAATCAAAGGACGGGTAATAGAAATGAGCAATATGAAATATCATATGAATTTAATTTAGAAATTTAATTAAAAACTTCATTTAATAAAATTATTAAATAAATTATTAATTTCAATGTTAAGTAAAATTTATTTTTAATTTAATAAGTATAATTAATTAAATTTATAAATTAAACTTGAAATAATATTTTTTAATAGGAATATAAACCGTAAACGTCGGTAATTGCAGCTGTTACCTGTTGGGGATGGGGTCCGCCAAAACTAGATGGGTGTGCTGTGGGACCCACTTTCCCCCAACCGGCCACTGGTTTGATATTTAAAAAGTTCACGATGGACCCCATTGCAGTCAGGTACGCCTATCACCATTCACGACCTGCGCATGGTCAGCTTCTGATTTTTCAGTTGGTTTCTTTTGTTTGTGTCCGGCGCAAACCAAGTGGGTGACATGATATATTTATACTATAATCTTTAAGAGTATCCACTAATAACTCAAATTTAGACTGCAAATTGACCTTAAATTTGAATAAAAAATTTAATTTGTAATAGAATATTTTAATAGATAAATTCAAATATTTACTTCAATTTTTTTTTTAAAAAAATCTTACAGTCCCAAAGCTGACTTTATTTTATTTTTTTTAATTTTTCCCACCAAAACAAGTTTTATCCCTCCCCAATATTAAAACATAAAAGAAAAGACTCATCTATATTAAAACTGGTTTCTTATAAACTATTCGTAATTTTTTTACTGTTTAAAATAAGGAAATTTTTAAAAATATCTACTCAATTATCAACTAACAGTATTCCATGATTTCAATTCCATCTAAAGCAATTTCTGTCTAAAGTAATTTTGTATGTGTTTGTGTGAGAGGGAGATATATATGTTTTGAGAATTAGAGTTTATGAGAGAAAAATGGTAAAAAGATAGAGAAAGTAACAGTTGCCCTCGAAGAATTGAGGTAGGGAGAGGCGGTGTGGTTGACAACGATGGCAATAACTTTGAAGATAAAGACATGAGAGGTAAGAACTTGTTTCGTCCAATGAGCCTTTTGAGTTTAGACAAGATAAAAAGTTATAATTTGAAGTTATATATAGGATTTGAGTCTCTTTCAATTTAGAAATGCTTATGATGTATTATAATATATATGTTTTTGATAATGATGGGTGTTTGAGTTAATTTATGTACATTTTGATTAATTTCATCCTTAATCCGTTCAAAAATAGACCATCCACGTCAAGATTAATGTATGCATAAGGGATAAATCTCTTGTGACCTAATCCTAAATAATTGTCAAGATTCAAAATGTTTACATTTACAACTCATCTCTATTACCACATGAGCTACTCATTGGAGTTAATATATTAATATCATTATAATACTCGAATGTTCACAAAGTTAATATCACTACATTCGATAATAATTTTTTTATTTTAATTATATAAATTAAAATTATTTTTATTCGGTATTAATAAAAAAAATTGACATATTTTTATAACACAATATATGACTTCAAAAAAATATCAACTTGTATACACTATTATATATGAACAATATCTGAAATAAAATTTATATTGCGTTATAAATTAATAAAAAATTAAATAATTCAACTTGTGATAAAAATGAGTGATGTAATAGAAATGATTGAAAAAAAATATATGGGGTTAAGATTGAAACTCTTAGCTTCTTTATTATATAGATTAATAATTACCTAAAAAAATTATGTAATATTCAAAGTTGAGTATTGAATTTATAATATTTTTATTTTAAAAAATAATTATTTTAAATAAAAAGTGAACAAAAAAAAAGAGATTTTAGGAAGGAAGGAGGGAGGGAGGGAGGGAGGGAGAGAGAGGGGTTGTGCAAATTAATGAAGGTGTCCGACTTTAAAGAGTGTATTTGTTGAGTTGTTTAGCATTGAAGATCGTGTAGAGGGGATGGTATTTTTTAGCAGTAAAAAAACTAAATAAATTTTATATCATTACATCATAGTAAATGAAAACTAGATCAGTCATGATTGTTATTATATTTTCAAAATATAATACTTGATAGATTTTTCTATTGTTTTATTTTATTTTTGTTGAATGTTTTCGAAAAGAATAAAATTTTAAATTCACCCATAGCGTTTGGTTCCCTCCTTGTTAGGGTTGTTCACCCAAGCTGACGGGTAAACAATAGTGCATCCCATCTTTCGAACTGATGAATTGTGGAAAGCCAATTTATTGGCCTAACCTTACCTATTGAGGGTAATATTTCGAGCTAAATTTCATCCAAAAAATCGGTTTGAAAGTCGGGGAGGAATGCGGAATATCTCACATGTTTTTAGTTTTTAAGTTATTAATTTTTAAGTCATTTTAATAACTCAATTACCAAATTTTTGAGCTACTTTTATAATTAGGCTATTAAAATATAAGAACATGTAAACTAATATAATAAATCAACAATATTAAAGAAAATATAATAAATTCGATAATATGAGCACAAAAAACAATGTCGTTTTATACCAAATGTATTATTTTTTTTAAAAAAATTAAATATATGTGTGGGTTAGGTAAAAATGCGAAATTTTTATATGTATTCTGTATTCTTACCTGCAGTTTTGTGGAATACTAATTTTGTTTTTATGGCTCGGTCGAAATTTTGCGTAATTTCAATTATTGGGTAGCGTCAGGTAAGAAAGATGTAGAATGGGTCAGGTAAATTTTGAACAACCCTACTCCTAATTGGAAATGACAGTATTCACAATTTTGAAAGGTCTAGCATCCGTTTAAAATAGATGCCCACTTGTTTACTTATCAGTAACTCGATTTTAAAGTGATGGAATATGTATTACCATTGTAAATATAGGAAAATTTAGGGGATTAAATATTATAAAACGTATATTATATGAGTTTAAACATGAGATATAAGTAATATTTGTTGCAAAACTAAAGAAATATATAGCGTAGAATTGTAAAGAAACAAGAGAATAGAATATAGAAATGTTAGAGAAATAGTTTCTCAACTTGTGTTTTTCTCAATGTGATGAAGACTTTTTTATACGCCTCAAATCATAATAGTCATCAAATATAATATTAACTTTGAGTGGAGGTTATAAAGTCACATATTAACACCTCTTTAATTGATAGGTTAGAGGTCATTCACATTTATATACAATATATATATATATATACACAATAATGTATATAAAATAATGTATTTAATGTAATATTTACAACACTCCCTTTTAGATGTTTACTATGCTAAGATAATATATCTCGTTAAAACATTGCTAGGAAAACCTGTGAAAAAAAAAATCTAGCAAAGGAAAACGAGTACATATTCAGATGAATCTTAAAATAACGTTGGACACACTAATGCTGCCTCATTAGAACCTTGTTAGAAAAACCAAATGGGACAAAACCTAGACAAGGGAAAAAGAGTATAATGTGCATATGTCTTATATCTTGATGTGGATACTCTCCCTTGATGAAATTCTCTCCCTGATAAGAAATCAACTAGATTGGTCACAAACCTGACACATTCTAATGTCATATACCAATTTCTTGAACAATGATGAAAGTAAAGCTTTAGTGAACAGATCTGCAAGATTATCACTAGACTTCAATTTCATGACTTTGTTGTAGTTCATGAGTGTAAAAAAACTTTGACAAAATATGTTTGGTTCTATCACTTTTGATAAACCATCATTTAATTTGTCCAATGCAAAAAACATTACTTCATATAAAGTTGTTGGTGAATTTTTAATCAAAAGAAGGTTGCAAGTATCTTAGTTGTTATGGACTATGGACCTTAGCCACACACATTCACGACTCGTTTCATAGAGTGCAAGTATCTTAGAATTATTGGAAGATTTAGTAATCAAAATCTGCTTGATAGATCGCCATGAAATCGTTTTGTCACCACATGTGAAAACATATTCATTTTGTGAATGAGCTTTGTGAGGATCTGATAGGTGTCCAGAATCTACATAACCGATTAAATATGAACCATTGGTTGATTGTTTTGAGTATGACAAGCCTAAATCTGTAATTCCACGAATGTAGCGTAGAATATGTTTTACATCAATTCAATGTTGTCGAGTTGGTGCAAAATTAAATCTTGCCAACAAATTGACTGCAAAATGTTATATTAGACGTAATATATTATGCTAAGTATAACAAAGCACTAAGTGCACTTAGGTATGATACTTTTGGACCAAGAAACATTTCATTTTGATTCTTAGGATAAAAAAGGGTCCTTGTTGACATCAACAGATCGAACGACTATTAGATTATTTAACATATATGTTTTATCCATGCTAAACTGCTTTAGGACCTTTTCAGTATAGATTTTTTGATGGATAAGAATTTTGTTTAACGTATGTTCGATCAGTAGGCCGAGACAATACTTTATTTATCTGAGATCTTTCATCTCAAATTTCTTTTTCAAATATTCTACAGTTTTAATCACCTCTTTTGGAGTTTCAATCAGATTTCATATCATTAATATATACTGCAATGATGGAAAATTCAGATTCTGATTTTTTAATAAATACACATTGGTATATAGAATTGTTAACATACTCTTTCTTTACCAAATATATATTGAGACGGTTATACCACATTCTTCCAAATTGTTTCAATCCATATAAGGATTGTCTCAACTTAATTGAGTACATGATTCATGGTTTTCATGTGTTTGTTTCAAACAATTGAAAGCCTTCAGGTAATTTCATATAAATATTAGTATAAAATTTTTTCATATAAATATATAGTAACAACGTCCATGGATGCATGTCATGTTCTTTTGAGACTACTAGACTAATAACATACCAAATGTAATTGCATCCATTTATAGTTAGTATATTTCTTCATAATCAATACTGGGTCTCTACAGGAACCCTTGCACTACTAGATGTACTCTATGTCGCATATTTATCTTTTATTTTCATATAAATACTCATTTATATCCAATAGGATTTACATCTTAAAGTGTTGAACTATAACTCCAATTTAATAACTTTCGATGTTTTAGAACTATTGGTTTGCATTTACATCGTTGGGTATATTGATTGTGGGTCCAATATTTTGTATTTTGTTAATAGGCTCTAAGTGAATTGTTTTCTTCCACTTTGACCAATCATTTATTTGTCGATAATAATATATTGTGTATGGTTCAAAATTATCACCATTTTATATTTCAGTAACTATTATATCATAAATAATCATTTTTGTGCGATCTCACATCTCATCTATGTATACATACTTAATAGAATTTTTTTTATTTTGTAATGTATCACTGCAGGAGTTTGTCTCTCTTCATAAACTTTTTTCTCTTTAGGGGTTATTATTTGAATTGATGTGGATGTATTTTCATTTTCTACTTCAACATTTTTTCCTTTAGTTGTATGTAGTTGTCATTTAAGAGCTGAATCTTTTGAACTTATGTATAGACCATGATTCAAGCGTATAATAAAGTTTACGCCATTCTTCAGGCGACATATTTCCTCCCATTAACGACAGGAAGTAGGTTTCATTTTTTTTTTGTACATACATAACTTTTTTAGATCTCACTATTTGCCTTCGTCTCTGTAGAAGAATCCCCTTCTAGAAATGTTTATACAAAAAGTTTGAATTGATTATTTTGTCTATTTTGTGAGTGTGATCTCTACGAGAATGCCAATTTTTTTTATACAACTTTCATTGTATCTTTTTTTTTTTTGGAAATTTTGGGAGAACTAACTTTCCTTAGGAGTACTATTTTTCACAGTATTTTTCATTATTTCTTTCTCTTTTGGAGAATGTTGGCTATTGTTATGCCTCTAGTGTAATTTAGATAAATTCATTTCATAAATACTCTATTAAGTATTGAAAGCTATAATTGTTAAATTAAAAGTACACATGAAATATAACACTAGCATAAATTTAACACAATTTAGACTTAATTTTCAAAAATAAGTTACCTTTTGTAACTTTTATTTTCTGATAGTATTAACTTGAGTCGCTAAGATTGAAACAAGGTTCAACTTGACTGAATAGACTAACATGTTTTTAGAATTCACAAAACTCACATGGTATAACTGAGAGTAATAAACAAGTTAATAAATTTAACTCACTCCAATAAATTACACATATCTCACTTATAGAAATATATATCAACATTCTTATATTCAAAATCACATATTTATATTGAGCAACCATAATCGAGATATATCAAGGGAAGACTTGATAACCAATTTATTTTGTAATCAGACAGTACATGAATAATTATTTGTCAAAAGAATATTTTAATTCTTTAGTGATCTCTCGTGTATTCACAATTATTCAAAATTGATCTTGGATGTCCAAGATGAACATGCCAAAACTTTTAAAGAAAAAAAAAATTGGGTCATAGTACTTCAGGTGCATTACGATATGTAGTTCAATTATTCTTAGAGTTATATAATATAACCTCATATAAAAATTATTAAGTTTTTTTAACACAAGCCTCTGACTTAAAATAATAAAAGGAATAATGTGACACTCATTATGATTTATGCCCTTAAAATTTGATAGTAAATTTCTTATGAATCTGTAAAACATCGTCAAGATATAATTCTTTCTTGGCAAAATAATATTGGTTCTTTTGAAACTTTCATTCTATTATCACTATAATAAGAATCATGACCACCAAATTTTAATCCAATTTCCCAACACTTGATGCAAGCAGAGAAGTAATCACTCAAAAAAGAGACAATGTTACATTCAATCTACTCAATGAATAGAAAAGAAAAGATCATGCAAAAGAAAACAGATAAATGCAACATGTTACCTAACCCTAGAACTCTCATTTGCGGAAGAAAAGATGACCAACAAGGTTAGACGTACTTGGTTTTTTTGTATAGTTCAATATCAGACATTACTAAAATCATGTAACAGAATAGAGAAAAGAAAAAAAAACATCCAAACTGGGATCGAAGAGAGACTAAAACGGAGAATAAAATATAGCATATCGAGAAAAATATTGTGGATGAATTTGTACATTTAGCAAGAGTTGACTGTAAACCTCTCAAATGTGACCAGTGACACTACAACTAGGCCAGACAATTCTAAACACGATTCGTGAAACCGACACGAACCCAACACGAATTAGCGGGTTTGAATGTAGTTTTAATGAATTCGGGTGGTTAATAGGTTAACTCGGCAGATCTGTAAAATAAATAAACCGGTTTCATGTTTAACCCATAAATTTGTTTCAACCCGTTAACAGTAGTACTATAAATTTTTTTAAAAAAATTTAGGTCTCTCAGCCTTTGTCTCATCTCACACTTCCCATCTCTCAAACGCATTCAAATTTAGTAGTCATTTAATGTTTATTTTTTATCGCTATTTTTTTACTCAACCATAATTTATTGTTATAGTAAACATGTCAAACATGTGTAATATGTGGTGAGTTGATGATTTTTTGTGTAGACTCAAAATACTATAACTTATTCTCTTATTTGGCGGGTGACACACGGATTGTATCGGATAATCCATCTAATAAATAATTTGTATATGAATGTGATAGTTGGACTCGTTTATATAAATAAATAAAATATAGATAAAATATTTTTTTGACATAAACCTGTTCCACCCAACACGAAACCGTTTCACTCGACTCGATTGCTAGTCTAACTACAACTCATTGGTGTCTTTTTTTTTTTTCATTAAATTTAATAAGATTAAGACACAAATCTCCACCTTGATTTACAAAATTACGGTGGATATTGTGAAGAAAATGGAAGTATGTATCATTGTCTTTACATGTGATAAATCACATGATTCATCACGTCCACCCATGTTGGGATTCACGTAAAGGCCGATAGTACTCAAAAATTAGATTCACCGTCACATTAACATGCCGTAAATAAGCAGAGTACGGTGCATTCTAGCATAAGACATCAAGCTGTATAACATCGGAGAGTGAGATCTCCCATATAATTTTTATCCAATTCTCTTTTTAAGTATGATTTATTAAATACAAGTGACTTTTTCACTCCTTAATGGTGGAAGACGGCCGGCCCAACGGTTAAAAAAAAAAAATCATAGACTTTAGGCCCTAAATTTTTAGAAAATCGCGTAATTTCAAGTATATCACTAACCTACAAAAAAAATTAAATCTATTAAATTTTAATCCCTACAAAAAAGGTCCAAAAAATTAAATTTAATCAAAATTTTTATTGCAATAATTTGGATCTATAATTCAATCCATAACATTAAAAACTTAGAAATTAAAAAAATATTCAAAAGTCAACTCATATTTATTCTCTCTCTCTCTCTCTCTCTCTCTCTCTCTGGTAAAACAAATAAAAAAAAGTTGAAATTAAACACTTTCTTTCCCTCTATCCATGGTAAAAAACAAAAACAAAAGTTAAAATCTTTTTCTCGACAACATTAACACATCTTTCTTTTGTTTTCTTCTCACATAGAAAATTAAAAAATTATTAATTTAAAAAAAAATATTAAAAATAAAAAGACCTTCATTTAATATTTCTACTTTAGACCTTAAATTGATTGAGCCGCCCTTGATGGAAGATCATCTTGTTTTTTTATTTAAAGTCTTCAAATCTTATTTTTATGATATTTGATTTAAAATTCCTCTTTTTGAGGTAAGTGCAATTAGTAGTAAAAAAAATGGAGTATTAAAATTTGTTGATATAATTTTTTAAAAATTAAATAGGTTAAACGAGTCGTGTTGTGTTACCCGTTTATTAAACGTGTCGTGTATGAGTTTATATATTTTTCATCCGTCACCCGTTTAACCCGACACATAACCGTTTAATCCGACACGATTGACACCCCTAACCCCTAAGTACGGGTTTAAATAAAAGTCTCTATCAATAATGTTGAATGATCCACCAAAACAAAAACAAAAAAATATTTATCAGTTTCCGCTATGGGTCACTGTCACGGGTCCAAGTAACAGCCTGCAGAGACAAGCAAAACTCCACTTTTTGTTTTTTTTAAAAAAAATAAAAATAGAGTAATATTACAAAACTCAAACAAAATCTAAAAAATTAGGGTTAATTATAAGTTATACCCCAAAAGATAGCTCGAATCTCAATTTAGACCCCGAAAGATAAAAAATCTCAATATACACCCTCAAATATAGAAATTTGTATCAATATACACCCCCAAAGATAAAAAATCTCAATTTGTACTCTCAAAGATAAAAAATCTCAATTTACACCCTCAAAAATAGAAATTTATATCAATGTGCACCTAAAATTAAATTGATAAATTATACGTAGATCCCCTTATGCTTGTCACTTAATCATCTGGATCCCTTTACATTTAGAATGTTACTCCTACATCTCATAACGTTTATGCACGTGTAACACGTAACCCTTTTTCGTTGATATCTGTTAATATAACTGTTAAAAATATAATTTTATTTTAATAAAAATTATAATTTCATATTACTCTTTATTTTGTGGGTCCGATGTATTCTAAAGTTTAAAATCAAACTTACCATTTGAATCTCCAATAGAATGTAGATAATTATATAATATTTTTATATCCAATGCAATATATCACTTAATGTGCAACTCTTTATTCTATTAGACATTCAAATGATAAACTTGATTTTGAACTTTAGAGTATATTGAACTCATAAAATAAATGGTAATATGAAAATATAATTTTTTATTAAGATAAAATCATATTTTTTAACAGTTATATTGACAGATATCAACAAAAAGGGGTTACGTGTTACACGTGCATAAACGTTATGAGATGTAGGAATAATATTCTAAATGTGAAGGGGTCCAGATGATTAAGTGACAAGTATAAGGGGATCTAGGTATAATTGATCAATTTAATTTTAGGTGCACATTGATACAAATTTCTATCTTTGAGAGTGTAAATTAAATTTTTTTATCTTTGGGGGTGTAAATTAATACAAATTTCTATCTTTTATGGTGCAAATTGAAATTTTTGATCTTTGAGGGTGCATATTGATACAAATTTCTATCTTTGATAGTACAAATTAAATGTTTTGATCTTTGAGGGTGCAAATTGAAATTTAAATAATCTTTCAGAGAGTAATTTACAATTAACCCAAAAAATTATAACACAAATATATATCATCCCTTCCCTTAAATGTCCATTCCCTTAAATGAGTAGGTTTTATCAATTTTTTTAATATGACCCACTTACTCAACGCTTATCTAAATTATATATATATATATTTAAATTTTAACTTTTAGATTTGATTTGAATTCTGTAATATATCTATACTACTTATAAATGTCAAAATCTGTGAAAAAATTTTAATTTCTTATTTTATACGTAATTATTATAATAAGATCAATTATACCCTCTTATATATTTTTATTTTTTACACATATTTAACTTTCAACTTATAATAAACTCGTTCATAAGGACATCTAAATTCTTTTGAACTTATTTATTAGTAATATAATTATATACAATTATCTATATTTATATGATCTATAGTAAAATATATGCTATATTTTATTTTTTGGTATGTAATAAAATAATAATATTATAAGAGTGGTCTAATCAATTTATTTAATAAAATAAAAATTGTTAATTTTATAATATAATTTGATGTGCAAATATTTAAAAGGGTCTAACAGATACCTAAATAAATGATAAATTAATTGCTTAAAAATTTATAAAATAAATCAATAATTAAATTTAAATATAATTAAAATATGAATNTTCCCTCTATCCATGGTAAAAAACAAAAACAAAAGTTAAAATCTTTTTCTCGACAACATTAACACATCTTTCTTTTGTTTTCTTCTCACATAGAAAATTAAAAAATTATTAATTTAAAAAAAAATATTAAAAATAAAAAGACCTTCATTTAATATTTCTACTTTAGACCTTAAATTGATTGAGCCGCCCTTGATGGAAGATCATCTTGTTTTTTTATTTAAAGTCTTCAAATCTTATTTTTATGATATTTGATTTAAAATTCCTCTTTTTGAGGTAAGTGCAATTAGTAGTAAAAAAAATGGAGTATTAAAATTTGTTGATATAATTTTTTAAAAATTAAATAGGTTAAACGAGTCGTGTTGTGTTACCCGTTTATTAAACGTGTCGTGTATGAGTTTATATATTTTTCATCCGTCACCCGTTTAACCCGACACATAACCGTTTAATCCGACACGATTGACACCCCTAACCCCTAAGTACGGGTTTAAATAAAAGTCTCTATCAATAATGTTGAATGATCCACCAAAACAAAAACAAAAAAATATTTATCAGTTTCCGCTATGGGTCACTGTCACGGGTCCAAGTAACAGCCTGCAGAGACAAGCAAAACTCCACTTTTTGTTTTTTTTAAAAAAAATAAAAATAGAGTAATATTACAAAACTCAAACAAAATCTAAAAAATTAGGGTTAATTATAAGTTATACCCCAAAAGATAGCTCGAATTTCAATTTAGACCCCGAAAGATAAAAAATTTTAATTTACACCCTCAAAGATAGAAATTTGTATCAATGTGCACCCCCAAAGATAAAAAATCTCAATTTGTACCCTCAAAGATAAAAAATCTCAATTTACACCCTCAAAGATAGAAATTTATATCAATGTGCACCTAAAATTAAATTGATAAATTATACGTAGATCCCCTTATGCTTGTCACTTAATCATCTGGATCCCTTTACATTTAGAATGTTACTCCTACATCTCATAACGTTTATGCACGTATAACACGTAACCCTTTTTCGTTGATATCTGTTAATATAACTGTTAAAAATATGATTTTATTTTAATAAAAAATTATAATTTCATATTACTCTTTATTTTGTGGGTCCGATGTATTCTAAAGTTTAAAATCAAACTTACCATTTGAATCTCCAATAGAATGTAGATAATTATATAATATTTTTATATCCAATGCAATATATCACTTAATGTGCAACTCTTTATTCTATTACACATTCAAATGATAAGCTTGATTTTGAACTTTAGAGTATATTGAACTCATAAAATAAATGGTAATATGAAAATATAATTTTTTATTAAGATAAAATCATATTTTTTAACAGTTATATTGACAGATATCAACAAAAAGGGATTACGTGTTACACGTGCATAAACGTTATGAGATGTAGGAATAATATTCTAAATGTGAAGGGGTTTAGATGATTAAGTGACAAGTATAAGGGGATCTAGGTATAATTGATCAATTTAATTTTAGGTGCACATTGATACAAATTTCTATCTTTGAGAGTGTAAATTAAATTTTTTTATCTTTGGGGGTGTAAATTAATACAAATTTTTATCTTTGAGGGTGCAAATTGAAATTTTTGATCTTTGAGGGTGCATATTGATACAAATTTTTATCTTTGAGAGTACAAATTAAATTTTTTGATCTTTGAGGGTGCAAATTAAAATTTAAATAATCTTTCAGAGAGTAATTTACAATTAATCCAAAAAATTATAACACAAATATATATCATCCCTTCCCTTAAATGTCCATTCCCTTAAATGAGTAGGTTTTATAATTTTTTTAATATGACCCACTTACTCAACGCTTATCTAAATAATATATATATATATATATATATATATATATATATATATANATTTTAATACGTAAAAAATATAAATTTTAATTAACTTGATTCGAATTTCAATCGGCGTTAGCAACTCAGGTTGAGCTCGAATCGACTTGATTTTTAATACATAAAAACAAAGAATTTTAATAGGCTCGAATTTTAATATGTAAAAAAAATTAAATTTATTCAGCTCAAATCGAATTTTAATCGACTTAAATTTTAATATGTAAAAAAATAAATTTTAATCAATTAAAAATTTGATCAAAATTTTTTGTAGAAAAATTATTTGAGATTTATGTAGGGGCAATTTTGATATTTTAGATGAATTGTTTTTGATAGAAATGGTGGGTTAGCGACAAGAGATATCAATGATTTTTAAAAATAAATTAGAATGAATGTCAATAATATTTTAAATAATGGAGGGAGTCTCGTTGAAAATATGACTATCTAGATATGGCCGGATGATAATTACCCAAAATTAATTATGAGCTCTGCAAAAATTTTCTAACATGGTAGCTGTAAGTAGGACCATCAATGGTTATGAAAATCGATCGAAATTAGGGAAATTAATTGCAAATCGATTTTTAGATTGAACTTTTTATTTTTTAGTAGACTCAAAAATAGACCGTAAAATTAAAACTTCAAATATACAGATCGAATCCAATTTCGATTTTTTAAATTGAATATGCATTCAAATCCATTGTAACTTGTAAGTCAACTATAGAAGTAGTTATTTTAAGTTGTAGAAACCCATAATTTTCACAAATTAGCTTACCTTCAAACTCTGACAATAATATAGGGTACAGTATAAGGCAGGGAAGATGGGCATTTTTGCTGGTTTTGGTCTATAGTAAATAATTGGTACTTGAAACTACTAATAAGCCCCACTCCTCCCTCAAGTACCCTGATTTGTAGCATAAGTTACTCTCAAGAGTGGGACCCATTAGTGGGTTGGTCCCCCATGGAGCCCCAATTTTGGTCCTCCTCTAGACAGTTGCTTCCTATGCACTAAAGCATAGAATACCTTTTGTTGTCAAGCCTTAAAGATATGTTGCAACTTGCAAGAACCTTTATTTTCAAAGAACTACTAAAGTGAAGATGAAAATATTCAAATTAATCCAAAGGTATAGGTAGTGTGACACAAATTTTTGGGGAACAACCTCAAGGTCACTGGTTCAAGCTCCCACATTCGGCCAATTTCACCAGGGGATTTTTTTGAACTCGCCTAAGGCATGAGTGCTTGGAGTGTGTGTGCACCCCGAGGTTTACTACACTAAGTTTAGATCTTGTTCTCTTATCTCTACTAGTTCAAATCCTTAATCATGGGTTTTGCTTGATTTTCAGGACCAATGGACCTTTAGTTCAATGGTGCTCTTTCTCTTGTGAAGACTTTGTCTTCTTAAGGTCAAAGGTTCAAGTCCCTTATCTCTCTCTTCCCACCCCCCCCCAAAAAAAAAAACTAATAAAAACTTGTTTGGACACTAAAATTTGATTTTATAAAAGGTTCACCAGTGGTCTTTAAAATTCTTTAATCTGAAATTAGTGTGAAAGAAAAACCTTGCACTGATAGTCCTCTCCAGGCAGAGCAGGATATGATAAAGATTGGATTGGGTGGATAAATTTGTTGGATTAGGCTTTCAACCTATTGGACCAAGCTTCCAAACAAACGTCCAATTTCAACTAATGGTGAGTGAAATCCCAGCCCATATTAACACAGCTTAATCCACCTAAATAAAGTTCATGACCCATGTGCCTTCTACCTCCACAAGGTATTGCTTCGACAGGTTTTCGCCCATTGCATAAAATTCACAAGGGTTCGATACATTTGTCATGTCTTCTATTGAGTCCTTCAACGTATTGAATTTCTACATGTATCCTATCCCATAGCTAGCTAGCAACACCTTTCACTAAGTCCTAGATTTCTTACTGCTTCTAATAAAGAAGCCACAACAGAATGTAGTAAGGAAAAGTAAATATTCAGCCCAACAATTAACACTTCCTGATCCTTTTCCCGGCTGAAAGCAAAGGATAGTTTGGTTCCACAAACAGCAAAGTAATACAGAGAAGTTACTTACGTTTTCCCCCTTTCATAGGCCCGTTTACATAAGTAAAGTTGTTCTATTGGGATTTAAACGTTACGATAGTCTCTCCGCATAAAGCGCAAGACTATGCACATCTGTTCCTCACCAAACCCTACAATAACCAGAGCCCAATAAGCACGGTAGATGCTTTCAGTCCTAGGATCACAGAGACAACAGAAGGCCACAATCAAATAAACTACCATTTGAATAACACAAACATCCTGTTAAAAAAAATAAAGAATAATATGACCACGAAAAGATGAATATCTGCTATTACTTAGAAATCGTTACAACATTTAAGAGTATTCATTCCAATTCAAATTACAACAGAGAAAGCAGGTAAAAATAGGTATTCATTCCAATTCAAATTACAACAGAGAAAGCAGATAAAAATAGGTTTAATAGTCTGTCAATCAATGACTCAATATACCTTATCGGCATAAAAGAGGACAGCACCTGCATGCCCTCACCCATATGTACAGCCAGATCTATATTCACTAAAAGACATCAGGATGGGAACGCCCTGGCATGGAGTTGCTTTGTTGAGCCTGCTTGAGGTGCATTGACAGAGCATAGTTGTTTACCTGATGAACATCAAAAGCATATTAAGTTCAATGATTAAAAATGTACCAGTATGGTGCAATTTATTAAACTTTTCACTGATACAAAAATCAAATTGTGGCCTTTCCCCCTCTCTATTTTCCATTAATTTTTGCCTTTCTTCACCATGTAATGTTCTTCTGGAGGAAAGCATCTATTAGGACTAGGAGGGATAACCAACAGAATTTACTCATTTGTTAAATTATTTTTTTTTAGTTTCCAATAGGAAACAATGCTGAACAGGAGCTATCAGAACTCCAATTGGATTCAACATGCATATGGATTTGAACTCCACACAAACATTAAATCATGAAATTTCAGAGGCTTTTGAGTTTGTTTGACCTCAAGAGTTCTCAACTGCTCCTGGTACTGAGTCACCAGCTGTTTCAGGTGATGCAACTCCTGGCCCCTATCCTCGAATTCTTTCTGACGCTCATGTTGAAGGGACACTGCTCGCTTTAGAATAGTGTTCTCCTGACACAGTCCTTCGACTTGTTGCTTTAGCATAATGTACTCCTGCCACATGCCAAATGCAAGTATGGGTTACAGCAAAACATATAGAACAAGAACCACTCTTCATTACATGCAATGCTCCTACTCCCCAAAGCCAGTAAAGTGCTAGGAAATAAAAAGAAAGGAATCTAGAAAGGAGGTCCATGAAATAAATAATACTACAGCAATACAAGCTGTATTATAGGGGTTTCCTGTTTACAAAGGAAAGAAAACTTTATTACGTAATGGATAACCACCTGCTGGAAATTCTGGGCTGCTTCTTTTGTTGCACGTTCACAAATTGACTTCTCCAACACTTCAAGTACTTTAGATACCCGGGCTCTGGCATCATCCATATTAGACGAGTTCTTCATTTCTGTAACAAATAGGTCCACCCAGTCTGCACCATCCATGGGGAGGCTTTGCGAAGCAGATGGATCCTCTGCAGGTGTAGCCTCACCATTGCCGGTCAAAATACCTGTGACATAAATATTAGAACCCTATGCTTTGAATGAAAGCAGACGTCCATGGTAAGTTGCCCACAATTTACAAATGCAAGATCTGATTCAAAATCAAGTCCAGGAATCATGCTCACTGTTATGATGTATTCTCTATATCAAAGGTCAAGCTGGCACATTTGTTTGGACAAATTTTCAAATGACAATGGAGGCTTCACAACAGATAACGTTATCCCTAGATGAACAAATTATTGACAGGGAATCAATAAACAAACACATAAATGAATTGCATCAAATCAATTTTAAATATAATCAAAACTAGCAAACCTGATGGGGCAGAAGGCAGTCAAAATGTTAACTACCAATGACATTCTAATTATCAATCAATCAATTTCTGCATATTTTAGGCAAGGTTCTTTCCTTCCTGAATTGCAAGAAACTGCTCCTAAATGACTGAAATTCCTTATCACTGAGGACGCAGGCAAGATTTTTCCAAACCACATAAATTTTGTTGTTCACGTTTCAGTATTCATCATTAAGTATCTACTCACAGCTTGAGAGCAGTGTCAAATACTTTGACAGCTATGTTAGACTTTTCTAATTATTATTAGCAATTGTTCTGTTCTACTAGGGAATCATTAATACCAAGAATGATTACTACTTCATAAACAGCACAAATCTAAGGAAGCATCAACGACATAACAGACACCAGTATATCCAGGGGGGTGGAATCCCAGAAACAAAAGGAATGTCAAGCTTTAGTGCAATAAATAGTTGACACTTGACACACAATCAACATTCACCTGGAGCTGAGAACTGAATTGCTTCTTGTGTAGCGACAGATTTGCCAGCAGCAGATCCCAGGCGTAGCTCATTCAGACTTCTGATAGCCGAATCCAGATCACCACCACATTCTTCAAGTGCTCTCTCAAGAAGCTACAATTTATGCCATTTAGGAAAAATTAGTAACTTGTCAAAGAACCTAAATCAGTAATCGCACATATGCTCTGGGGAAAAAAAAACAATAATTAGTAACTCGTCAAAGAACCTATATCAGTAATTGTACATATGCACTGGGAAAAAAACATATTAAAAATGTAACATGGAAACTTCAATGACCATGTTATAGACACACTCATATAAATAACCAGCATGGCTATGACTTTGTTTCTCAATTACTTGACATAGTGGAAGATCGTGAATGCAAGACATTCTTAAAATCTAGAACAATGAACACCATTGTCTCTAAACCAGATTCCGGGTTTTCATCAATGATTCTTCAATCCTCCCCCCCTCCCCCCAACTTTTCCACAATGTGCAAGCTAGTCACACCTAACATATCCCCATATTTAAAGACATTTCAGCCAACTTCGATTAGTTTACACCACACGACATATTACAGTTATAATAGATTTCAAATGGTTCATGAAGTCTTAGAACTATATAGCTCTCCGAGTTTACAATACAGGAAAAAGTTGGCATATTAACTCAAAAACTAACTAAATCAAAATAGCAATGTAAAGGAAATGCTTCCATGTCACTCATCCTCATCCCACAATAGTCGGTTGAGCAACAGACATAGAACTAACATTAAAGGAATGCTAGTGATTTAAAAAGCTAATTTCAGCAATGAAGAGTTAATGATAGGAGCAAACTGAAATAACGCCTCTTATAACACAAGAAAATGGCAGACAGACTTTACACATTAGCAGCCAACAAGCATAAAAAAAGACAAAGAATATGAATCCCTCATTGACACAGAACAATAATCCGATAAAAAACTTGGCATCTCCCATTGAGCTGTAGATTAAAGCATTGCCTATTGAGAGATAACAAAAATCAAAATTATCTTCCGGCCACAATGATATCCAGCCGATCAATGATAGCATAAAAGCTTTCACATGAAACCTAACTTCATTTACGCAATGACACACAATGGGACTGGCCAATCATTATCCTAAAGTAGTATCGTAATCTAGGTTTAAAAAATAATGGCTTGACTTTTAATGATTGGATACTGCAGTAATTCCATATTGTCATACATCATTTACATCCCTAAATATTAAAAAAACGAAAAGATGCGACAAAATTTCACCATGAAGAACTGAATTCGAATTTCAAGAGCCATGGTTCCTCAAAAGAGCCAAATCACTATCTATCAAAGTAAACAACAAAACGAAAATTTAATCAAACAATCACAATAATCTTCATAAAAATTTCACAATTTGTAAAGAAAATGCACATGCAAGAATCCCACAAGAAAAGTGATAATACAGAAGAAATAAAGATATAAACACAGAGATGGCTAGACCTGTTTTTCCATGTCAGGAAAAAGAGCAATGAGATGATCTAGCTTCGACAGACACTCCAAAGCTGACGAAAAATCAATCGATGAATTCCGAGGAGGCGAGCCGGTGGATTGTCTGGGAGGAGAGAATCGAATAGGGGAGGAAGAAGAAGAACGGCGAAATCGCTTGGAAACAGGGTCCTCGTCGAAAAAAGATGATCTCTTTCCGCACACTATGGCAGACATGTTGTGTGCTCTGCTCAGTTTTTCTCTATCCTACTCCGATCGTTTTGCTTCCTCTCCCTCTGTATCTTTCATGCAGTGAATCAATCAGTCAAAATTCAATCAAACAGATCTTTCTCAAATCGTTCCCTTCACCAAGAGACCACTACAAACAAACAACCAACTTGTATGTATGAGATGGAATCGATTGATCTAAAACTCAACCACAAATCCTTCCTAAATCGATCGATTCCTGACGAAAACAAAGAGATAAGGTTCTATCTCTATAAATACATAGAAATAAACGAATTTTTTTATTGAACGGTTGAGGATTATAGAAAGATAGAAAATGGAGTTTGATTTCACTCTCTCTCTCTAGAAATGTGGAGATTGAGGAAATGATTGGTTTTAGTGATAAATACGAATGAGGACTTGCAGAGAGATTGAAAAATCTGAATGTATACGTATATGTATATATCAAATATATATGTGTGTGTAGTTTCTCTCTCTACAAAGATATAGATTAGGGTTTGGTTTTAAGGATGGAGAGGGATTTCATTGGCTCTCTGCTGTCTTGTCTTGTTTTGAAAGGAGTGGTGATCAAGTGACGGAGTTTGGTACATAACGCTGGGCAAGGACCATTTAAAACATGCCGGGTAATGTAAGTAACTTTTGTGGAGAATATTTTTGGTATCTTCCGTCACGCTTTGCCTCTTTCGGAGTCGTGTGTGACTTGTGTTATTTGAAAAAAATTAATCATGCGGGAGGAGAAAATATTTGGTACGATTGTTATACCATTTCATCGCTATAATATGGTATAACTATTTATTAATAAAATAATAAGTAATTAAGTAAATTATATAAAATTAAATAATTATTTAAAGGTTATATTATGTCAACATGATAACATAGTATAACCGTGATACAACTTGTCTTAAGAATAGAAAGTTTTTAATTTAAGTCTAATTAAACACTCACATTGAACCAAAAATAGAAGTCGAATTTATTATGGTCAGTGCCGAAATTAAATTTAAAAGTTATTTCTTTCATTAATCAAAACTAACTAAAAAATAGAAAATTAAATTTCACATCTACGATAGACTTAAAATATCAATAACAATGGATAAGAAGAATGATGTAAACACCCTAACATTTTATATCTATGTATGTACGTTTGTTTGGAAGCTTCATTTTTTTTTTTTTTTCCAAATTTTAGGTTGGACCTTATTTCTTAAATTTCAGGTTGGTTTATGTTGAACCTGTCAATCCGAAATTCCAACCTGAGTATTGCCCACATTAAATTCGACTTAGTTTTTTTTTTTTTTTGCCTAAGACCAAGCCAAGCATTAAAAATCGCATCCCAATTATTAAAAAATTCAATTTGAATTTGGGTTAGTCTGCCCAATTTACATCCCCGGAATGCAATGACCACTTATAAAATAATTATAATGCCCACAAATTATTTATAGTAATCCCATGACTTTATGTTTCATTATATTTAACTATTTTTTCATAAAGTATCACTTTTATCTTTCATTATAATTTTCAATTCCTTCATTAATCTGATCCCCTGTCAAATTTTATTCCAAGTTCAACCTACAGCGATAAGGTAAATGAGGAGGCCCAATAAATAGATTAAAGCACATGATAAAGAATAGAAGGAATCGAATGATAATTTAACAACCCAAAGATCAATAACGAGAGCAAGAATAATTACAAGTACATTTTCAACAATAAGATCGAAATCGACACCACAACTCTAAATTTTTTGATTTGTGTTATATCAAAATTTGTTAAACTTATACTCAATTTAGTTATGATCGTATATAGTCAATTCATGTCCGGCTAGATTCATGTCATGTATGGATTACTCAAACACAAGTCGTATTTAACTAGGTTTGTCGATTTATTTACTTGACAAATCTAAAAAGTTACCCACTTTCTACCTAAGCTTACTAAAGTTAAACTCAAACTCAAACTCATCATTAATTTTATGTCAATTTTGAATTGATTCCTACATTACGAGGCGAATTACGAGGCGGCATAATCTTTACTTCTAAAAATGGGAACACCTGGCCAACAAATAAGAAGGAAGACAACTCCAAGGAGTAGTCCACTCAAAAAAGATGAGTTATAATCCAAACATTCAGAGTTTGAAATTTAGTAACTCCTCTCTTGTTTCGACGTGGATAATATGTTTTTAATCATATCGGAAAAGAGGAGATTAATAGAGGTATACGTAAGTTCACTAGAACACCCTTGCTTGTTCAACCTCGTATAGAAGCCATCAAACCTCAACAACTCAGATTATTACTCTAATGCAAAAACTATAATAATAATGAGTTTTCTACAATTCCAATAAATTTATAATGTTAGATCTCGTCCAATGCTCTCTCCTCAAGTTTTTTTTTAATGATATATCATTAACAGTGCTCTTGTGAGAGACTTATATAAATTGACTCGTACTTGATGATTTACTATAAGAAAAAACATTGAGAGAAAGTGCAAAATAAATCTAAAATTGATTACATCTCTACAATCCATTATGCAAGGACTCTATATGTTGAACAACGGACACGAACACTAGATAGTTCACTACAAATTTTACCTATGTCGATGGGAGCAGCTCTTTCAATATATATGGGAATTTCAACAGAATTAAAACTGATTTGTAGGCAGTAATTGAAAACTTTTAATCCAACTCAATCACCTACACCTAATCCCAAAATCAAATCCTATACTCCCCTAACCTGTGAAATTCTACCCATGCAACTAACTGACAATAAATGCCGTTGACGGGACATGGTGTCACATCGTTACGTTGTGCTCACATTATATTCATTCGTTAATCCCCTTTTATGCTAGCAATTTTGTACCGCCGGTTGGAGGCCTTGTCGGAATGCCCAGAATTCAGCTGAGTTTCCAATGGACCATATAAGGGCTGAGTTTTCCAGGGACCGGTGTAATGCGGCATTATGCTGTGGTATTCCACGTTTCTTGTTAAACCTTGTGTTCCAACCTATTTGATATGGGATTATCACTTTCGTGGTTTAAAATATAATTTTTTTTGGATTAGTTCATTACTTAGCTGTCAAAAGAATACTCAGATATCTAAAGGGTACTTCTCATTGTTGCCTGAACTACAATTCTTCTACCCCAGTCTCTCTCACTGTTTTTGCTGATGCATACTAGGCAGATGATCCTTCTGACAGAAGGTCTATCACTGGATTCACCGTCTTTTTAGGCTCCAATCCGGTCCGCAAAAACAATTCAGTGTCCAGATCATTTACAGAAGCTGAATATAGGTCCTTAGCCATTACTGCTACAGAGCTAGTTTGGCTCAAAACTTTGTTTCTTGACTTGCATCTTTACTTGGAGACCAAGCCAGTTATCTAGTGTGACAATACCTCTGCCATTGCATTAGCCTCCAACGCTATATTTCATGCCAAAACCAAGCACATAAAAGTGGACTACCACTGTGCCATGGATCAAGTCACTAAACAACAACTCGATATTCAGCATGTCCAGTCTCAACATCAATTAGTTGATCTCTTTATTAAAGGACTTTTCATTGAACGGTTCTTATTTCTTTCTTCCAAACTTCTGGCCTCTTAACCCATCAGTTGAGGGGGCCGGTTGACAGAATGAGTATGAGATATCATATATCAGAGCACACTAGCTCATTCTCCAGCTCGATCAGTCACACTAGTTACACATGATCACATAAGCTACACTAGATTATAGCTCATCCAATTGATTTTTTATTCAAAAAAAAAAAAAAAAACTGATTGTCCACCTCGGCATGGATTGTAACTAACCCCGCTTGCCAAAGGTGAGAAGTTCTAGCATTTCTATCTTTACTGTTATGCTTCATCTTCTTTATTCTATCAGTAAAAGGGCTCCCAAAGATTGCATTTGTGGTACAATATACGGGGAAAAAAAATCTTCGACACCATAGACTTATCCATTTTTTGAAGACAAAAAGAATTTTGTGTTAACCCACACGGATGATGCAGTGGCGTGGGGTTGAGTTTGGGATGAACCGTAAACTTGAACGTTCTCGGTTCGACTTTCGCTAATATCTCCGAGATAAACACATACTTGTGTTAGAAGTTTGATTGCAATTCGGGATTTACTCTGGAAAAGTGGGTTTAATTAAAATGACCTTATTTTGAAGAGGTTGCTCATCACATATATTTAATTTTTGTGTTACCACAGTGTGGAACAAGTGAACGAGAATAATATTGTTGGTAATGCAATATTGTTGAATTGGGACGTTGTCTGGTTTTAAAGATTCTACTTAAACCAAGGTTGTAATGGTTAATGGAAAGAAGTTATGAGTTGTGTAGGCTGGGACGCACCAAGGATTTTATCGTTAGGATGTCCAATAAAAATAGTTGCACAGTTATTTATAAAATTATTAAACAAGCTATCGTTAATGTCAAATTTTTACTTATATAAAACTAGGAGTGGACACTGACTCCCACGGAGTTAGAATACATCAATCCGAGCTCCGACTCCGATTTTAATTGGAGTGAGTTTTTTCCTCCAACTCTACAGTACATTGCCTTCGCTTTTGCTAATCGGAGTCGGACCAAAATTTCAAAATTAATACAATTAAAAAACAAATACCAGAAAATGCACATAAATTTTAAAATGTAAATAGACACACACATACACACATATATATTTATTTATTTATGGAGAGAGACCGTTACTATTTGAGAGAGCTTTGTTAGAGATGTTTTGTTGAGATCTCAGATCTCAAATTTGAGCGTTATTCAATTGGAGGAGTGAGAGAGATGGAGGGGTTGGGTTGCTCGTCCTTGACTAAGAGTGAGAGAGAGAAAGTGGAGAGAGAGAGTGAGGGGAGATCGAAGGGCATTGCATCGTCTCATGTGAGAGAGATGAAGGGGCTAGGTTTCTCGTTCTTGACTAAGATTGAGAGAGAGATAGAGGGGTGGGAGATTGAAGGGCGTTGCGTCATCTCAGACAACTCGTCTGTCGGTCTGTGTATTTGTGTCTAAGAGAGAGAAAGAAAGGGAATGTAGTGTTTAAGGGCTGGGCTTAGGGGCTTAGAGCAACTCCAAAAGACCAGTTAAAACCCTATTTTTAGCTATTTTAGATAATTTTTTCTTAAAATGTGATTCCAACAGACTAACTATTCTCCTATCTATTTCTCATAACTCCATTTTCACTAGTTACATCTAGCTATCCGCTTCTCACTAGCTACATCCAACAAAATTTCCCAAAATTCCAGTAAACTCCCCCAAAAAATTCAATAAAACCTTCCAAAAATTCAATAATCTTCCTCCAAAAATCTGAATTCGATTATTTGTGTAATTTGAGGTCATTTTGTTTTGAATTTTGTAATTTAATATGAGAGAATTTAGTTTGGGAGTAGTAATTTTCGAGATGTGAGTTCTCTCTTGTAGCCTATAATTGATTAAATTTGTACAATGTATAGTTGAATTGCTATTTTTTAAATTTTATTATAAAAAGTTAGTTAAAATTAGTTGAATTAGTTAGTTAAAATAGATAGCGTTGTTGAAGTGAATTAGAAAAAGTGGTGTAAAGTAGATAATACAATATTTAAATATATTTTAAGTAGTTATTTTAGATAACATTGTTGGAGATGCTCTTAGATATTTTGGTGGGTTGGACTCATGATTTTGGATATATAATAGGAAAATTTGGAGGCTGGTCCCCCTAAATGGACTTGTTTGAAGATAAATCCTACAATGAAACTTATTTGGTTTAAAGTCCACTTTTTACTACTTTTACTATTATACCCTTATTTATTAGAAAATCTCAAACGATGTGTAACTTGCTGTTTGTTTATGTGACGAAAAATCCTTTCGTTGCCGTTTGTAACTTGGTGTGTAACCAAGTAACTTCCCCTTCATTCTAGGCTACTAATCTAACAATTTCCTCAAATTTTTCTCATTCTAATCTTCCGAAAAACATATACCGCAATTACCCAAACCGAATTTATTTCAAATTTCAAACAAGAAAACCGAAAATCGATTTTACTTTTCAAGATTCATTCGTCTCGACATTCTTGAAATCTTCATAAAGTTTTGGAATTTTTTAAAAATTTGAGAGGTATGTGATTTCACATGAACTTTGATGTTTATTTTAGGGTTTTAAAACAACAATTACACCCTATATCGTTCATATTGTCGTTTTTTTTTTTGAAAATAAAATTGTGAGTTTTTGTTACTATGTAAAAGAGTTGGGTATTACGATTTTTATTTTTCATTATATTATACATTCGAAATTGATTGGTGTAATTTCTTTGAAATTTTTAATGTTACTGTGAGAACAATTTTCACAATTTATTATCTTAATGTTGATATCTTGATGTTATTGATATGTATTAGTCTCTTATAAGTTTTCTTAGCAAACTAATCTCCAAACAAGTACATTTAAGGGAACTCATTTCCAATTTTCACTTTGTAATAATATATTATGTAATTTATAATTTACATAAAATTATTAATTAATAAAAGTCGAAAACGGAGTCAGAATTTTGTCGGAATGGACTCCAAAAAACTTTGAATAGTTGAACACAGGGTTAGATTTTTGAATTCTTGCACTCCCCTATATAGAACCTAAAAATTTAATTTTGATAAATTACACTCGTACCCCCTAACATTTAGTTTTATTACACAGACACCCATCACATTTCAACAATTACACAGAACTCCTTGGACATTTAAAACTTATAACAACCCCACCCCCTCCAACTAAAGAACATTAGAATTGTTCACGGACAAAATTGATGTCATCAATAATAATTTGTAAAATATCAAAAATAACCTTCAAAACTAAATTTAAAAATTCAAATATTTGTTCTTCTTACCCCAAAACTTTATCTCATCTCTCCTTTATCATTTCTATTTTTTATATTTCATATTTAAACTAAAATTTTTCCAATTAAATATTTAATTTCATAATCTATCAAACTAATCAGTTAAAAATTAGAATTTTTTGTTTATTATAGAACATATTTATGTAAATTCTATTTATCAATCTAAGCCCCTAAAATGCAATATTAACACCATTACCCATCTCCCTAAGTCGCCTCCACACCACGGAAACCACCACCACCACCTCCTCTCTCTCTCTCTCTCTCTCTCTCTCTCTCTTCACACATATACATAGAGCACCACCACTGCCAGTGACAGAGTAACCCCCCACCCCATCTACATTTTCTTCTCCACAACCACAAAACACACGAGACACACCAACACCACCACAATCCAACAAAACCCCACCACCTTCATCTCTATTTTCATCTCCACTACCACCTCCTTAACCACATCACACACACAACCCAATAACCATCATTGTTAAAATTGAGCTCCAAAAACCATCGATGTCCTTTTGATTTCTCAAATTTTTTAAGTTTTGGATCTTTTTAATTTCTCTCTCTTTTCCCTCTCCTTCTCCCAATGTTCTTTGCTTAGGTGAGTTGGTGTTTTCGATGAGGGTGGCCATTGGAGGGTGCTGTAGTGGTGGGGAGCTGTTGACAATTTTTGTCGATTTTTTTGCAAGAGAGATAGAGACACACACACAGAGAGACAGAGACAGAGTCAAGGGATTTACTGATGTAAAGGGAGGCAAATGTTAGGATTAGGGATAGGGCATGGGATTTGGGTTTGAGTTTGAGTTGTGTTAAAAAGATGGGCAAAATGGCCTTTTTGTTAAGATAGTTAACTCCATCTAATCATTGGGGTCTCAATGTAATTGTTGAATGTGAGGGGTGTCCGTGTAATAAAGTCAAATGTCAGGGGTGTGAGTGTAATTTATCCAAGTAATTTTTATATGATATGGATTGCAAAATTTAGTTTGTGCTATAAAATCTAAAAATTTATTCTTAGTTCACATAGTAAAATTAATGTATGATAATGTCATGGTCAATTTATTCTCTCATTCAATACATGATACAATCTCAACAAATAAATTGTCATAAAAATTACTTTCACGTTATACTATCATAAATAATAATTATGACAATATATTAGTATAATATATGTCACACATCTCACCCAAGCAACTTTCCTTTCTTTTCTTTTTTGTCTCTCATAACAGTCATAGAAATACATATATCTTAGTCTATAAGAGAAACACTATTTTATGTAATCAATCTCCCCATTTTGTTATTAAATGTCAAGCTATTAGGATTTTTGAATTCATTATTTCAATTACCCTACATTAGGTATGTATATGGTAGAACCAGGATTTAATGGTGAGGGAGCTAAATGTTGCACAAATAGGAATTTTATTTCCTGACATTAATGACTTGTATAGAACTCATTAAAATCAATTTTGTAAAAATTAGTTTGAATCATTAAATCCCAAAATTTAATCTTACTTCTTATAGCAAAAATTTGTTTCTATCAATATGGCAATCTATCGTGTAAGGCCGAGTTCATGTCGTGTTTAGTCAAATTTTTAATCAGATCTGTGTTGACGCATTTACTTGATGAATCTGACAAGTACACCTATTTATCATCCCCAAAATGTTAAATTTGAACCAAACCTAATAGGTCTAAATCCAAACTCACTAATTCTATACTAATTTTATGTTGAATTCCTGAATAGTGTAGCTAATACTAAGCCTAGTCTCAGCCAAACATCCAGACAACTTCTCATACAGTCTTGTTGGATTAGATCCCAGCAGTTCCTTACCCATGCTTTGTGAAGCTAATTAAAAGACCTTTCATTCTTCAAATTCAGGGCATATTTGGTTCAGGTACTATATGGAATGGAATTGATTATTAATTTTAATTCAATTTATAGTGATGGTAATATTTGATCAATCATTCTTAAATCATATATTCATCGAAGATAATAATTATATTTAATACATTGTCCCTATTTATTAAAACAAATTGCATCGTTGATCTTCACTGTCTTTTTGTAATTTCATGGAAGATAATACAATTAGATGCAAATGGTAAATGTTCTGGCCTGAAAGCATTTTTAGCACTTCCAAAGATTTCAATTCCTTAGCAAGATGAAAAATAATCTCAACTAGTCTTTATAATAAAATGAAGAATAAATTTCTAAGAAATTGTAGACAATTTTTTTTTATATTAGAAAGATTTCCATGTTCCACTTTAATGAGACCAATGTAAGTACCCATATTCTGTTAAGGTTAAATAATACCGATTTTATGTTTCATCTGATGATTTTTTTTTTTTGGGAAAAGTAAAATATATTCATCTTTGCAAAATTACATGTACATGTAAATAACCTATCTGTTTATCAAACAGACCAAAAAACAAAAGAGGGGCCAAGCACTTGAACTGCTATAAGTTCTGCCCTGTGACAGAACTTATGGCAGTTCAGAGCATTCATGATGGAAGATTATAGGACCAAGCATTAGACATAGAGTTGTTCCAATGCAGGGGAAAAGCAATATTCTGGGTGGATTGTTTGAAGTTGGCAGTGAGAAGTTTACTGCTAATAACATGAAGGATGGACTTTAAAACGGTAGCTGCATCCCCGAATTCATTCTTGAAGACTCTGGCATTTCTTTCTCTCCAAATCGTATAGACAGAACTAGAAAGGCTGAGTTTGAGCACAATGGATTTGATGGATTTCCTTTTCCACTGGTTGGAGGCTAAATGGATAGCTGGTAACCAACATGGGCGGAACTAAGAGGCCATAGAATGACTAAGCACCTTGTTCCATATTTCACTTGTGAAAGGGCATTCAAAAAACAGATGGTTGATGGTTTCCTCTATTAGTCTACAAAACACACATGTCGTATTAATGTTTCATCTGATGATTTGGTCTTGAACATTTCTACATTTCTAAATGCTTGAACTTCATAAATTTTTTAACTACACTTTGCCCCAGATGGAATCTTGGCTCCACCACTGTTCCCAGTTGTGTGTATATGGATTATTTAATTTACTTATAGATTTATTTTTTATTGCCTAAGGATCTAATAAAGGTAATTCTAAAAATATAATGCAAGATAGAAGCTTGATATGCAGCACTAGTTCTCCTGGTGTTTCCTGAACAGTATCATGTGAATAAACCAGATATAAATGTGCTGCATATTTCTTGAAGCTCCCTCCAATTTGAAGTCATAAGTTCCATTACAAAGCTAGTGTACATTAGTCATTCAATTGTATAACACAACTTAGATCTTCAAAGATATCATACGAGGTTATAGGTAGTGTTTGGATAACCGAAAATATGGTTAAACATGTTGGGCCGGACACAATCGAATTGGGTTCCACTTATTCCATGCCTTGGAAGCAAAAATGGTACTAGGAAATCGTGTTTGGGTCTATAAAAATATAAATTTGTTTGCTACATCTTTTCTCCAACATAGTACAACCATTTGTGTTGGATTAGGTTGGATTAAAAACACCAAACATATCCCATCCCAGCCAGCCATCCAAACATCTCCATAAGCTCTAGACGGTTCTTCACCTAGCAGCTTAAGCTTCTGAGTTCCGAGTCCTTCAACTAGCTTGAAATATAAATGAGTTCCCATGCCTGGAAGATCAAATTAACAAGTCCGTTTCGGATACAAGTGACCGTATGTAAGGGGATGAAAAGTCTCAGGTTCAAGCTCAATCTAGTATATGATGTTACCTGACATGTTTTGTAGTACTCAGCATAATCAACTCTTGCAAGCTCCAATATCTTATACTTCCTGCTAGTAACTTCAGCTGTGGAAATAAGCAGCAGTAAAAATCTGAATACCACAGGAAACGTACTATTGTAAAGTAGAGAGTTCGGACATGTAACGATGGCAAGCTCACATTGGTTCAAGCAATGCAATACGGGTTCGAGTCCAAAATTGATATCTCTGCAAAATGGGGGAGAAGACTTCCTACAAGGCTACCACTTACCTCTTCCAAATCCCATTAGCGAAGGATAGTATTACAAAAAGATTTCATTGCCAAGGGATGTCCGTTAGATTTTTCATATGCAAATTATCTGCCCACTCGTTCAAATATAGGATGCAAAAATTTGGAAAAAAAGAAAAGCAGTTTGACAAAATCCTGCATGCAACTACTTTTTTCCTCTTCTTTTTCACTACTTTCATTTGTTCCTTTGATTTTATCTACAATAGCATTTATCCCAATTTCCAAGCAAGTAACAACAAGAAACACTATGCTGTCTTCAGAATTTTTTTTATTTTTTTGGGGGAGTATTAAATAAAGAAAGACGGATAAAGTACTGCATTTGATATGAAAAATTAAACAGAAATACAGTGCACCAGTCATTGTGGGTCCTTGAGAGGATAAAAAATACTCAATCTTACTCTTGTTTGCAAAGAGATTATTTTAATGACTCAAATTCTTGTGACGCTCATGTCATAATGTAGCACACAATTGTCCAAGCCTGTAAAATAAAACAGAAGGACAAAATTGAATGAGTTTGTAGGCAAGGATTTTTTTTATATACATGAGCTAATATATCGCATATTCATATATGTATCTCATTATCATGCATTCTGTTTCAACAAGCTTATCAATAAGAATAGATGTAGAATAGCCAAACTACATAAAGAAAATATGGAAACAAGGGAGTGGCTGATAAAATATGGACAATAACGACTGCGTAACATAAAATTTTCAGCCTCGTCATCTAGGATATCAGAGACTTCAACTGTCAGAAGACTAGAACTATAGATTGCATGGATAGGGTTAGGATCACTCTCAAAGAACCCTAAAGTTGACACGGAGAGCTACTGAAAGACAAAACAGAAAGTGATATTGGCGCGGCTCAATCTGAGATCGCCTTTTAAGACTAAAATGCCATAAATCCGTCTTCGGATTGAACCTCACCAACATCGCTTTCTTTTCCACCATGAATGCAACCAGAAAACCATTATCTTTTTGCTTCCAAATTGTGGGCTTGGTACAACGTAAAAGCCGAAAAAAATGGAAGAATATTGAATAATTAATTGAAATATGGTCTCCTGACCAAAAAAAAAAAAAAATAGAAACATGGTCCCATGTTGCACCAGCATGAGAATATTATGAGCATATTAATGAGGTATCTCTAGTGGGGACGTGGACACTAGCTTGGTGGAATGAGAGATGTAGATGATGGTTTTGTTGGTGGTTGGGGTGGTAATTTTAGAGTGGGATCTCAAAATCATGGTTTTTATTCCATGAGTTATGCAAATATCAAGGTTGTTTTGGTCAATTTAAACTTGTTTTGTTAATTAAAATATGGGAATGCACAAATGTAAAATTACTAAAGAATAAAGCCTAAAAGATTAAAACTTATTTTTATTGACCAGTGATTTTTGTGACTCAATCAGATGAAGTTACGACTCAAATAGGTCATCACTTGCAAGTTGCATTCATCTCAACTTTTTAGAGTTGTAACTTGATTCTAATTGAATCATCGGATTGAATCCTTACGGACTTTTGTAAATTGTGACTTAATCACGATTAACTTTTAACCAACACTAATTGAGTCTTTGTTACCTGGACTACGGTACTGAACTGAATACCATAGCCTTTCCCAACACTAATTGAGTCTTTGTTACCTGGACTACGGTACTGAACTGAATACCATAGCCTTTCCCCTATTCCAGGATCCAAATGGGGGGTGGCATAGGGAGATAGAACCCTAAAGCACTCTAAAAGAGAAACTGAAAAAAAAAAGTGTAGAAACAGAAGTAGCAGCAGAGAAGTGATCAAGTGTTAGTAGTGGATGTAGCATAGTTAATAGCAGCGGCAACAACTGAGTGTTATAACAGATCGTTATGAAACCCTATATGCATGACTACAAGAAATTGAAAGTACAACACCATGTCAACAGATAAGAAAGAAATAAGGAAGGGGAGAGAGAGAGAGAGAGAGAGAGAGAGAGAGAGAGAGGAGGAAGGAGGTGGGAATGGAAGAGAATGTATAAGGGTGAGTAGGGTTTGCCTCGGGATGGGAAGGTGAGGGGAATGATGTTGAAGGGGAGCAAAACTTACTTTTAGGGTTTCTCATGCTGGTTTTGTACTCAAATGTATTCAACACTCCTCTCGCGCATGCCAAGTGAAATATTCTCCACCAAAAGACTCCCACGAACCCTTTTTTTCTTCCACCTAATTTATCGAAACTTGGTATTGCCCATATCAGCATACTGGGGTGGCAGTGGAGTGGTATCATATAGTATGTGGATTCTATTACTTCGATTTTCATATACAACTCGTCAATTATGTATAAGTTGACCCAACTTATCGTAGTAGATTTTCAATATTAGTAATGCTAGACTGATCAAATTTTGGGATTAAATTTGAAACTCAAATGACATGACAGTTGACTTTGATTTTTTTTTATTGGTGTCATGTCATTTGAGTCTCAATAAAAATATCAAATAATCAACTGACATGTCATTTGAGCTCCAAAATTTAGTCAGTGTAACATTACTCTTCTAATAGTGACTCTACTGTCACCTGGTCTTTAGGTCAACACATATAATTCGTGAATCAAAAATCTTATACAAGGCTCATAAACTACAATTCCAATTGATATCTATACTAGCACTAGATGAAAATATTCTAGTTTTAGTAGGAATTCACAATCTATGAATAAGAAAAAATCAGATATTCTTTTCGCACAATATCAACTAATTATTTATGCTTGAAAAATTTTTTAACCAATATATTTGTATAAATTGTGTTGTTTGAGTGTTTACGTCGAAAACTAATCGAAATTAAATCACAAAAATTAATTTCGTGTCCATCAATCATATTGTGTCAAGGTATGGGATTGAGTAAGGAAAGGGACAGATTTGAGACTACGGAGGTCCAAAATATTCATCCATGCATTCTAGTAGTATTTCAGACTCTACAAGTAGAATGAAACAAAGGAAGTCAGAGGAGAGAGAGAGAGAGAGAGAGAATCTTGGGAACATGAGTGCAGAATGTCAGCAAAGTATTGTCTAGAAAGAACTTCCGGAAGGTATACGTACAAATTTGCCATCTCTCTTTCACACACAAAACACACTTTTTTGAAGCATAAGCATAAGCTTAAAAACCATAAGAGCGGGGACATCGGCGCCAAAAAAGCCCTGCCTTGGCCCTGCACTAGGGGACACTCATCTTGGGTTCCTACCCTTTTTTATTCACCCTTCTTTGATTGTTTTGGGAAAACTAAAAGACCCTTTCATTTCAAAAACTCATCTCTCTCTTTCTCTCTCTCGCGCACACATACACACATAAAAGTTTGCAGATGGGTTTGCTCTCCCATGATTTGGGGCGATAAGTTCGCATGCCACTAAATTTTAGTATTTTAATGGGTTTTTTTTTTTTACAATTTTTGTAAGTATTTTTATTACTGTTATTGTAATTATTTTTATAACTTTTTTTTAATATCACAATAATAATAAAAATATTCACAAAAGTAATCCTGTCGATACCATAGACAACTCTTTTTTATTCTCCTTGTTTTTATTTCGTTTCATCACTAGATCCCAGGACTTTTGTCTATGCTAATAGTTTACAGCTAATGACTTTCTCTTCCAAACATAGGAGTGATAATCTGCTTCTTTCGTGGCTTTATATGTGCTTCATTTAAATTTCTGTCATATCGTTTTAGAATAAGAGTAATATTATTTGAATTTAATTTATTGGTTTAATTTACTAATCAAATACTAATTCATAATCAATAAATTGACAATGAGAATTAGTATTCTTTAGCCGTCGCTACCAATAAAATGATTGTTATGAATTATATCTACAAATTAGGTCCAATAATATTATTATTAGAATAATGATGTATATGCCAAATTTTCGTTTAAGAGTCTAAACCAAGTTTTTTCTGTATTTTGTCAAAGTTTTCTCATTTAATGATATCGATAACTAGGTGAGCGGATGTCACGATAAAAGAAAGAAGGAAAAAACGAAAATTGTTATAAAAATTTAGACTTATTTGAGTTAAAATACAATATGGAAAGCTATTTGGGTTCAAGTGCATTTTTTTAGATAATGACTAAAAAGCCATTAAGTTGAAGGGAAAATAGTGCACAACAGATTTTGATCCCAACCGTCCGTCATCTTCGGCTCCATTAAGGAAATAGGCAGAAAATCGGGAAGCATAGATCACGTCCCTTGGTCTTCAGCAAATTTAAAAATCGAAAATATTGCAAAGATTTGAAAGACCAGAATATTTGGAAAGTTATTTTTGGATTGCAATTTCAATTAGGTTACTTTTCACATTTCGAGTTCAAAATTTTTTAAAATTTTTTTGGTGAAACTGTTTGGTATATGTCGTTGTTGTAGCTCTTTGTTGTCACTGGATAATACGATTGTCTGGTGTAATATTTTGGTTTAATATTACAGGTCGTTGGTTTATTTGTTTAGTGTCCTTATATGATGTACCTCGTTTGTGTAATTTATTGATTCACCCAATTTGGTCTGTATAATTGATATAATCATGCGGTGATACTGAATAATGTAACTCTTTGGTCTAACTAAACAACTGAATAATACAATGGATTGATTAGTCTAACAATTTTTAGAACACATGAATAACTACTTAGAGCATTATAGGGCAATTGTAACTAATTGATGTAACTGCATGGTAAAACTATCTTTAGAACATGAATAAATTGTTGGTGTATCATAAGACAATTATAACTAATTAGTGTCGTATAATTTTTTTCAAAACACATAAATAACTATTTGGTATATCATAAGACAATTCTAACTAATTGGTGTCTCATGATTGGTGTAACTGTTTAGTCTAACTATTTTCAGAACACATGAATAAATTATTGGTGTATCATAAGACAATTATAACTAGCTAGTGTCATATATAATCAGTGACTGTTTAGTGTAACTGTTTTCAGATCACATGAATAATTATTTGGTGTATCATATAGCAAGTGTAAATGGCTAGTGTAACTGATTAGTGTACTTGTTTGTCGCCGTGTTGATATCAGACTATGACGAAGTAATTAATTGGCGTAACTCTTTACGTTTTCGACTTTTGACATTAATAGGACATTATGTAAGACTTATTGGTACACAATAGAGTTTACCATTACAATTACAACTATGAAAAGAGATACACCATAGGGTGTAGTTTTCTTAAATTATAAGCTCCACAATAATATGTCCAGATAGAATGACTAAAAAATAATACAACAATAATAAAAAAATAACATGATATTAATAAAAAAATAGTTAATAGAATTTTATTAATTTTAAAAAGTAATACAATCACATAGGCTCATTATAAGTGTTCTTATTATGACTCTCACTATCCACAATGCCCCAATTGAATTTGCCTAATAAGTTCCTCCCTTGAACTTATTCTAAATTTTTTGGGTCGGTCAGGTTGCCTTTTAGTTAATGGCGACAAAATCTCAACTTTGTCAACCGGGTAACAAATGTCTCACAATCATATTTGCATAAAAACCAACACTATTTCCTTCGTTCCTGAGTATGACAATAAAAAAATAAATGACTTTCTATCTTATAACATAACAGTTCCACCAAAGAGAATCAAACAATAATATTATTTAGATATTTATAAGCATATAATGCTGATCTATTTTTTTGTAGAACATAAAACGTACAGTTTCATCATCAAATGGTGTATAATTGAAACCAAAGAAAAAAGGGGCATAAAACATATTTCTAAAAAACAAGAGTTTCACCCATGATAATCCTTAAAAAACTGTTTTACCCATGATAATCCTAAAAAACCAGTTTCACCCATGATAATCCTAAAAAAAAAATAGTTGCTATGATTTTTGCAAAATGTAAAACATATAGTTTCATCCTACTATGGTGTACAATTGAAACCAAAGGAAAAAAATGGCAGGAAACATATTTCTAAAAAAATAGTTTCACCCATCACGACCAAAAAAAAAAAAAAATACGAGTTACATCAATAAAATACATAGTGTGAAAATTCAAACAATATATTAACGTTAAAATTGAAATTGATTGGTTGGAAAAAATGGCCGTTAAAAAGAATTATTAAAAACTTACATGCGTTGTCGATGATGAAAATCAGATATTCGGAAGCAAACAAAAATAAACAAAGAAGATCAAATGATTTCTACTGCAAACTAGAGAAGAAAACTAAATGTAGAAAGTTGACGTTGAATGTTGGACGTTGATGGCTAGATGTCGAAAGCGAGACGTTGAAGATTTCTCATTGAATGAAGCAATTGAAGATTCTCATTGAATGAAGCAATTGAAGGTAGACTGAATACAAAAAATGCAGTTCAAAATTCAAAAAAAATGATAATATCCAATCAAATCTGCACATATTTGATTAGATACATAATTGCCAATTAATCATGCATAATTTGAGGAAGGGTAATTAGTTAAAATAATTTTAATTTCATTTGAATTTTGTACATAAACATAATATTTTATTAAAATTGTACTTAATAGAGTAAATAACTTATCCGTATATTATTTTTTTAAATAAGTCTAAAAAGTTATACCCATGCTCAAAAAATCCAAGAAAGAATAATACTCGGTAATCCAATAGCTCACGTTTACTTAAACAGAAAATTTTGATAAAAAAAAATTTAGTGAGAGTAGAAGTTGAGCAATTGACCGATTGAATATTCAACCACAATGACTTTTGATTAAGGGGAGTGGGGGTGGGACAAAAAGACACCCATTTTTCCCACACCGATGATTATTTAACATTAGTGGGCCATGCTGGCTTTATAGTTAGAATTCCTATTTTTATTTTTTTCAATGATCCAGAGTATTTGAATCATTTACATTAGAATTAAAATATTCTTAAAAGATAAATTTTTCATAAAGATGTTTTAAAAGATTGTCAAGATTCAAATTCAAAACGTTTAGGTTTACGACTCATTCTTGTTATTAGTTGAGTAACTCATCGGGGTTAAAAAAAAAATTATTTTGGCATGTAAGCCTTTTATTAAAAGAGCATGAATATTGTAAGAGTAGAAGATGTATTTTTATTATAAGTAGGAGTTAAAACTTTGTTTTTGGAATCAAATTTGTAGATTAAATAATGCTAAAAACTAACATAACCAGTTAAATATTTTTGGGTCACTTTATTTATTGGGTGACAGACTATCGCATTATTTAGGCCACGAATTTTAGTTGCAAAATTTAGTAGCATTGTAAACCCCCTTGGCATGCACCGAGTAGATTGGTAAGGAAGTCGACAAACCTCTCTCTCTCTCGGACATTGATTGCATGATGTAAGGGTCAAGCAAATGGAAG
Organism: Ilex paraguariensis; assembly: GCA_963454935.2. Lineage (NCBI taxonomy): Eukaryota > Viridiplantae > Streptophyta > Magnoliopsida > Aquifoliales > Aquifoliaceae > Ilex > Ilex paraguariensis. The sequence continues at coordinate 890,274 of CAUOFW020001480.1, read as the reverse complement.
AGAACTTTAATGAAGTTGAAGATTTTGTAGTTGTGGAGTGTATTTCAATCATTCATGACAATTAGCCCAAAGACACTTGTCTGTTTGTGCAGACAAGAACGACAAACTCTCTCTCTCCACGAACTCGAGTTGCTGCCTCTCTCTCCCTCTGAGTGTATGAGACTTTTTGTGTCCTTCTAGGACGTATGCCTGCATGGAGTGACTACTGAAAAGTAGTGAGAGAGAGAGAGAGAGAGAGAGAGTTTTCAGCGGTCACTCCAAAAAAGGATGTTCCTAGGAACCAACCTATGTCACGTTCTCCAACTAATTCCAAGTCTTTACCCTTCATTTATAAAAAGTAGGCTGATTTTGCTGAACATAAACATCCCTGATTTAAGCAACTTGGCCCTTCAAACCAAGCTGGAATCTTTCACAAGATTTCTGAATAATGCACTTTTTGTTTTTTCTTTCTCTAAATCATGCATCTGCTTCGCATATGAACTGTTCTGCAACTCCAACCATTTTATTGAACTTGTCGTGATAGATTAAATATGAAAAATGCATGCCTCACATAATTTTGTTTTTTCTTGTCACCACAGCATTAAAGCACAAGTAAAACAGAATATTCATGATTTAAAAAAAAAAAAAAAAAAGTTGGCCTCAACAAATAAAGGAGAATTATCCCAAATCTGAAAACCATAAATGTCAGAATTTTGTTTGTCTTGGTTGGGTACTGTTTGGGGGACTTTCCCTTTAAAGAATGAGAAAACAGCTTGAGACAACACCAGAATAGAAGAGAATGGACATTGTTCCTCGTACAAAACTACTTTAGAAAAACTGTGTGTGTGTGTGTGTACTCAGTTGTGGGTAAAACTAGAGTTTAAAATCCACTTACATTTGATGCTGAGAAATTTCTATTTATTGGATTACTTTACCATTCTCCACAAACCTGTGATCATTATATCAAAATCTGTCAGCCGAGAGAGGCAAACCCTACTCAGGGCTCTAATTCTAATGCTTACTTCCCTCTAAGTTTACAGTAAGCATAGAGACAGGACCCAAGAAAACCAAGAGATTGGCCAACAACATTCAGCTGAGATCAACACATGAAAAGCAGTTTGCATGAGAAACTTAGAAGAGAGAAATGTATAAATACAGAGCATGGGGAAAAATGAACAGAAGGGAATAGAAGGTATGGCTTACCAAATCAAAGGGAAGCCCCCCAAACAGTACCCAACCAAAACTGATTGTAAAGAGGTCCTGCAAAAAATGTGCAGGTATAAGCGGGGCACTATGGTGGCAAACATTTGCATACCATCAGGGAGAGTTCATAAGACCAAAGCTCAACGATTATTAATGATCAAAGACAGTTGTCTGAAAGACCAGATTCGGATGAAGGCATATCCTTCTGGCCTGTTCAGGCTAATCCAACTTTGTTCCAATATAAATGCAAGCACTTCCTGCCCCATATAGACCATTAAATTGACCATTGAGCAAAGTCATAAGAACATACTATAAGAACAGCATAAAATAGGCACAACCTTTTGTTCCCATACTGCCAAATCTTTAGGTTTGTCCAAAATAATGCAATCAATGACGGAAGTGGGGATCTCTGGGAACTCATTGAGCATGTTATATATAGATGCATTATTCAATTCCTCATAATAAAGGCAGTCTAACCCAACAATACAATCTTTGACAGTGAGATGTTACAAAGCAGGTCTATTTATCAGCCATGTTTGACCACCTGAGCAGTTATCTTTCAAAGTGATGACGATCACCACATGGAAGCCATGGACTGGACAGTCCACAATTTAACCTAACGCAACAAAATGAAAATTCCAGAATTTAAGGTAATGCAACCAAGAGGAAGCTGTGCACTGGACAATACAAAAGTTATCTACCAGAATAATGCAACAAAACAATTCTATCTTGTTAACATCAGGATGGGTGCAAGATTCATGTATGTATATATTGTCGGAATGTACTATCACACCTTTAGATTTCCGCATATTGTCTGCGTGAGTGCTGAATTGACTGTTGTATTTAAAAATACACTGTAATTCAATAAGAAAGCCATAATACATGACAGAAGCATCACGGCCTGCAAAATATTTCAATACAGCAATTCAAATCAAACCTTCATATGTTCACATCGTTCACTGATTTGTCTTTCAAGGAAATTACCAACTCAGGACACGTCATAATGAGAAAGAGAGAAATTACAACCATATGAATTGAACTGGATCAAATAGCAGGCTAATGCAAATGAAAACAAAGGGCATAAACAAATAGAGAATGCTCAAACTCAGTTTCTCTGAATGCAATAATGGTTCATCATGGACTGGAACCGTGAGAGTGTTGTTCTAGTTGTTTAAATCAATCACAAGAAACAAACATTGTAGATAATGGCAAGAATGATGAGTACTTTTGTTATGAGAGAACCATAGATAAGAGGAATTAGTAGGCAGGTTCACAGTACATGCTTTCGACTCAAGGAAAAAGTGGAACATAAGTAATTTAATTTAGACATCAGTCAAGGAAGGAAACAACTTGCTGGCTAAATCACATTGAAGAAAAAAGCTGTATGATCCTTACGCATCTCTTGCACAAAAGGCGGATGCACTGATGAGAAGCTTTGTGAATATGGAAGAAAGATAGATGAGGAAAAGAAAAAGAAAAAGAAAATGGAGTTACACGAACAAGAGGTATAATCTACCATACCCATGTTGCCAAGGTTGAATGGTACTTTAAAAGTTATTACTCTTTGTCTAAAATTAAGCACCTGAAAACCATAGGAGAATAAATAAGGGAAACTTATAGTCATTTCCAGGTCGCCTCTAATATATGTCCAGAGTAGTAAGATTGGTCCACATATTACTCCTACAATAAGTAAGGTAAATGTTAGTTCAACTAATATCTTTAGCCTCAGGAGAGCCAATTATCATTCGTTTACAAGAAAATGTCCAGAACAACATATACGATTTTGGAATGTATTGTCATACCATTGCACCACATGAGACCAAAGCTGTTAAGGCCGCTGGACTTTCCTACAATTAATTAGTCACAATATGACATGTCATCAAAGGAAATGCCAAACCTTACCGATAAAAATGAGGCATGAAAAAACATGAGGGCGAAAAATACTACCAACACGGGCTATACAGGCTAGATATATTGCTGTACTGATATTTGAAATGAAAACAACAGCATAGCTGTAGAAGTCATAAGACAAATCCCGAGATCCAGCAATAACTGCACCAACTATTATTATCCCTACACTGAGCAAAACAATGTTAGTTTTTCATCATGACAGATATGAACATGAAATTTCTAGATATAGCAAGAATAATCAGATCATGAATTTGTATACTTCTACAAGTTTTTATAAGACATGGCTAGACCTCTAGTATTCACTGACAAAATTAAACTCAACCATTACAACTTCCAGATTATTACTATTCCCTTATGCGTGGTAGATAAATTCATGAGCAAGAACTTGAGAACGCCTGACAATCTACACTGACACATGATTTTATTAAAACAAACAAAACAGCATTATCTAGTTTACATCATCAATCTCTGCATCAGAGGTAAGCAACGGTTAGACAGATGTAATCACCTGCCAACAACATAAAGTGAATGCTTCTGCCCTGCCAAAATATACTCCACAAGCATTGTAAAAGCCACAGTTGTTCGTCGGAGGGTGGTGTACATAGGAACATTTACCCCACGGACAGATTCCATTGAGACCAGCTTATACAAGAAAAGATACAGGTGAACATACTTAGCAGGGAAAAAAAACAGCCAAAAGAAAAGAACCAAATGTGAAGGCCAAACACTACCATGTAAACCAAGTATGATAGTGCCAGGGGAAGGGTGTTAAGCATTGTCTTTAATGGTACAAGGGTTGCCAAGTGGTTATCCATGCTCTGCGGTTCATCTAGTGTGAAAGAAATTACCTTCCAGCATCTCAAAGCATAGAGAAATAAGCATGAACATATCATCTAGAACACAAAAAAAAAAAAGGCTCAATTAGTGGATGTGAAAAGATCAAACCTAAATTTGACAAAATGATTCAAGTGCCTTCAAAACTCAATGGTTGAACAACTATAGCATACTAGGCACACCAACTAGAATTTTAATCAATAACTAACAATTTTTCAGTGTTAATAGAATTCAGCTCTCAGGAATACATAAAAAGTGAGAGCATACATGGCGTAGCATTGAGCAAACAAACATATCAACAATTTAATGACCAGAGGATGGGGTTGGTGTCAATTTGTCAAAGATTTGAAAACTAAGATCTGCATTCAGTTTACAGATTGAAGCTCCACTGTGTCCTTCTCTAAAATGTAATTAAACAAATAAATCACATCATTAGTCTAAGGTACCTCCATAATGTTATCCTCATTGAATATATAAACATTCACTCGAGTTTTTTTTTTTGTTCATTTGGTTGGGTTCCTATACAAGCAAGTAAAATTTTTCCAACTCAAGAATTGTAGGCTACAGTAAAGCGAGGGAGCTACCTGAAAAAGTGTGATAACATTTGCACATGGAAAATGGTAAGAAGAAAGGGCTGCTTTGTTGAACATTACCAAGAGAACTGCGGAACAGACATGGAAGCAGGGTCACAGTACTTAATATACAACCATGAAACTTTACTATCAATGTTGATAAAATCATAGTAACCATTGCTGCAAAACCTCAAGTCAAATCAGCATCCAACAATAGTGAAATTCTACAATCACAAGGCACGTGTAATTCAAGCACGAAAAACGAACTACATGGATGATAATAATAACAACGAAGGAAGTTTTATGCATTTATAGGGGTTCAAACTTGTAATTTACATCCTTCATAGTTACATACTTCAATGCCACATTACTGTAACAAATAATGTATGGCACACTATCCCTAAGGGGCCATATGGAAAATCATACATATGGCATATTCCTTCATTATGGATAAGCCTTTAATGTCAATTTGCCATGAGATGTTATGTTAAGAAGATAGGCATACCTCAAATGTCAAATGTTATCCAGAAACACTCATATCGGCTGTCGCCTTCTTCTGAACTAAGCAAACTTCTGATTTGACTAAATATAATTTCAAGTGGTGCTTATTTTTTAGCCAAAATTTTGAAAAACGAAATAAAATTTTGAAGCTCATTTTAAAATTAGTCCAACAAATTTTCTACTCATGGTCATCATGTTAAGAATACATCATTTGGACCTATTTTTTGGAGGAACTATTCAATAGAACGGTGATACTTATATGATCTCTGACAAGTGGTATCATCACTCATTAACAAACGAACAAATGGGCCAAGGGAACCCTACTTAATCCAATGAGGTAGGTATTAGATATGGTGGTTACCAGAATTGCAGTTGGTTAATAATATCCTGTGAATGATGGCATAATATCAGCATTGCATTGGGTATTTACTCCTTTTTTAATCCTATTTTTCAATCAGACGGGGATTAATCTTGCCATAATTTAGCACAAGTGACAGATATTGAAGATGATTTTTTGGAGTTGCCCATGGTACCGAAAAAAAGAAATTTGATAACGTGCCGATACTTACTACGTTTGTGGGTGTTTTTATCAGTGTTGTGGTACCAAATATTGTTTTGAGTACTGTCGTCAAGTCCTGATTTGTTTTGCCATTTGTGTTCAATTTTGGTATTAGCACACATACAAAATGACCAACCATTAGCTTATCGAAAAAATGGCCTACCATTAGAGATGGTCTAATATAAACACAAAAAGCCACAAGCCATGCTCCTATCTTTTTGGGTTTGTACCTATAGTACTCTCAAAGGAGGAGGGCAATCAAACATTATTAAATAACCCAAAAGAGAATGGAAAAGGTAGCAAAAATATTCTACAATAACACAAAATGCCATTAACAATTTTTTGGAAGAGCATGGAGAAAAGGTGAATATACGAACCTGCACAAGCCATGTAAGAAATGGCAGCATAGGCACCTTTTTTGGTCATGATCGAGTTCTCTTTGCTGCTACGAGGGTTAGAGACTGGTAATGCTCCATTCTTGGATGTTTCCACGGAAGCCATTTTTGAAGGTATCTACGTCCTCACTCTATCTATAATTTCTGATGAGAAAGTTCTGTGAGAGAGAGAGAGATAGAAGAGGGGAAAACACAGGAAAGAAGGAAGGGAATATTTGAGTTGACAGAGGTAAGGAAAGTGGTTTTTACGAACAAGTGACGGTGACTGTGAAGTCAGGGTCCACTAATATATGGATAATTCTATAATATCAAAATAAAATTTAATAATATATTAAAAGTTATTATCAAAATTGTAACTTTCCGAGTTACCACATTTAGATTCTTGCTTAGTCATATCTGCCCTGTGTCATTAGTTTAGTGGCTTATTATGAATTAAATGCATTTATGACTAATAAATTCCAACTAATCCTCATTTATCGTTTTTGTGATTTATTGTTTCTTTATAATTTATATGTTTTATATTTTTAAAATTTTATAATACAATCTGTTTGTGGGGCCCCTTTCTATTAAATGCCAATCGGCACAAGGCTAAGAAGGCCTAGCCGATCGCCAACTTCTGAGGCACGAGTGTCGGTCGGCAGGCAGCTAACCACGACCACGAGACACCTTGCTATCGCGGCTAGATGAGTCCTTCTTGGCTAAGGACCAATCTAGAATTAAGAGTCCTAATTTAATAATACTCTAAATATATAGGAGCCGTTAATAAAACAATTAAGATTAAAAATTTTAGTCTAACACTACTCTCAATTTTGAAGACTTGGTGATAAGGTTGATTCTATAACAACCAAAAGTTCATGTGCTTTTGGGACACAGTTTCTTATCACTATAAATAAAGACTTTCGAGTATGCGGTAAAAACATTCAATCTTTGTCTATTCACTCTATACTTTTTTTTGACTTGTTATCTAACTTTAGCATCAGAATCTCTTTGTCTGCCTCTGGCCATCGGTTCACCGAGTTCTCTCCGGTCTTACAAGATCCTTAAGGTTTCTTTACTGTCATCTCTGTCTGTACAACGTGATGACTCCCCATGAGGATTTCTCCCCGTACAAATGGCACCATTTGGGAAAAATGACTAAATTTTTTGATAATCCAGAAACTTTGAACCATGTCTAGCAAGAGAACCAACGACCCAACAACTAGCCACATGAACTTACACTACCCTCAATCCTTGAAGATCTCTCGAGCTATGACCTCCAATTGTTCGAGGAAACACTACCTCGAGATGAGCAGGAGCACCTAGAAAAGCAACATCCTTCTTCGTCACAACCTACCATCTCTCGATGTAGAAGGCGAACTAGCTATCGAGATACCCTACCAAGGAGCGATAAGGAAGAAGATGGATGAGTTAGAAGCCCTCAAGCAAGGCTCCTTTGCCAAAAGGGCAAGAAACATGCTAGCCAAGTTAAATGCCCGCCTCATCAAAGTGACCACCACAATGATCACTTAGAGGAAGCTCAATCTAACCGTCATAGGAGCAATTCTCCGACAAGGAGCTATTCAACCAATGATAGTCGTTGAGGCAGGTTCTCACCAAAACGCACTACTTCACAATGCTTACCTAGGGACCCTTCACCCAAGAAGCATCTCGCACCCAGCCAACCTCCATGGTGGAACCTTAAGACTACTTTGCCTCCAGTCAACCTCCGTGGTTGCACCTTAATGGCTACTTCGCCTCTAACTAAACTCCGTGGTTGCACCTTATGGCTACTTCGTCTCAAACCAACCTCTGTGATTACACCTTTATGCTATCTCTCCTCCAGCCGATTTTTGTGGTTGCATCTAAAGTCAACTTCTATGGTTGCACCTTAAGGCTACTTCGCCTCTAGCCAACCTCCGTGGATGAACCTTAAAGCTACTTCACCTCCAACTAACCTCCGTAGTTGCACCTTATAGCTTCTTGGTTTCCATGTGACCTCCACGATTGCCTTTTAGGCTTCTTAGCCTCCATGCGACCTCCACAATCTCTCTTTAGGCTACTTAGCCTTCATTTGCTACAACCTCTAATGTTGCCCCTTAAACTACCTAGCCTTTATGTATCGCAACCTCTAAGGCTGCCCCTTAGGCTACTTAGCCTCCATCTACAACAACCTCCAAGGTTGCCCCTTAGGTTATTTAGTCTCCATTTATTATTTCGCAACCTCCAAAGATTGTTGTTTGGGCTACCTAACCTTTAACAGACATCTCAAGCAGGCTACGCTTGCTCACCCAGCTATTCAACCTTTTCATGATGATATTCTTCCCAAAGGAAAAACGAGCTAGTTAGGCAACAACTACCCAACCAACTCTCAAGCAAATTGAAAGAAAAATTACTTAATCACAAAAGAGTGATTACTTTCATTACAAAAGAAGAACAAATGTTCAGTAAACAATGAAGTTAGATTGTTTCATAAATGACCAACACAAAATGAGCTAAAACTAATGATGGGCTCTCTCTATCTATGCGGCATCAGACACCTCAAACTTAGAGGATCATCTTCCCTCAGTTAGAATAGGGGACACTAGTGCAAGAAGGCTCGAACCTTCACCTCCAAGAAATTTATTCTTGATCGTTGGAATCGGGAGATCTCTCTCAGGGCATGGAATGTCCTCCCAAGCTGGGGATCCCTTCAATCCTAACTGCCTTCAAATCTCCTCCCTAACCATCTCCAAAAACCTTGTTCTTCTCCCTGACATATTTATTCTTCATTTTGTTCAAAATCCTGGAGTAATAATCACAAGCAACACTCTTCACTTGTTCCTCTATCTCAACATTCTCCTTTTAGGCCTTGGCAAGCTTCTCTTGAAGCTCATTAGCTTGAGACTCTGCCTCTATAACCTTCCTCTTCAAAAAGGCATTCTCTGTTCTAAAATCTTCAAGTTGTTTTTTGAGCTTGATAGTTACTCACCTTACAAGGCAGTAAGAACATTCTTCAACCAAACTCAACACAAATATTTTCTAGATTGAAATCAAACCCTCCAAAGCCTACAAGTTTTCACAAGTCTCAAATCAAAGTGGGCACATGTAAGAATACATGAAAAACACGCGAAGAATATTCATAGACTCAAGCAAAAAGACGAAGAAGATTAGAAAATTCATGTGAAAAGAAGAAGTACATTCAAAGGTTCATACTTAAAAGCTTGGAATTTTTTCAACTAACCACAAGGAGGTAACACTCAAGTGGCAGCTTCAACAACAGCAATGGCAGCGGCTCTTAAGGCTCCAAGTCACTCTCCTCTCTCTATTAGTCAATTTCCAAAGTAGCGTAAAGAAGAAAGAGAGGGAAAAAGGAATTTAAAGCCCTAAGCTTTTTAGGCAAGAGAAGTCCCGTAGGCAAAAGTAAAGGCCCACGAAGTCTAAACTCTTCAAAAATATGCCTCGTTTAATTTGATCAACTAAAAGAAGCATAGGGGGAAATTGTGGGGGGCGTTTTCTATCAAGTGCCGACTGGCACAAGGCTAGGAAAACGTAGCCGACCAGCAGCCTCTAAGGCACTAAAGTGGCAGGCAGCTAACCATGACCTGGGAGGTACCTTGTTATGCCTTTTGATTTCCGACCTCCGCTAGACGAGTCCCTCTTAGCTAAGGATCAACTTAGGACCAAGAGTCTTAATCCAATACTACTCTGAATATTCACGAGCTAGTGATAAGGCACCTAGGAGTAAGAATCCTAGTTTAACACTATTTCGAACTTTGAGGACCAGGTGATGAGGTTGATCCTATCACAACCTAGAGTTTGGGTTCCTTTAGGACATGACTTCCCATCACTATAAATAAAGGTCTCTAAGTACCAAGTAAGAGCATTCAATTCTAGCTTATTTATTCCATACTTTTCTTCGACTTGCTATTTGACTTTAGCATCAAAGTCCCTTTGACTACCTCCAACCATCTGTTCACCTACCTTTCTCTTGTTTTGCATGATACTTACTCAAGGCTTACTTACTGTCATTTCCGTCTGTACAAGGTGGTGACTCTTGTGCAGAATTCTACCTGCACACTATTTTTATATTTTATGTTTTAGTAGTTTTTTGTTTCATTGTATATATAACTTTTTATATTTTTTTTATAACAAATGATTTTTTTTCAAGAGTTATAATATATCCAAAAAAGAGAAGTTTTGGCTACTCCCCCCAAAATCAACAAGTCAGACTATCACTAAACCCGACGCCGTATCACAAAACCGTCGTTGATTTGTCCATTCCATCTCGCCACATCCCTCTCTCTCTCCATTGATGCAAGAAAGAGAGCTAAAAATGATGTTGAATACGCTGCTTCCACGCAACAAGTAAGCATTCACTTATCAACTCTTATCCTAATTGCAGGTTCATACATATGCATAACTTTATATTTTTTATATGATTCTCACTTAATTAACAATGTTCGATATCATTACTATTTTCAGTGCGATTTTGATGCTAATTTCAATTATTGATCTCAAATATGAGCTATTCAGAGTGCATGGATGAGAGAATATTGAATTAAATTAGATTTTGTGTCTGTAGTATGTGTGTTAGGGTTCGACCAACATGAGATCGAAATGATAGAAGTAAACATAGCTCCTTCAATGAGCCAAACGGTGCCCAAATTGTGTATTTGAAGGATAATGTGGTAGTTCACCCGTCTCAGTATATGTCTTAATCGATTAGCGGCCGATTGAAGTTGATTAAGGCAAGGATCTTTTGTTCATGGTATATATTTAGCGTTAATTATAGAAAATAGTCGTCTCTTGCACACGAAAAATGTATTCATATAATCTATCTAATATTATTGCTAGAAAGTAGAATTCTTAATTTATAAAAATACAATAATAGTTAAGATTGATTCAATTTTCATCTATTTTGATCTGTCCTCATTTTTTCTCATTCTCAAAAACATCATTTTCTTTAGACGATCCCCAATGTCAAACAACCACGCTAATCAACACTTATCTCTTTCTTACCTCTCTCTTAAAGAAAAGAAAATGAAAAATAAAAATAAATTATTATTTAAAATATAAATATTTTATAATCAATGCTCAATTTTTTGTATTGCAAAGTGTTTTCAAGTGTTATTGCTAGTATGCCTATGTACATGTTGTGTGTGTATGAATTTATGGTTGCCATTGTCTGGGTGAATTCTTGTATGTTTGAATGCAAGGCTAGCTGAGAGAGGTTAGGCTTAATTTTTCGTTTTGTTGATATGTTTATGTACAAACAAGTTTAGATATAAGTTTATATGTTAAGGTCACTGATTTTACTATTCTAGGCTGTTTTGTACAAATAAAAATATTTATACTATAGGAGCGGTGCAATTTTTAGGTGTGCGTGCGGTCAATTTGTCTTCACATAACACAATTTGGTTTGCGATACATTATTATTGTTGTCCCTTCATCAAGTATAACAGTAAAAATGTGAAGCCTTTAGTATGATAATTGTTGAGCATTAGTTCATACATGAAATAAAAGCCTACATACCGGTTATTCCACCAAATGTAGTTCAAGCTTGTGTTTGAATAGGAAAATCCAACTCCAATAGGGGATTTGATGTACAACATATTAGGTTCTGTCCAAGATTTCAAAGCAGAGAGAAATTCTCTTCAATGTTAAGCTTTCTCATTCATTAAGAAAGGTAGACTATAAAGATATTGATTAAGAAAAAAAAATCACCTAAATTCCAAGAATAGTTATTCTTGACCAGCAGCCCATTCTCTCCAACTTGACATGGAGCATGTTCATGGAATGGGCCAAAATCAAGGGAGGAACAGCTCGGGCCTAGAGTCACAATTTTATTTTGATAATCACAAGAAAAGAAGAAACAAGAAAAAGGGTCGGTAGCGTTTATATCAGTGGTATAGCCTATGACAAAAATCACAAAAAAAAAAAAAAAAGAGTAATTCAAATTTGAGCTAATCGCTTTGCTAAACCTCCATTGAGCCCCAATGTCAAGGGATTTGAAAGTGGATGGCACTGATGCTAGCGGATTAATGGTTTTTTTTTTTTTCTCCCTTTTTTTTTGGGTTTCATCAAAGTTTCCTCAGGATCTTTGTATATGTCAATTACTGTTAGGACTTAATGCCCCGGTGAAATGCTGGCCCTGCAAATCTATGAAGAGTAACATGCCTAACAATTGTACGACCTACGCCATTATTTTGCCCTAAACTTGATCCCACCTTCAATTGCAATACATCTATCTATTGATTTTGTTAAAATATAGGTGAGACAGAAATGGAAACGAACCCTAGAGGAGCTCCAGTACTTCTTGTCCCAGGGGCCACGGTGTAGCGTTCCTACTGAGATAATCTCCAAAAATTCAGAGCATTTTATCCATCCAACTTATTTAATAAATAATCAACATGAACCCGAATAACAAAAAAATATGTCTCTTAATTCCAAAAGTTGATGAACACAGAACATGGATTAGATACATTATTTATGTATGACAATTCATGAATAATGCACATTCGTCCCTATATCGATTGAGAGAACCCACAATTGGCCAAAATAAATCCTATAGAACAATGAGTATATTTTCACAAGCTAACTATTAAAACCCTAGATTATCACTGCTCAAACCCTAGGCATAACTCAAACACCACTGTTACAACCCACCTAATTTGAAAAAAAAGAGGAGGACTGATCGTGAAAATTGTGAGGCGAAAGAACTGCTGTCCATTACACTGAGAAAATGACGGAGATCTTAACCTTGCGATGAGGAGAGATCTGAAGGCGAGGCATTCCCTTTGACGTTTGAGCGTAGTCGCTATCGTTGCTTGGAGTGACAGTTGCTGCCGGTGGTGGTAGGCAGTGAGAGAAAGAAAGGGTCGGCTTCAGCAGCGAGGACGTTTAAATGGAAGCATACAGAGCTTCTCAAAATGATGCCGTTTTGGGTGGGAAGGAGTTTTTTTAAAAGGCTCAAAACGACGTCGTTTTGGGTGGGAATGAGTACTTTTTTTAACAGCCCAAAACGAGGGTTTTAAAAAAACGGTCATTTTGGAAATCGATACACTAAATTAAATATAATTATAAAAAAAAATACACAAAAATATATATATTATAAAAGAGTACACTACTAAGATATAAAGATTGAACTTTTTATTTCCTAAAATTTACTTTCCTAAAAATAGTTTTAGGAATATATTTTAATTAATTAATTAAATGCACAATGATAATAATTAACTGCTGGAATTTAGGAACATTTATTTGCAAAACACTTTATCTTCGAAAAACGTTTGAGCTTCTTCTTTTTCTCCAAAAACCGTTTCATCTTCCTAAGTGAAAGCCCTAAAATTGTTCCCTAAACATCAATAGGGTTCAGTCTTTGAAGGAAAAATCTTACTATTTAGTCCAGTATGTTAAGATTATCAACAACATCTATTTTTTGAAGATTTGTTCCCCACTTGAAGATACGTACAAACTTCGGCATTTGAAGACCAGAATCAGTTGTTGAAAGTTGATCGTTCACCTATGTGAAATACTGTGTTTTTGTCGTGTATTTTTGTCATATTAATTTATTGTGTGTAAATAAACTATGTGTATCTCCTAACTGCTGACTCTATGTCCCTCTTAATATAACAATACACTGTAACAAAAACAGTGTTAAGTAATTTTGTAGACGTGATAACAAATTCAAAACAAAACTGGACTGTTTGAATAAAGTTATATGCAAATACATGTTAATATTTTGTGTAAGTGTTTTACTACACTGCTATTGTTACATTATTATTTTTACACTATTATGATGTTCGCATATTAAAAAATAGAATAATCACCTTTAAAATGACAGACATAAACCTAATGGAGTCATGAATTCAAACATTATAATTGCTTAGATTAAATGATAAGGATGAAATAATATTGTCAGACTTGCTCTGATAAATGACTTCCAAGTCAAAGAAGAAGAAGATAACAAATAATACTGTTGCAAAATTTAAAATTCAAACCAACTGATTTATTTTCAAAATAAACGGAAGAATCAAATCTTCCATTAAATTTGGAGATTTTTAATGCATACATATAATCTGGAAAAAAAAATAGTTTCCAAAAACAAATTACATGAATTAAGGAAGGACACAAATGTTAAAGGAAAATTCAAAAATTTTAAATTATGTACTTGGACACAATTAAGAACTAAAATTAATGACTTATTTATTTTATATTTTTTTTCTGTATAATTTTTTACAATTAAATCCAATTTAGTGTATCTCTTTTCAATTTACCGTTAAAAAATTCATATTTTGCTACAAAAATAAAAACTTTGTGGTAAAAATTTCTAAAAAAATTTATTGTGGCGCAAATAAAAAATGTCGCTAATTAATATTTTCATTTTATTTTTACTTTAATTATGGTTTTCAAGAACAAAATTCATATTCTCCAACGAACATGAAAACGTTGTGATAAAAAATTTTTAAAAAAATTATCGTGACGAACATAAAAAAATGTCACGAATTAATATTTTTTATTTTATTTTTACTTTAATTTTAGTTTACAAAAGCAAAACTCATATTCTACAATGAAAACACAAACATCGCGATAAAAATTTCTAAGTTTTTTTTTTTACGCAAACACAATCATCATAAATTAATATTTTGACTTTAGACTTATTTTAATTTTTGATTACTTATTTTTGTGACGATTTTTTACTATTTGCGACAACAAATATTTATCGTAGAAAATTGTCATTTCCCGTCATTGCTTGCTCCCAAAAAAAATTGGGAGGGAATCACTATTTTTGCGATGCACCTCAAAAGCTTTACAAAAAAATTACCAAAATAGGAATTTGCGACAAAATTACAAGATCGTCACAGATAATATACTTTTTGTAACTTTTTAATTCGTCACAAAAATTGTTTTTTCTTAAAGTGTGCTAGTCTTGACATGGTGTCTGTGGTGTAGTGCTTCTGAATGGTCGAATTGGTGTGGTTTGAAAGCTGATGGTGTGAATACAAGCGGACATATTTTTGTACATGTTTCGTCTACATGATATTTTTCCCCCTTTACTTCACATTTACATCTGACAGCTTCACAGAATCCTACCTTTGAACAGAGCACCTTCTGACAAAAAAAAAAAAAAAAACAAGGGCACCTTTTTATTTTTTTTGGTAAACAACAAGAACTTTCTTTAAGTCTTGAAAATTCTGTCATGGATAAGAAAACAGAAAATGTTGTAAGTTTTCAAATTGCTGATTCTTTTTCAGTTTTGAACTCATTCAACCTTGCCAATTCTTGAAAGATTTCTGCGTGTAAACTGTTTAGCTATCGGTTGAAGTTTGAGGGCAACCATTTTGCATAAGTAATGCCTGTATGAAGTTCAGCTATCGGTTGAAGGATGACCATTCCCTCAGCACTCAGTGGACCATCTCCGAGCATGGATGGAATTTAGTATAACTCAAAATACTACAATGTCAAGTAGATCAAAGGTTTTTAGTCATGATAACTTTCAGAAAAAGGGCAACTTCTCAATTTGAGGTCAAGTCCAAGCTTAATATGTGAAAACTCTCGTACGCCAAGCTGAGTGAAGCTCAAAACTATTCTCTCTTTCTCCCCCTTACATGTTTATAGGAATGCTCGATGCATTGACATCTAACAAATTAGAAGACATCAGAGAAATGTTACGTGACAAGATCTAAAGAAAGGTGGAAGATGATTATCCATAGCCTTGTTTAAAAAGGAGAAGTAACTGTCTAGGAGTTACAAGTCAGATAACCGTCAATGAAGATAAAATCTTCAAAGATAGAGGCTATAAAAGACACATAAGGAGGAAGTTAGAGGACACATTCAAACTCCTACAAGACCGACGATCTGTGTATTTTTAGGAGTAGCATTAAGTTAGTTTTAGGAAATTGTTATTATTGTAATCAAAACTGTTAATTCAGTCTTTTTTGTAATTGAAATTCCTTCGACTGGATTAATAAAAAGATTTTTTTTTATTAGTTCATTGTTCTGTATGTTTATCACTTTAAAATTCATCCAAGAAAATCCTGAAATACGACAATTGAACTCATCACAAACAATTGCATTAGAACTTACTATTGATTTAATCACCTCCATCAATAACAACATATTTTAGAACAACAAATACTTATTTGGATTAAGCAAATCTTAAAACTATGTTGATTCAAGGATCTTGTTTTTCCCCCTTTTCTTGTAATCCTAGTTTCATGTACTATTTTGCTTTCCATAATCATCTCAGCAGTCAAGTAGAGCATTGTACACTAACTGGTTAATGTGAAGAAGGAAGGAAGGAAGATCCCAGAGAGAGAGTAAAGAGTGAGGAGATGAAGGTAAAATATAATGTAAATAGTTTTTAGAATGATGTTGGTAGTCATTGGATAAGTTTATTTATGACCGTCGGATGAGATTATTGAAGCCTATCTTATTTTATATTATAGATTATAGATGATTTTTTTTTTAATTGTGAGAGACATTGTGACATATACGAACTAATTTTCTACTGCAAGAATTATGATACGATATAGCACTTAACCCTTGCATTGTTGATAGAGTGCATCGAGATGCTATAATTTTTCATGGACCTTTAAATTTCTTATGTTTGTGCTACACCAAAGAATCTGAGTATGATTTAATAGTATGAATACCTCGACTTGTTCCACGGCTGATTTCTTTCACATTTCTTAGGGAATTTGAATACGAAAGAACAATGCATTTGTAGGACATGTTTTATACATTGTATATATATTAAATATATGTCGTACTCAGTGTGCGAGATTGTCTTCTTTAGTCTTTTTGGGAGAAGCTTTCTATTGAGTCTTAGACACCAACCCGAGACATTGCATAGGAGGATGAGCACTTGCTATTGCTTCAAGTTCGACACCTTGATCGAACAAATTTCATCTTGCAGTCATCATATTTGGTCACGACTCCTTTTCGATGTAAATTCTCTAACATTAGAGCCCTGATGTGTACCCATTGTAGTTTTATGGAAAAAAATAGTATGAAATAATATTTATTGCAATCCAACTTTTGACTTCCGTGCAATGTGGCTTTTGTGCTGCATTATGAGTTGGGTCATGGCACAAGCGCGTCAATCGTGTTCGTTGAGGTCGAAGTGGAAGTATTCCAATTCAGGGGTCCATATGGTATTAAAAATTAATTTTTCCCTATTATATTTTTACTTTTCATCCCAAAAAAAAAAATGTGACACTGTTTAGTTTTTTTTATTTTTTTATTTTTCATTATTTTGTTAGTTTTTCAAGTAATGGATAGAAATCATCGAAAGCAAAATAAATATATGTAGATGAATTTCGGTACGGTATTATATATTATCCTTTCATCATGTTTGTCCATGTCGAAGTATAAGTATTTCAGTTTGAAAACAAAACAAATATTGTGTCTTTCAAAACAAAATTAGTATAGAACTAGTTTTTTCTTTCTTTTTCTTTTTTTTTTTCACGAAGTAAGATTATGTAAATATAATCTTCGTAATATCTCATATATGAGTAGTATGTTCTCAAGACAACATTATTGTTTTGATTTTTCTTTGAAATCTGGCTTTCATGCTACCAAGTAGAGGTTATGTGGTCAGAAATTTTTTAGTTCCGGCGTGGATGGTCTACTTCTGATTGGACTGAAGAGGGGACTAATCGAAGGGCACGTAAACTGGTTAAAATACTCTTGACTGTTAAAAAAAAAAATTATAAACTCATTTTAGTTGATATTTCTAATCACTCTGAGACATTTTTTTTTGTTTTTTTGTTTTTTTGTTTTACATGTCTTTTCATTAGAGTAATGTTTATTGGACCAAATTTGCCGATCAAATCCTTACTTGTGGTAAGATCAAAAGTGGGTCCTAATAATCTAATATCATATGAGAACTATCGTCAATCCAACCACACCAATAGATTTGATCCACAAATTTGATGTAACTAATAATCTAGCCCAAGTAGCACTATTGCTCTCTCAACATACAAACATAGCAAATTTATGAGTCATTAAAGATGCATACTAGAAGAATCTAACTCTACTCCTTCCAATTACTTCAACCCTTGTCTTATTGTTAGAACTGAACTAGGTTACTGAAAAACAGAGTATGATTGCACTAGTAAACTCAAGAGAATTCTTATTGAACTAAAACACAACCTTGACTATTAAATAGCTTTACATCAAACAAGAAATAAGATAACAACCCACTATTATACAAGTCTTAGAATTGTGGTAAGTGACTAGGTCAGAAACAGAAAAACAAACTTGTCCCTCAAGTATAGGAGGGTTATTAGCATATCTAGGAATAAATCCTAGAATAAAGGAATCCTAACAACTAAAATCTTGACAATTTCAACATCCTCCCTTAAACTGAATACCATTGATATTCAGTTTATTCTAGGGTATTCGCAAACACCCATTAACTCTCGCAACTTTAGAAACACTTCAAGCTTCAGCGGCTTTGTCATGATGTCTGCAATCTGCTCTTGAGTAGAACATTGCAACAGCTCCACTACCCCATCTTTGACGAGGCCTCGAAGAAAATGAAACCGTACATCTATATGCTTGCTACGACCATGCATTACTGGATTCTTTGAAAGCTTAATGGTTGAGACATTATCACAATAAACCAATGTTGGACCAGTTTGCCTCAAATTTAATGTTCTCAAAATTCTTCTTAACCACACCACTTGACACACACTTGAAGCTGCAACAATAAACTCTGCTTCAGTAGTGGAAAGAGTAACCACTGGTTGCTTTTTCGAGGACCATGAAATTGCTCTTGAATTCATCATAAAGACATAACCTGAAGTACTCTTTGTGTCATCTTGATCACCAGCATAGTCAATGTCCGTGTTGCCAATAAGTTCTTCATCTCCTTCTTTCTTGTAGAATACCCAAAACCCACAGTGCCTTTCACGTACCTTAAAATCCTTTTATCTGCCAATAAATGAGACTCAGTAGGATGATCCATGTATCTATTAATTAGACTTACAGTGAACATAAGATCAGGACGTGCAGTTGTTAAATACATGAGACTTCCAACCAATTGCTTATAAAGCGTGCTATCAACTCCCACTCCCCCTTCATCACGAGTAAGTTTAAATCCAGGAACCACAGGATTATGCACTGATTTGCATTGAACCATGTTAAACCTTTCCAATACTTCTTGTGGATACTTCCGTTTACTAATAAATATGCCATCCGTTGTCTACACCACTTCAATGCCAAGAAAGTACCTCATTTTTCTGAGATCAGTCATATCAAACTCAACCATCATGAACCTTTTTAATTGCTTGAACAATAACTCATCATTCCCAGTGAATATAAGATCATCAACATAGAGGCATACAATCAAAATTTTACCTTCATTGGTTGTCTTGATGAACAATGTATGCTCGTAGGGACATTTATTGAAACCCTCCTTAATGAGATACAATTATATTCAACTGTACCATGCCCATGGTGCCTGTTTGAGTCCGTATAGTGCCTTTTTGAGACAATATACCTTGTATTCGCTCCCCTTTTATTCATAACCAGGTGGTTGATCAACAAAAACTTCCTCATTAATCTCTCCATGAAGAAAAGTTGATTTGACATCGTGTTGGTAGATCTTCCAACTCTTTTGTGCAGCAAGGGAAATAACCACTCGAATTGTATCCAATCGAGTCACTAGTACAAACACTTCAGAAAAATCCACTCCATATTTTTGACTATATCCCTTGGCAACAAGTTGAGCCTCGTACTTGTCCACCTCCCCATTTTCATTCAGTTTTGTCTTGAAACCCCACTTTACTCCAATAGTTTTTCCCCCAGATGGCAAATCAGTCAATTCCCACGTATCATTCTTCACCATGGCTTCTATTTCTTGATTCATTGCTTGTTTCCATTTCTCACTCTTCACGGCATCATCATAAGTAGTGGGATCACCATTAGTAAATAGGGCTAGGTGAGCCAAGTTCACGCTTTCTTCATTAGAGAGACCTTCACCAGTTTTATAATCTCTCATCCAAATTGGTGGCCTTCGAGTTCGCCCCTCTTGAGTTGCACTATCTTCATTCGTGATATCTCCTGTTTCTAATGAATCACTTCCATCAGACTCATTATTTCCTTTATCTTCATTAGCTCCAGATCCTTCTGCATCTCCTTGATCTTCTGTAATTATTTCTTCATCCATTTCCCATTCTAGATCAGCTAAAATAGCCTGTTCATGACTTTCATCCCAATTCCATTGTTGATCTTTCTCAAAAACCACATCTCAGCTTACAATAATTTTCTGTGAAATGGGATCAAATAATCTATAAGCTTTGGATTCTTCACTTACCCCCAAACAATATGCATTTGAAGCTTTTGTCATCAAGTTTCATTCTTTTGCTATCAAGTACATGCACATGAGATAGGCATCCAAAGACTCTAAAGTAATCCACTGATGGTTTGCGCCCACTCCAAGCTTCTTCAAGTGTCTTGTTTTTCACGGCAAGGGTTGGACTTCGATTCAACACATGCACTGCCCAGTTCACTGCTTCTGGCCAAAAAGTCTTTGGAAGTTGCTTCTCTGATAGCATGCACTGAATCATATTCATGATAGTTCGATTCTTCCTTTCAACAACACCGTTTTGTTGAGGCGTGTAGGCAGCTGTCAACTGTCTATGAATGCCATTCATATTGCAGAAACTTGTGAATTCATGTGATGTGAACTCACCTCCTCGATCTGTCCTTAAGCCTCTTATAAATGCTCATGTTTCCTTCTCCACTCTAGCTTTATACGTTTTGAACATAGCAAAAGCTTCTGATTTCTCCACTAGAAAGTAAACCCAAGTTCTTCTATTGTAATCATCAATAAAAGTGATGAGGTATCTCTTCTTACTATTTGAGATTGGACTTACTGGGCCACATATATCAGCATGTATCAACTGTAGTACCTTGGAAGCTCTCCACACACTTTCCCTTGGAAAAGAATCACGATGTTGCTTTCCCACAAGGAAGTCTTCACACATTTTCTGAGAATCTTTGAACTTTGGCAGCCCTTCAACCATATTCTTTTGTTGTAGCACTTTCAATCCATTCTAACTTATATACCCACATCGACGATGCCGACGATTTGCTTGATCTGTGGTTGTCATGGAGAGACAATTTTGTTTCTTCAATGGGCAGCGAGCAATCAAGGCAAACATCCTATTGTATGTCATCTCACTTTCAAGAATTAGACCCTTCTCAGGATGAAAAATCTTACACCCTCCATGTTGCATGAGCACTGCGAATCCCCTCTCTTAAAGTTGACCGATACTCAACAAATTATTCTTCAACTCAGGTACAAAGAAGACTCTTGTAATCATATGCACGATCCTACGCACCTCCATTCTCACCTTGCCCTTGCCTTGTACACTGAGATTGGAATCATTTCCCAGCTTCACTGACTCTCGAAAATTGTCATCCATCTCAATAAATGTTTCCCTTTTGCCACACATATGATTGTTACATCCAGAATCAAGAAACCAAATATACTCCATCTCAGCTTCCTTAACATCCACCTGCGCCATTAGCAACATTTCTTCCTTTGTTTCTGCAAAATTAGCCTTAGAATCCCTAGCTTTCTTCGGGCATTCCCACTGAAAATGTCCTAGCTCATGACAGTTGTTGCATTTTAGGATAGATTTGTCAAACCCAAATCTACCCCTTCCTCTTCCTCTTCCACGATAGGAACCACGACCACCACCTCTTCCTTCTTGTTGAACTTCAGAAGTTACTTGAAGAGCTTGTTCATCCTCCACATGCCAACTCATTCTTTATTCATGCATGAGGAGACTGCTCTGAAGCTCATCAATGGATAAAGCATCCAAGTCATTTGACTCCTCAATCGAGCAGACAACATAATCATATTTTGAAGTCATAGACCTTAAAATTTTCTCAATGATCACCACATCCTCCATTCTTTCTCCATGAAGCCTCATCTTGTTGGCTATAATGAGCGTTCTTCCAAAGTAGTTGTTGATGGTTTTCCCAGCCTTCATTTGCAGTAATTCAAACTCCTTTCAAAGCGCCTGCAATTGAGCACGCTTCACACGCCCTGTTCCTTGATACTTCTGCTTCAAGGAATCCTAGATATCCTTCACAGTGTCCTTCTTCAAGATCATTTCCAGGATCAAACGATCAATGGCTTGGAACAGATAGTTCTTGGCCTTCAAGTCTTTCAACTTCTGCGAGTCACTAGAATCAACTCCTTTTGCTACTGCAGTGATTCCTGTCTCCACCAAGTTCCAATATTCCGTGGAACGCAGAAAATTTTTCATAAGCATACTCCAATGATCATAGTGCCCATCGAGCCTTGGTATGGCAGGTTGTACAAAACTATTCTCAAACTTCATGTTCTTGTTCTCTCACACTGGTAACTGTGTTTGCCGGTTCATGATCTGGCTCTGATACCAGATGTTAGAACTGAACTAGCTTACTGAAAAACAGAGTATGATTGCACTAGTAAACTCAGGATAATTCTTATTAAACTAAAACACAACCTTGGCTATTAAATAGCTTTACATCAAACAGTAAATAAGATAACAACCCACGATTATACAGGTCCTAGAATCATGGTAAGTGACTAGGTCAGAAATAGAAAAGCAAACTTGTCCCTCAAGTATAAAAGGGTTATTAGCATATCTAGGAATAAATCCTAGAATAAAGGAATCCTAACAACTAAAATCTTGACAATTTCAACACTTATAGCCTCGGTGGAAGCATACCCTCTTGGAAGGTTTGATCTTCATTGGTTCCAAATGCTTCAAACAAGACATAGTTGTCCATCATAGGCATCAAAATCTCATCATTGTAGAAAAATGGTTCAGAGTACATAGGCAGAGGGGATTTTATGTCAGAGAAGAAGCTTTTCATATCTTCTATCCAAGAATGTGAAACAGTAGTACTTCCATTATCTTCCTCTTTAGTCAATCCTCCATTAGAACTGTTCTTTTTGTTTTCACTGTGAATTGGCTCAGATCTTGGTAATGGGGTTTTGTTCCTGTTGTTGTTGGGATCAATTCTTCTTGTTCTTTCACCTCGAGGGCATTTCTTGTTCAAATGGGTATTCCAATAGTTCTTCACTTCATTGTCTGTCCGACCTGGGAGCCGACCCGCAATCAACGACCAGCTATACATGCAGAAGAAGAGAGAGTTCAGAGTATTGTTTGATAACCTTTTTAAAAATAATATTTTTTTAAACAAGAAGCAATTTTGTAAAAAAAAAAACGTAAAAGCATGTGCATTACTATTTTTGTAGAAGTAACCTTGATTTATTTTAATATAGAAATAATATATTTATAATAGTACTTATCCATGCTTGAAGGTACAAATAACATTAAAAATTGCTAATTAGGAAAAAATATATTCAATTTGGTTGAATTCCTAATTTCTTTAGCAGGCACCTTTTAACAGTGGGTAAAGCCTGAAAATGAACCACTTTCTCTCAGTGACAGAATTAAGGGTTTGATATTTTAAGGGTAGGATTGTCTGCTCACTTTATATTTTTGGGATAAGTATTTTTTAAGGGGCATTTTTTGAAATATACAACTTTTATTAGCTAATGTCATTGATATTATTGTAAGTCGTTAGGCAACGGTGGTCTGTGTATTAAGATTTGTAAAAGTCAAAGGATTGACGTGCAATTTTAAAAATGTGAAGGGATCGCCGTCTCAATTTACAAAAAGTTAGTGGGTGCGAGAGAAATTGACTCGAGCCTTTTCTTAGGCCGAGAGAGCATTAGGGCTGCATATATATAGGGAATATTTTACTCCAATCAAGGCATTGGATTAACGTACACGTTGGTTCATTACAGACAGAGTAATGGGCGGGAAAAGCGGAATTTTATCGGAGAAATTTTAGTTATTGGATCAAAGTTTTGATTCAAATCATTTGTACTTTATTTATATAATTTATTGAGGTTAAGCTCATAAGGAAAAGCCCAAATCCCAACTAAAGAAAAAAAAAATTACTTTTAAAAACGTACATTGAAAAAGCAAAAAAATAATAAAAATACTTAACAAAAAAAGTAGCATACTTAAATAAACTAATCAAACCTATTCAAAAGACAAAAGGAACAACCAACCCTGGCTTGTTGAGTACAAATGCTGCTCAATTAATTGTTGGGGTTGATAATCTTCCAAGTTATTAACCAGATTTTTTTTTTTCCCTAAATTGATTGAAAATGGGCGTTTAATCATGTTTTCTCTTAGTAGAGCTTGAGTAGGTTTTGTTCATTTATATGTTCTAAGGAACACGAGTTTAATCTCACTATAATTTTCATATATTTATACTAGTTCTTACTTCTTGCTTCTTAGGGACAGATTCAGCAATTTAGTCTAGGCCGGATAGCCATTCAAATTTTCATAACAGTATAGGGGACAATCTTAAATAGCCCTTTAAGGTTTTTTGACAGTTAATAATAGCGTTATCAGAAGTATTTCTCGGAAAAAAAAATTTGGTGAGAATTTGTCAAACTTTTGGGAAGTGATAGTTGTGAAGGAAAACTGAAATACTGACCGGTTACCCAGAAGTTTATGCAATCTGATGATGAGGTCCTTCTCATCTTCTGACATTCCACCAAGTTTTATGTTTGGTCTCAAGTAATTCTTCCACCTCAGCCTGCAGCTCTTCCCACCCCTCATCAAACCTGAGATAGAGTGTGAGAGAGAGAGAGAGATTAAATGGTTATCTAGTAGACATTTTGTTTCTTGAAAAGAAGGATGGTGCATGGTGATTTACCTGCTCTGTGAGAAACAGTTGCCCATTTACCTTCTCCATAAGTCTCCACATACTTCTTCAAAATCAAGTCCTCTTCTGGTTTCCACAAGCCTTTCTTCAACTGGGGCATCACTTCCTTAGTCCCCATTCCCCCCTCTCTCTCTCTCTCTCTCTCTCTCTCTCTCTCTCTAGATCTAGAGTCTGTGTAGTAAAGAAAAAATGGATGTAGATGGGGAATTTGTATAGGCATGAAAGGTGGGATGTCCCTAGTAGAAAAGTTTCAGTCACTCGTGCATGGATTGAAGTGTGGGCCCTATTAATAATGCTCCCCTTTGAGCTTTGATTTCCTCTTGAAAGCAAATCTACGTTCCACTTCCTTGAAACAATTATATGACGGAAACCCACATCTGAAAAATTTGTAGTAGAGAGACAACATAACTATTTGGAAGAAACATTTGATTGTTTAGGGTTACCCTTGTAACTATGTGTCTCGATTCAATCAAATCTCTCAAGTTTTAATTTTAATGGAACATTGCTTTAATTAGCTCATCACCG
Source organism: Ilex paraguariensis (assembly GCA_963454935.2). Classification (NCBI taxonomy): domain Eukaryota; kingdom Viridiplantae; phylum Streptophyta; class Magnoliopsida; order Aquifoliales; family Aquifoliaceae; genus Ilex; species Ilex paraguariensis. Next base: position 865,081 of record CAUOFW020001480.1, on the reverse strand, counting down.
TTAATTCTTATCATAAAAAGAGATGAAAATTAATCGTATGTATACCGTTTGTTTCTATTAGAGTCACGAGCTTGTTGTAATTGATGCTAAAAGGAGACGTTGATCTTATATCATTCATATGAGCTATTAACCCTATCCTATTGAAAACTTGTAATAGACATATTAACATATACACGTGCAGGGAAATATTGAATCGGGCCCTATCCCGCCGGTGCAACGGGCCTTCATTGTGAACTGGGCCATGCCCACGGCCTTATCTAGCATGCTTTCGGATCACCACTTGGATGGGCCGGACAGGACCATGGGCAACCAGTTGTCGGGTTTTGGGACAATATTAAGGTTGCTTACTTTTTTCGAAGGCTTACATTATTAGTGTGCCCTATTAAAATTAATTAGTAACATCATTAACAAAAGACAGACTTTGTATCGTTCAATTCAATGGAACCATCCGATCACCACCCACTCGACGATTATTTTCTCCCCTTTGCAATGCAGTTGTTTTGTATGTTAGTGCGAACAAAACATCATTATTGCTTTTTTGGTTTAGATTTGGAAGATCCTTCGACGTGACTCGATGTGTTTTCATGAAACCCCACGTTTGCTTTTCAAAGAATTCCTCGGGATTCTGAAAAAATAATTCAAGCACTTGTTCGAAAGACTCAGTCATTAACCCATGATGATTGTGTTAATAAGGTCCAATCATTGTACTTAAAAATTACTTTTTACCACTGTCTTTATTTTTTAGAGGGTTAATCGTAAGTTACACTCTAAAAGATTGTTCGAATCTTAATTTATATTTATAAATATTAAAAATCTCAATTTATACTTTCAAAAATAGAAATTTGTATCAATGTATACCCACAAAGATAAAAAATTTAAATTTACACCCCCAAAGATAAAAAATTGTATCAATATGCATCTAAAATTAAATTAATAAATTATACCTAGATCCCCTCATGCTTGTCACTTAATCATTTGGACCCCTTCACGTTTACAATATTACTCTCACATCTCATGGCGTTTGTGCACGTGTAACACGTAACCCTTTTTCATTAATATATGTTAATATAACCATTAAAAAATATAATTTTATACTAATAAAAAATTATAATTTTATATTACCCTTTATTTTGTGGGTCTGATATACTCTAAAGTTCAAAATCAAGCTTATCATTTGAATATCCAAAAGAATGTAGATATTTATATAACATTTTTTATATCCAATACAATATATCACTCAATGTGCAACCCTTTATTCTATTAGACATTCAAATGATTAGTTTGATTTTGAATTTTATAGTATATTGGACCCATAAAATAAAGGGTAATATGAAATTATAATTTTTTATTAAGATAAAAGTAAATTTTTTAACGGTTATATTAACAAATATCAATGAAAAGGGGTTACGTGTTACACGTGCATAAACATCATGAGATGTATGAGTAATACTCTAAATGTGAAGAGGTCTAAATGATTAATTGACCAGCATAAGGGATCTAGGTATAATTTATCAATTTAGTTTTAGATGCATATTGATACAAATTTCTATCTTTGATGGTACAAATTGAGATTTTTTTTATCTTTGGGGGTGCACATTGATACAAATTTCTATATTTGAGGATGTAAATTAAGATTTTTGATCTTTGGAGGTGTACATTGATACAAATTTCTATCTTGGAAGGTGCAAATTGAGATTTGAATGATCTTTTAGGGTGCAATTTACAATTAACCCTTTTTTATATAATGAATTTAATGTCACACCTATAAAATGTTTATGATCTAACATTACTTTATTATTTTCATGGTTAAAGGCCAAAAATAAATTACATGAAATTTTGGGACTTTTATTTGTATTTTAATATAAAATTTATCATACTTTTATTTGTGGTATGCTCTGTTTAGTAGGAAGGATACATTTTTTATCTTTTAAAGAAAGAAAGTAAAGATGATACATTTTCCTTCCTTTATATTTGGTAGAATGAATGGAATATAAAAATAAATTATTTTTTTTGGTGCTTGGTAAGTTGATTTTTTTTTTAAATTTTAATTTAATATAATTTTTTTTATTAAAAATATAAATACAATGATAAATAAATATATATATATATATATATAGACAAATAAAATACATTTTAACACAAATAATTAATTTTTCATCCACTTTTCTTCCAATGTTAGAGGGATTGATTTTGGTGAGTTGGAAGAAAAGCTCATTCATCCACTTTTTCATTCTTCATATTTTTTTCGCATAAAATATGATATTTTATCTCTCTCTCCAACTTTTCATCCTTCTATCTTTTTATCTTTCTTTTTTTCCGTCATACCAAACGGAGAAACTATAGTGCCCCTAACTTGTTTTTTGATGTAATATCGAAATATTTAGAAAGGAAATTTGAAGTTACAATTCAATATGTTGTGATTATTATAAAGTGAAATTGTTTGGTATCAAGTCTAACATTTACAATTATAATATAATGTTAGGTTTGATCCCAGTATCTTTAGTTGATTCTAACATTTTATTCTATAGTTTGATCATGTTGAATAGCAATTTGACTCAAATCAATAATAACGAACTCTTATTTAGTCATAGCATTCACTACAAAATGGGACATTTTTTGGAATTTAACAAGGAGCTGACACGTGTCCTTGGCATAAAGGACGTGGACGCTTCCTCGAGCGACATGTGGCCTCAGCATGAAGGTACCCCAAACATTGCGTACATTGACACGTGTCATCAGCATGCATTCCTCGGAGCTTTCTACGACTGACGTGTGTTCTCGGCGTTGGCAACCCAGAGCATTGCGAGGGTGACACGTGCCCTCGACTTATGTTCTGTCCCGAGGGACCTTCGCCAGACACGTCACCTCGACGCCGAGTCTCCCACGCAGGCGGAGTATGAGTAACAATTTCAATGGCTACTATAACATTGAAACAAAGTTGGATGCCAGTCATAAGCTTCTCTTCCCAAGGCAATTAGAGTTGGAGAAGGGACAGATCAGTAACCAATAATAGGGATGCACGAGGTGCAGAGCACAAAATTAGAAGGCAATGGACAAAAGTGCCCCTGTGCATACGTTGTCACCACAAGAAAACATTAAATGACCCTTTAAAGGGATGAGACATTTATTGTTGAACGAATCTCAGAAAAAGAGCATTAAATGCTTGGGGATCCGAGCATTAAATACATAAACTTCTTTCCTCATGATAAGGAAGACACTCTGTCCAAGGACTGTGCTGCACAAGTCACCTTCTAAATGGGCTAATGAGAAGCTTCCTCTCCAAGGGACCCACCTGTCCACAATGATTACTTTCATGGAGGTATAAATAATTCTTATAAATTCAAAACAAAGATACGCACACTCTCACCCCAAGCAATAGAATAGTGAATTTGCACCCTTCTCTCACGTACTAACTTGATCGTCAGAGGGGTCACGCCGAAAAACACTATGACGTCTTTCTAACATTTATTTTTGGGTGACAGAGTTCATCTCCATAAGCTGGGACCTTCCAGACTACTGGAAAAGTAATTCATCACCACTTCTTATATCATCTCCCACATCCTTTTGTTACGGGACCATCGACTTTTCAGGTAAAACTCACATTCACCAAGTGAGAGATCTGTCCAGTGTTGGCCCAATCTTTAGGTCGTTTAGGCCATTGCCTAGGGTCCCCAAATTGAAAGAAAAAAAAATAAAAAATTTAGAATATAATTTAAATACTACATATATTTTAATCATTGAATTAAGAGTGAGTGCTAACTTTAAACAAAATCCACTATTTATCTAATGTACTTGCTCCTCAAATTTAGCGCAACTAGTATTATTTTGTTAAAAAAATTAGAATATCTTTCAAAAAAATTTAAGGTCTTAAAGTTTAACTTATTTTTTTATCTCACCCGATATTTATATTATATATATTATCACTTTGTAGTCCTATTATTAAAATCAATTGTCTATCATATAATAGGTGTGAATAATAATTTTACATTTATATAAATTAAATTTGAGGTCATTTTTTAATAACTTTTTTTACAATGCATAAGATAACTATAAAATAGACTAAGTAGAAGTACTGCACTGGTTGTCTTTTTTATTTATAAAAATAGCTCATTTTTTCTATGATGTCTAATAACTATGAGTAATCTATGCCTAAAAACACGGTACAACGTAAGTGAGAAGTGATAGATTTAGGAAAAAATTCAATTTGAATAATTTTGAGAGAGATTTTGGTGATCGTTGGATAATTCTATTTGAGACAATCAGTTGGACTTATTGAAGCTTGTCATGTTTTATATTATAAATGTCTCATTTATTTTAGGACTACTCAACTTGTATAAATTCTTATTTTTATATACATTTAGAAAAAAAAATTTATTTTATTGGTCAAACTAATTTTCAATTATGTTTTTCTTTTATCTTAAACAAATAGTATATATCATAGTATTTGATCTCCGTATTTGACTTCGATTAACACAATTTTTATTTTTAAAATTTGAATTAGTATGTTATCTCAAAAGACAAAATAAATAATTTGTAAATAAACATATTTTAATAAGTATTTAGTATTATTATTATTACTGAATAAATATTTATAGGGCCTCGTATAACATGTTCGCCTAGGGCCCCAAATTAGGTTAGGCCACCCCTAGATTTGTCCATTCATTTATTGTGCGAAAATCACTTTCTTGAGAAAGAATGTGGATGTGTTCGCGTGGGACACCGTGGAGATGAAAGGTATAAGTCCGGATGTCATAACTCACAGACTTCATGTCGACCCCCCAATCATAAGCCCGTCAAGCAAAAGTCTCAGCGTACGACGCCGCACTATGCCTAGGCAGTGAATGAAGAGGTAGAGAGGGTCCTAGAGACCGATGCCATCCGGGAGGCACAGTTCCTAGAATGGTTGTCGAACACCGTCTATGCAAATAAGAAGACTAGAAAGTGGGGCGTTTGCATGGACTTCACGGACCTGAACAAGACTTGTCCCAAAGATGATTTTTCTTTACCTAAGGTTGATCAGTTGGTCGACGCCACGCCTGGACATGAACATATGACCTTCATGGACGCTCGAGTGAGCTATCATCATATCCCCCTCCACCCATCTGATCAGGAGAAGACTGTCTTCATCACTCCGAGAGGGGGTCTACTATTACAAAGTCATGTCGTTTGGATTAAAGAACGTGGATGTCATGTACCAGAGGCTTATGGAGACGAATGTTCAAGCGACAATTGGGGAACATTATGAAAGTGTACATTGACGACATGCTGGTCAAGAGCAGGTGTTAGAGCGACCACATTGCGGACTTGGAAGACGTCTTCTCCACTCTCTGTGAGTATGGCCAGAAGATGAACGCAACTAAGTGTTCCTTTGGAGTTGGCTCTTAAAAGTTCCTGAGGTACTTAGTGAGTCGGCGTGGTGTCGAGGCTAACTTGGAGCATATACAAGTTATCATGGACGTACGTAGCCCCTCGACCATTCCAGATGTCTAGAAACTTACGGGAATGTTGGTCGCCTTAAATCCTTTTATATCTCGGTAGTCGAAGAAGTGCAAGCCCTTTTTTGGCGCTATCAAGAGATCGGAGAAGGATATTTGGAATGAAGAATGTGAGAAGGCACTTGGAGGGATCAAGGAGTACCTCACCTCCCGACCCTATCTGTTCCAAGCAAGGGGAGATGTTGTTCCTCTATTTGGGCATTTTCGAGTTTACCATTAGTGACGTACTAGTCCACGATCATGAGCATGAATAGAAGCCAGTGTATTACCTGAACAAAGCTCTCTTAGCTGCGGAGACAAGATACTTGCCTTTAGAAAAGCTTGCATTGGCACTAGTCATAGCTGCAAGGAATTTAAGACATTATTTTCAAGCGCTACCCGTCACCGTCCTAATGGACCAACCCTTGAAGGCGATTTTAAGGAAGATGGATCTCTCTAGGAGGGTAGCAAAATGTGTCGTGGAGTTGGGAGAAAATGACATTCATTATAGGTCTCGCACAGCTATAAAGGGTCAAGTGTTAGTGGACTTCATAGCTAAATTTACCAAGGGATAACAACCTCACCCCAAAGCAGAGCCCTTCACAGACAACAAATTGCGCTCTTAGAGACTCTATGTGGATGGATCCTCCAACAGCAAGGGTTCCAGAATCAGAATGTTATTGGTTTCCCTAGAGGGATTTGTCACAGAACAAGCCATATGGCAGGGCTATAAGGCATCCAACAATAAGGCAGAGTACGAAGCCCTTATCTCTGGACTCAAACTTGCCAATGCAGTTGGGGTCACGGAGCTAATGGTTCATTGTGATTCTTTACTAGTATTCAACCAGATCAATAGGGAGTTCGAAACGATGGATCCAAGAATGAAGGCTTATCACTACAAGGCAATGATCCTACTCCACAAGTTTAAAAATATGGAAGTCAAGTAGGTCCCCCCAGATAAGAATGCCCACGTCGATGCCCTAGCATGTTTGGCATCGGCGTTGGACTCTAACATGAAACAAAAGATTAATGTGGAGTTCCTTCCTAACTCCTAATAGACGACGTCCCTAGAGTGGTATCCATCTTGGAGGGGGAGGAGTCCCCTAGCTGGATTGATTTGCTACTCAAGTTCCTTGTCTCTAGAGAACTCCCTAAGTGTTCCAAGGAAGACAAAAAGATAAAGTTAATGGCTCTGAGGTTCTGAGCCTCCCCGAATCAAAAATTGTACCAAAAATCGTTCTTCGGACCCTATTAGCTTTGTGTCAGTGAAGATAAAGTTGAGTCTCTCCTATACAAAGTGCACGAAGACATATGTGGGGGGCACTCAGGTGGACGATCAATGGCCCATCATATCATGTTGTACGGATATTGGTGGTCGCGGATGGAAAGGGATGTGCAAGCTTACTTTCGAAAATGTGACCCATGTCAAAGGTTCGCTCCCACCATCAAACAACAAGTAGCAAATTTTCATTTGCTAATCAATGCTTGGTCGTTTGCCTAATGGGGACTCGACCTAGTCGAACCCCTCCCAAGGGCTCTAGAAGACAAGAAATTCCTAATAGTTGGGATCAATTACTTCACAAAGTGGGTCGAGATAGAGCCATTGACTCAGATCAAGGACATAGACGCAAAAAGGTTCTTGTGGAGGAACATATTGATGAGATTTGGGGTCTCCATGCACTTGTGTCGGATAACAGGACTCAGTTTAACAACGGACCCCTCAAATCGTTTTGTAAGCACCTCAAAATCAGGAAATACTACTCCACGCCCTTGTATCCTCAAGCCAGTGGACAACGAAATCTTCAAATAAGACCATCGTTAGTGGAATCAAGAAGAGAATGGAGGAAGCTAAGGAGAAATGGGTGAATGAGCTCCTGAATGTCACTTGGGTTTACAGAAAAACCCTATGGACCTCGACAGGTGAAATACCTTATGCACTTGCGTACGAAGTAAAGGCAGTAATCTCGTTGGAGGTAGGCCTCCCTACTATAAGAATGTAAGCTTTCGATACTAGAGAAAATGATCACCAACTCAACCTGGACTTGGACCTCAAGGAGTATAGAAGAGAAATGACGACCTTGAGACTAGCTAAGTACCAAGAGGGGGTGTCCAAACTCTACAATAAAAGAGTAAAACCCTGAAAATTCCAAGTAGGTGACTTGGTACTCAAAAGAGTAGTCAGAAACACTCATAACCCTACTGATGGAAAAATAGGGCCTGATTGGGAAGGGTTATACAAAATTACGTCAGTGGGAGGCTTTGGGTCATACAAGTTAGAGGATATGGAAGGAAATGATGTACTTCAGCCTTGAAATGCAATAAATTTGAAAAAGTATTATTTTTTAGAAACAAAGGCTTATTTCTACCAAGTGTGTTATCTCAGAAGGGGTATTACACCGGAGGTGGACTCTTAGGACTCTTGCCTCCAAAGAAATAAAATAGTGAAGCCTCCTGGATGGGGCATGGTCCCGAGGGTAAGGCCTTATAAAAATAAGACTTGCCCCCAAAAGACCCAAGGAGCGAAGCCTCTTAGATGGGGCGTGGTCTTGAGGGGAGGCCTTAGAAAAAGACTCACCCTAAAAAAGTCCCAAGGAGTGAAGCCTCCTGAATGGGGCATGACCCAGTGCAAGGCCTTAGAAAAAGAAGGTTTGCCTCAAAAAGATCCAAGGAGTGAAGCCTCATAGATGGGGTATGGTCCCGAAGGTGAGACCTTAGAAAAAGACTCACCCAAAAGGAAAAAAAAACACTCAAAGGCCGAAGCCTACGAGATGGGGCATGGCCCCCGAGGGGGAACACTTAGAAATTTCTCCATGAAGAAGCCGAGGCTGAGGGAGGCCACTACCCCCAAGGAGAAAGAAGATACTAGCCTCAGGTCTTGGGACCTCGGTCTCGAGGAATTGCACTTCGAAAAAAAAGGAGAAGAAAGAAGAGACAAACACTTAGAAAAAAGGGCGTTCTTGTATTAAAAGAAGGGAGGGCTTTGCATCCCTCAAGCTATAAAAAATAGAAACTAAGTTACAAAGAAGACAAAAAGCTAAGTTCTAGGAGGCCCAGTGACCTCGCTGCAGATGTCGCCTCCAAGATCGCCAAAAAGCTCGTCAATGTTGGCAAAGAAATAGTCAATGTTGAGAATGAGGTATTGGGTCGGTAGGAACAGTAGAAGGTTCACCCTAAGGGAAATACATAGTAACATGGAAGACAGAAGTTAGAGCTGAAGCTGAAGCAGTGTCGACGGGAGGAAGAGCAGAGTCATCCCAAGACGTGGGAGTAGGGGCCACAGTCTCGGGTGTTGGAACTGAGTTTGGGACTTGGTACATCCTAGCATCTTCAGCCGCGACGTCGACTACGGCTTGCATTATCTATACAAAAGAGGTGTACTCGTGCTCCTTGAAGAATAGAGACTTGACAAGGACCCCAGCAACCCGAAAAGCCTCGTCCCAACAAATCTTGAAGTGCTCACTCTTAGTCTCTTCGAAAGCCACCAAGATGTCATCAACGCATTGGTCGAATATTTTCTATTCTGACTTGTTTTTCTTCTCCAACTCAGCCCTTAATTTGTCTAATTCTTGGGTGAGCGAAGCACAAGTTTGCTCTGACTCGGTTACCCTCGCCTCGGCCAAAGACACCTGCTTCGTCACCTTGGTCATTTTTTTCTCAATGTTGGCAGGTGAAGCAATGATCTTGTCAATCTTCCCTTTGGTAGCTTGGCTCTCCTTAAAGAGCTCGACAATCTGGGCTCCCTGAGTAGATAGGTTCTAGTCTCGAGCAGCAACTTCCTCCGTATCTGAGGCAAGAGCTCCTTAGGTCTTCTCTAGGTCAGCTTGGAGTCTCTCGCACTCTTGGATCTTGTCCCAATGAGCATGAAAGCGCTTAGCGATGACAGACACTTGTTGAATCACCTTAAAAGCAATGTAAGGGAAAGATTACACTAAGAGGAGTGCTAAAAAAACAAAGAAAGAAAAAAATTCACAAGTGTCTAATCCTTACCACAAAGGAGTTCTAGATAAGGCTGTGAAACAAGTGATTGCTCCTATGGCCCGATGAATCACCATGTCGGAGTCAAAATGGATTGCCTTACTCACGACGTAGGCAATGTGGGGAGAGGCAATGATGGAGTAAGTCACCAGGACCGGCTGGTTGTCGCAATCTTGGGCTCTATCTCGTCATTTCGAAACAGTAAGGGTCACCGTCGGCAATGGTGTCGACGTCGGTGTTGGAGTTGGTGTTGAATTAGGAATGCCTTTGCCTTGGCCACTATATTGTGGCTTTACTTTACTCTCCTTTCCTCATGTTGAGCATCCCTTTCATGGCCTCGGCCGCACCTAGTTGGCGTTGGCACAACAGGGGCGTCTGCGAAAAGAGGAGTGGGAAAGGGTGTGGACCCTTGGATTGGAACGCCGAAAGGGCAAGTGCGAACCTAATTGGGTGTGACATTGGAGCCCAATCCACGACCCCTTTTCGATGGAAAAAGTGGTTCTCTCCTTGATCAGACCAAGGGATAGGCAAGGTGGATTGGATATGGCTACTTCCAAAGCGTCTTCTTCATTTAAGTTTTGAAGAATGTTGAAGTATGGTCAAACATCCCTGCCTGAATTACTCGCCTCGGCATGGATGGTGGTGGATGGATCCTTCAACTCTTCAGCGTCGGTGGTAGTGTCTTTGACAACCCTTAACTCAGTCTCAATGGCTTTGTTAGGGTCTTCTTCCAAGTTATCCCAAGATAGCACCGACCACCTAGCCGAATCGAATGGTTGGGGGGTTTGGGAGAAGTTTCTGTACCCCAGAGTATAGTCTAGCAAAATGTGCGCGGGCCTGATTGAGCTCGTTGCCTAGGTATCCCCAAATGGTGATGATGTCGACAAGGTTGACGAGGTTCCAAGGGGGCGAAGCAAACTCGACATTGAAAACTCCTACAAAGAGCAACAAGTAAATGATTAAAAGATAGACAATGATCCGTCAAGGTCATAAAAGCCAAGAAGAGAGAGAGAGAGAAGTCTACGTACACGTTGTTCGCCATTCCTTGGGGCACCACAAATCGGTGTACTTGGGGCCAACTCCTCTCTCCCATTAACCGCTAAAGACTAGCAAGTCGTCCTTGTACCCCTTGTCTGAGTCTGGGAGGTGTGTCATAAGGTACGTAGAGGGGTCTTGGGCCTTGAGATAAAATGTCTGCTGAGGCATCACCTTCACCAAAGTGTAGCAAAAAAGGATGTCTTTCAAGCTAAGGTTGACTTGAAGATGCTCGTTTAGGGCCACCACTCCCATGATGATCCTAAAGTTTTTTAGGCAACACTGCCCCAGAAAAAGGCAGAATCGGGATAAAAAACGAAGAAGGATAAGGTGGTGAAGGAATTTGATGCCACCCTCCATGATGGCTTTGGTGTAAAAATGCATGACCACCTCGGTGCTAACGCCGGTATTGTGGAGTGCATAAATGAACTTGTTCATAGTAACCCCGACAGGAATGGAGTAATGGGTCTTAAAATTGGTAATTTGTTGGTGACCCTTGATAGTATATTTCCTTGGCCTTGAGGGACTTGCCTCATCATCCTCAACGTTTGAACTTCGATGACGTCTAGGCATGGTTTTAGTAGAAAATAGGACTCAAAAGTGAGGCTTCCTAAGGATGGGGAGCCTGAGGGTCACTACTAAAGACGTAATGAAGAAAAATGAAGACAATAAGGAGAATGAATAGAGGGAAAGTGACCACAAAAGGAAAAGATAGAAAAAAAAAAAGGACAGATACTCATCAATTAGCACAACTCTGCTACAGAGGAGAGGTTGGTGGCTTCTTTCCCCAGTGAACACCGAGGACTTGATGGCTTTCAAGATGAACTATGGATTTTTCGAGTAGACTTTGGTGAAAGTCTCTTGTCTCATGAAGTTGGCAAAAGCAGATAAGAGGGGCGAGGTATTTGTTTAAATAAGGCTCAACGCCATAATTGCACACGATGAACGAGAAGGGGCGCATTAAATGAGGCACAAACCCCATGGAAGGGAAAGGGGATAAACGTGGGAGCAGGGATCAAGCCCTTTCATCTTCTCATGTCACGTCTCTCTCGTCATACAAAGATCAAGGGCTAAGGGCAGTTGATGGGACATTTCTAGGAGTTTAACAGGGAATCGACACGTATCCTTGGCATGAGGGATGTGGGCACTCCCTCGAGCGATGCGTGTCCTTGTCATGAGTATCCCTCTGATTGCTCTGAAAGTGACATGTGGCCTTAGCATGAAGGTACCCCGAACACTACATAGATTGACACATGTCATCAGCATGCATTCATCGGAGCTCTTTTCGACTAAAAACGTGTCCTCGGCATTGGCAACCTGGAGCATTGCTAGGGTGACACGTGCCCTTCGCTTATGTTCTGCCCCAAGGGACCTTCTCCAGACACGTCACCTTGGCACCTAGTCTTACACATCGGCGGAGTGTGAATAGCAATTTTGATGGTTATTGTAACTTGGAAGCAAAGTTGGATGCCAGTCATAGGCTTCCTTTCCCAAGGCAATCAGATTTACAAAATAGACAAATCAGTAAGCAAAAATAGTGACGCATGATGTGCAGAGTATAGAATTTGGAGGCAATGGACAAAAGTGCCCCTACTCGTACACAGCCACCATAAGGAAACATTAAATGAACCTTTAAAAGGATGAGGCATATTTATTGCTCAGCGAATTTCAGAAGAAGAGCATTAAATGCAAAAACTTCTTTTCACATGACAAGGAAGACACTCTGCCCAAGGACCATGCTCCACAGGCCACCTTCCAAATGGGCCAATGAGGAGCTTCCTCTCGAAGGGACCCACCTGTGACCTTTCCATAATGATTACCTCCATGGATGTATAAATAGCTCTCACAAATTTAAAACAAAGGTACGCACACTCGCACCCAAGCAATAGAATAGTGAATTATCACCCCTCTCTCACGTACTGACTTAATCGCCGGAGGGGTCACGCCAAAAAATACTCGGGAGCGCCCTTCTAACCTTTCTTTTTGAGTGACAGAGTTCATCTCGATAAGTCGGGACCATTTGGACCGCTAAACCATCGACTTTCTAGGTAAAACTCGCATTTACCAAGGGAGGGATCTGTCTATTCATTTATTGTGAAAAAATCACCGTGCACAATAACCTCAGTGCAATACCTAAGCAAACACTTTTCTATGATCCGAGCAACCAAAATGCATCATCTTAATGAGATATAGGTGAGGACAATGAGTAATGGAGGATTTTTAATGAACCAATTTAATTATATGAGTAGATAGAGAAATTCTTCACCTTGGGTATGGCCAAACATCTTTCGGAATCATAACTACAACAAAAAATTCATATATAAATTATTTGAAAGTCATGTATATCTATATTACTTCTAAATGTACACATATTGGAAAAATATTTATTTCCCTCTTTTACCCTCTAGCAACTCTTAAATATCCAAAATACCATACACTTGAATAAGTATTCATTAAAAAATACATTTATTTATTTGAGTGACTTTTAATGTCTCACCATCCATTAAATTATCTATATGTAGCCTCTCGACTTCTACGGCCCCTTCTCTTCCTTAGGGCAGCTCTACAGTCACAAGTTACTTTTGTAATTTGGTATGTAATTATAATAGTTGTAAATGTAATGACAGTAATTTTAACACTTCTTTTTTTCATGCTCTCTTTTTAATTTTGATCACAGACAAGAAACTTTATAAACAAAACCAATTTTTTTTTGGGTTAATCTCATTTTGCACCCCGAAAGATTGTTTGAATCTCAATTTGCACCCTCAAAGATTAAAAATCTCAATTTACACCCTCAAAGATAGAAATTTGTATCAATGTGCACCCCCAAAGATTAAAAATCTCAATTTACACCCTCAAAGATAGAAATTTATATCAATGTGCACCCCAAAGATAAAAAATCTCAATTTACACCCTCAAAGATAGAAATTTGTATCAATGTGCACCTAAAACTAAATTGATAAATTATAACTAGATCCCCTCATACTTGTCACTTAATCATTTAGACCTCTTCACATTTAGAATATTACTCCTACATCTTATGACATTTGTACACGTATAACACGTAACCCATTTTCATTGATATCTATTAATATAACCATTAAAAAATATAATTTTATCCTAATAAAAAATTATAATTTCACATTACCCTT
>CAUOFW020001480.1:811176-849957 GCA_963454935.2 Ilex paraguariensis | reverse complement strand
ATTTGAATGTCTAATAAAATGTAAATATTTATATAATGTTTTTCATATTACCTTTTATATAAATATCTACATTTTATTAGACATTCAAATAGTAAGCTTGATTTTCAACTTTAGAGTATATCGAATCCACAAAATAAAAGGTAATATGAAATTATAATTTTTTATTAGGATAAAATTATATTTTTTAACGATTATATTAACAGATATCAACGAAAAATGGTTATGTGTTACACATGCACAAACGTCATGAGATGTAAGGGGAATATTCTAAATGTAAAAGAGTTCAAATGATTAAGTGACAAACATGAGAGGATCTATGTATAATTTATTAATTTAATTTTAGGTGTACATTGATATAAATTTCTATCTTTGAGGGTGCAAATTGAGATTTTTTTATCTTTGGGGATGCACATTGATACAAATTTCTATCTTTGAGGGTGTAAATTGAGATTTTTGATCTTTGGGGGTGTAAATTGAGATTTGAACAATCTTTTAGGGTGCAAAATGAGATTAACCCTTTTTTTTTTGTGCGTTAATGTTTGAGTCTATAAATGCTTGTTAGATTGAAGAACTATCGAAGTCATGAAAGTACTAAAATCTTTTTTGTGAGCCCCCTTTTCACTACTATTCTGTTATATTAGACATAGAATATCCTAGAAATTGTCTATAATTTTGCACATGAATTTTTTTAAGATTACCATTTTTACATTACTTTTTTCACATAGCTTAATAGATTAATTTTAGCCAACATGAGGTTAGTTCACTAATTTCGGTCAAACCCAGCCTTTATGTGTAGCGGATGCTGCAAATTTTTTGTTATACTTTCTCACGACATTCTCCATTCTCAAGTAATTTGTTATTTTTTTTTTCTCATGGCAATTAGTAATTGGGTGCTATTGTCCTGTTTGTATAGTCCTCATGTGCATATAGGCTTCCATACATTTCTTGCCATTTAGACTTCTGTATTTATCAAAAACATGAGAAAAATTATTTTTGTTTAGATTTGGATGAATGAAAATTAACTGAAATTTGTTTATATATTTTATATTTCTTTTTCTTTTCCTCTTCCTCATGGATCATTTTTCCATATTACTAATAATTAGAAGATATAAACATTGCTTTTTTTTTATTTCTAACCAATAGTTACTCTTGGATTTCTTGTTTACTCCAGAACTAACAGTGTTGATGATAACTACATATCAAATTTACATGGTCATTTATTGTCTACTAAGAGGCTCTTTTTGTCATCTATTTATTTATTTACTTTTTGCAGATATACATGATAAATATTAATATATGAAACCAACATTGGAATGCTTAGGTCTCGGAAACCCACATTATTGTTATCACTAGAGATCTATGTTTGAAACATGTTGAGGACTTGAAAATGATAAGAAATAAAGAACAATGTATTTTCCCCAACTAGTTTAACTAATTGACACAAAAAAATAACTCTGAGATATTAAACTAAATAACGTTTAAAATATTATTACATTAACTTATCAAGATAGAAAATGAACACAAGCATAAGTCAGTTTATCCATTAGAAGACCCAATGGATAGTGATCGAGATTTAGAATCCATGGGTGTAATTTTATAGTTGGTTACAAATCACTTACCACGTTAAGGCTTACCCTACCTTAATTTTGACTTATAATTATAGTGAATCTAATAATTATATATATTAGACTATACCAACATATACAAATGATTGACATAATCATCAAGACAGAAACACGAATTATGTTGGACCAAAACAGTTTCACAAAACAGTTTCTTAAGTGTAAAAATTAAATTTTTGGTCGACTTTGAGCTTAAATTAAAGTTGAACCCATTCGTTGTTTTAAGTAAATTTTTGTGGGTTCATGTTCTAATACATGAGGAGGATAATGTAGTATATTCACTTGCTCAGATCGAATAAGAAATGAATGAAAAAATAGGCTCCAAAGTGACCCTCTTGAAATGTGAAAATAGAGGTTGTGCAATGTGGGATTTGACATCAATCCCACATTTGTTGAGGAAGAAGTTCTACATGGACATATATAAGTCAATTTGTTATATGGGATTGGACCCCAAGAGGTACCACAATTTTATGAGTGAAGCGAGCACCTACATGCCTTCGATTCTACCACAGACGAGCATGCGCCGCTCGCCCTCCACGCCACGACCAGACCCAACCGAGCCGGGTTTGGGTTCGAGTACAAGTTTGGGTTAGACAAAACCCTATCTTTTTGGAGAAAATTTGTTTAATTAATTGGGCGTGAATTTTTTAATCTGAAATTTAATTTCGATATCTATTGGATCGCACGGGTTCGAATTTTTTGCTTCCCTCCGGTTCAATATTTGAGTTGTGTCTGTTCATAAAGAAAAGTTACGCAAGTGGTGTCTTCTTGCTGCATGTGACGGTTGGGTTACATCTGTTCAGATGGTGACTATCCAGTTCAGTCATCATTCTCTCTATAAATAACATAGTCACATAATCATTTTTGCATCCAATTTATCCAATACATTCTTAGTCATTTAAGGCGGTCTCATACATCATTAAGACAATCTGCATTTGGACAGTACACAACACAATTTCGAATTTGCTGGATGAGTAGATTGGCGTGTTACTTCTACTCGTGTGAAGATCATTGTATCCTAGGAGGCAGACATTTTATATTCCATAATCACTATGTGTGGGGGCAAAATCTATCTTAAGGAGTGTCAAACACTAGCTTTGATCTACCTAAAATTCAATAACAGTTTCTGTTCTGCAACCGAGCTAGTATTTATATTGTTTAAACAAATAGTTACGTGTAACTGTTTCACTAAGATTTTTATAACTATTTTTGTTAATTCTTCTACAAATGTTTCAATTTTTTGTGTAATTGTTTCGCATTTGATTGTTACTATTTTGTTATACATTACAAGTTTTAAATCAAAAATTTTAATAAATGATTTTACTATATTTAAAATACCACAAACAACAATCTTAAGACAGATTTTCAATTTATATAATTGTTTGTTTTTCTTTTGATACATGTTTTAATATTTTAAATTATTCTAAAATATTGCAAATTATTAAAACTTATTTTTTACAATCTGTGATATTTTGAAGAGACTTGAAAAATTTTGTAAAAAATTAAATGTCCTGTTTATATGTTTGATTTAAACAGTTACAACAAACTATTACAGTTATATCAAACAGTGACTTTATTTATGTGTATTATTTAAACAGTTACACCAAATAGTGACACCATACAGAAATGTTAAAACAGTAACATCAAAAACAATGACACTAAACAGAAACATAGATTGTCTCTGTTTTAATTACTTGATTTGAAAAGTGTTATTGTTTTCTTATGTTTGAATATTTTGTAATCTTGATTTATCAGAAATTGTTGCAAATGATAATAATGTTCCTGCTACTATAAATCATGTTATGTATGTGATGCCAATTTCTGTACCTACTCATTTGTCTCATGGGGAGAAGGCCAAAAAGTTCAATGCGAACGATTTTAAGAGATGACAATAGAAAATGTTGTTTTGTCTTACTACATTAAATCTTGTAAAATTTCTTCATGAAGATGTTTCTGTTTGTAGTGAGAATGAAACCGACTGTCAAGTTGTTGTTGTGATAGATGCATGGAAACATTCTAATTTTTTGTGCAAAAATTATATCCTCAATAGATTGGATAACACATTATATAATGAGTATAGTCCAATCAAGACGACAAGAGAATTATGAGAATCCTTGGATAAAAAATACAAGACAGAGGATGCCAAAATGAAAAAATTCGTTGTAGGCAGATTACTTGACTACAAAATTGTGGATTTTAAGACTATCATAAGTTAAGTTCAAGATCTTTAAGTGATCCTACATGAGATTCATGTCAAAGAGATGGTGCTTAGTGAATTTTTTCAAGTGGCTGCAATTATTAAGAAATTACCGTCAAATTGGAAGAACTTCAAAAATTATTTGAAGCACAAATGCAAAGAAATGAAACTTGAAGACTTGATCGTGAGATTGAGGATTCAGGCGGAAAATAGAGTCTCCAAAAAGAAAGTTGATAATCATTCTATGGAGTCAAAAACACATGTAATTGAAGAATGACATAAAATCAACAAGAAAATGAAGTATGTTGACCAATAAGGGGCCAAAGGTGGTGATTCCAAAAGGTTCAAAGGTAACTATTTTATGTGCAATAAATTGGGGCATCGTGCAAAGGATTGTCGAACCGTAAAGCACAAGAGAACCACAAGAGGAAAGCTACCCAAGCTAATATAACCAAGGTAAAAAAATTTCTAAAAATATTTCTAACATGAGTTTTTATGTTGTAGTATCCAAAGTGAACTTTGTAGGAAACACCAAGGAATGGTGGGTGGACACCGGAGCCACTAGACACATGTTCGGATAAAAAAATGTTCTCTTCATATGACGCAATTAATAATGAAGAACAACTATTCATGAAAAATTCTTCTACTTCCAAAGTTGAAGGCAAAAAAAATGTTATATTGAAGATGACTTCTGGAAAAGAACTTACTCTTAATGATATGTTACATTTTCTAGAAATTCAAAAGAATCTTGTGTCTGGATCGTTGTTGAGTAAGAAGGGTTTTAGGTTGATGTTTAAGTCCGACAAATTTGTACTCACCAAGAGTGAAATTTATGTAAGTAAGGGATATATGAGCGATGAGCTCTTTAAGATAAATGTAATGACAATTGTATCCTATTTTAATAATAAGAACACATCTTCTGCTTATATGCTTGAGTCTAACAATGTATAGCATGGTAGATTAGAACATGATAATTTGGATACTTTGCATAAATTAATGAATTTGAAATTTTTGTCTAAATTCAATATTGATGCAAATCATAAATGTGAGGCATGTGTTGAATCAAAATTAACTAGCGTATCATTTCATAATATTGAAAGAAGTACTGAACCTCTAGATTTAATTCATAGTAATACATGTGATTTAAAATATGTTCAAACTAAATGTGAAAAGAAGTACTTTGTTACATTTATTGATGGTTGTACAATATATTGTTATGTATATTTGCTAAGGAGTAAAGATGAAGCATTGAAAAAAATTATGCATTATAAGAATGAGGTTGAGAATCAATTTGACAAAAAAGATTAAGACAATAAGAAGTGATCGAGGTGGTGAATATAACGCACATTTCGATAGGTTCTGTCAATAACATGAAATTATTCACCAAACTTCTACGCCTTATACACCCCCGCAAAATTGGATTGCTGAACATAAAAATAGAATATTGAAAGAGATGATGAATGTCATATTGATTAGTTCGAAATTACCTCAGAACTTGTGGGGGGAAGTTTTGCTTTTAGCAAACTATATTTTGAATAAATTATCACATAAGAAGTTAAACAAAACTCCTTATAAATTATGGAAAGGTCGGAGTCTTTCCTACAAATATTTAAAAGTGGGGGGGGGGGTGTTTGGCTAAGGTGATGGTTCCTATTTCCAAAAGGATTAAAATAGGACCTAAGACTATTAATTGTATATTTATTAGTTATGCAATAAATTGAAGTGCATATCGTTTTCTCATGCATAAATTTGATATTCCTGATATACATGTCAATACAATCATTAAGTCAAGAAATTCATCATTCTTTGAAAATATTTTTCCTATTAAAAATGCATGCGATGGAAGTTCTCTTAAAAGAACTAATTACACTGCGACTAATAATATAGACTATTAGTCTATAGATGAAAAAAGTGAAGAGGCACTTTGACGCCGTAAGGGGGCAAGAATTCCAAGTCCTAGGGTCTAGATTTTCTAATATATTTGTTAGAAAATGAGCCTCAAAGCTTCAATGAAACGATGTCTACTCCCGAACCACCGATGTGGAAAGAAGCTATAAATAGTGAAATTGAGTCCATAATGCAAAATCACACTTGGGAAATGGTAGATTTTTCTCCAGGGAGTAACCCATTAGGGTGTAAATGGATTTTCAAGAGAAAATAAAAACTGATGGATCAATTGATAAGTATATGGCTAAATTTGTAGCTAAAGGTTACAAACAAAAGGAAGATCTTGATTACTTTGATACATATTATCCTGTCATGAGAATAACATCTATTTGTATGCTCATAGTTATTACAGCGTTGCATAATCTTGAGAACACCAAATGAATGTGAAAACAGTTTTCTTAAATGATGACTTAAATAAGAAAATTTATATAGACTAACTCGAAGGGTTCGTTTCTCCAAGACAAGAGAAGAAGGGGTGTAGACTTGTTATGGTTTAAAACAAGCACCAAAATAATGATATGAGAAATTTGACAAGGTAATGGTGTTTAATGGTTTCACAATTAATAAATGTGATAAATGTGTCTATGTCAAGGACACAAATAATAGACATGTCATTATTTGCCTATACGTGGATGATATGTTTATTTTAGATAATAATAATAATAATATTATTACAACTACCAAAAAAATATTATCTAGTAAGTTTGACGTGAAAGATTTAGGTGTTGCAGATGTTATACTAAGAATTAAAATTTCTAAAATATCTAGTGGACTTATATTATTTCAATCACATTATGTTGAGAAAATACTTGAGAAGTTCGACAAAGATAAAAACAATATTGTTAGAATATCAGTTGATATAAATCTTTATTTGTCTAAAAATACTGGTCAAAACATATCACAATTGAAATACTCTCGTATCATTGGCAGTCTAATGTATGTCATGAACTGCACCAGACCGGATATAGCATACTCAGTTAGTAAATTGAGTAGATATATAAATAATTCAGGAGTAGACCATTGGAAGGCAATTATCATGGTTCTTAGATACCTAAGATATACCCTGAATTTTAAATTGCATTATACAAGATATCCAATTGTACTTGAAGGGAATAGTGGCGCAAACTGGATATCTGATATGAAATATACAAAATTCACAAGTGATTATGTTTTAACACTTGGTGGTGCAAGTGTATCTTAAAAATCCTCTAAGTAAACATATATTGCCAGATCCACAAAGGAATCTGAATTTATTGCATTAGATAAAGAAGGAAGGAAGTTGAGTGGCTTTGAAAATTTCTACAGGATATTCTAATATGGCCTAAACTTATTCCAACAATCTGTATACATTGCGATAGCCAATCTGCAATTGGTAGGACACAGAGTGACATGTATAATTGTAAGTCTAGACATATATGTCGTAGACATAATACCATTAGGCAATTGCTCTCAAATGAGATTATTTTTATTGATTATATAAAATCAAAGGATAATCTAGCGGATCCACTTACTAAAGGTTTGATGAGAGAGCAAATAAATTGCATATAGAGGAGAATGAAACTAAAGCTTATGACACAAGAGTTACCTTAAGGGCAATCCAACCTAGTTGACTGGAGATCTCAAGATCTAGGTTCAAAGGGACAACCAAATTATGCGTGATTCAAAAGAAGCACTAAGGAGATATTCTCTCCTATTTATTCTTATGATAAACTAGTGTTGTCTGCAGAGTCTATTAGGATAAGCTATGCTTTTAATAACTTTTATACCTTGAAAAATCCAAGTGGTATATTGTAGGATATTCCTAATAGGAGTCACCTATATGAGTGTGAAAGGGTTGCTTCTGTGAGAATTTATAAAAGCTGAATTCTCTAAAGCACTCATAAAAATCAGGAGTTGTTCATGACCAAAATGAACACAATATGAGAACCAATTGTGTTAGGAAAGAGACTGTGTGAAGTCTATTCGATCTGATTTATCAAATAGCTGAATAGTTCAACACATTACGTTCACTATTTAGCTGATAAATCCAATGGGCTTTCACTAGGGAATGTTCAAGGCTAAAAGCTACTTATCTCGATGCACGATCTTTTCAAATATGTACTCTCTATAGTGTATCAGCATTATCATTTGCATACTAATAGCCAATTTTTCATTCATTTGGGAGATTGTTGAATCAAAATAGTTACACAAAATAGTTTCTTAAGCGTAAAAACTGAATTTTTGGTCGACTATGAGCCTAAATTAAAGTGAAGCCCATTCGTTGTTTTGAGTAAACTTTTGTGGGTTCATATTCTACTCCATGAGGAGAATAATGTAGTATATTCACTTGCTCAAATTGAGTAAAAAATGAATAAGAAAATAAGCTTCAAATATAAAAATAGAAGTTATGCAATGTAAAATTTGATATAAATCCTATATTGGTTGAGAAATAAGTTCTACATGAGCATATATAGGCCAAATTTGCTATATGAAATTAGGCCCCAAGGGGTACCATAATTTCATGAGCGGAATAAACGCCTACATGCTTTCCATTCTACCACAAACACGCACGCACCACCCCCTCCCCCCCGGCCACCACACCACGACCCAACCCGTTCGGGTTGGGCTCGAGTACGAGTGTGGATGTGGGTTAGACCAAGCCTTATCTTTTTTGGAGAAAATTCGTTTAATTAATTGGACGTGAATTTCTTAATCTGAAATTTAATTTTGATATCCATTAGATCGCGCATTGATTCAGATTTTTTGCTTCCCTCTAGTCCGAAATTTGAGTTGTGTCTGTTCATAGAGAACAGTTATACAAGTGATGTCTTCTGGCTACATGTGACAGTTGGGTTGTATCTGTTCAGATGGTGACTATCCGGATCATTTTTGCATCCAATACATTCTTAGTCATTTAAGGCAATCTCATACATCATTAAGACAGTCTGAATTTGGAGAGTACATAACACAGTTTTTTGTTTGTTTGGCAAGTAGATTTGAGTGCTACTTATACTCGTATGAAGATCATTGTATCCTAAGAGGCAAACCCTTTATATTTCATAAGCATCGTGAGTGGGGGCAAAATCTCTCTTAAGGATATAGAGTCAAACACAAGCATTTATCTACTTAAAGTTCAATAACAGTTCATGTTCTGCAACCAGATTAGTATTTATATTGTTTAAACAAACAGTTACACATAACTGTTTCGGTAAGAATACTATAACTGTTTCGTTAATTCTTCTGTAACTGTTTCAATTTTTTGTGCAGCTGTTTTGCATTTAATTGTTACTGTTTTACATTTAATTGTTACTGTTTTATTATATATTACAAGTTTCAAATCAAAATTTTCAATAATTAATTTTACTATATTTGAAATACCACAAACAATAGATTCTAGTTTAAGTTCTAGAGTCTAAACACCTTTGAAATCTTCCTATTCGAATTAATTAGGTGCTCATTTGTTTAAGGTTAGCCAATTCAAAATGAGAAGAGGAAGGTGAGTCTTGGGGGTGGGACAATAGTATTTAGCAGGATCATACCCATATTATTCTCCTTGGACCCCCACCGCTGATTTATAACTTTCTTTAAGCATTATCACTTTATAAAGTTCTCCAACATCCCCATATCATTCCACTGCCTCCGTACAAGAGAGCACAAACTCATTGATTAGTTTGTCTGAGAAAGTAACAGGATTAGATTGGACTGGACTTGACTATGCTTCTAAAAAAAAATTCGTACCATATCTTTATAATTATTTTAAAAAAAATTATTATTGTGAGTTATTTATCATATTTATTTATGAGTATTTTTATCAATATAATAATAATTTTTTTTATTTGGGACAAAAAATTATTATTTTTGTGAATAATTTATCATATTTATATTAATTTTTATCATAATTGTAATAATTATTTTTTCTTTTTTTTTTTGTAGTACTCTGACCAGATGGATTACAATTCATTCCCTGGGGAAATGGACCCATTGTAGGTTGTCCAAGTACCTGTGACACCGGAAGTATTATTAGTCCATCATCATTTAGGACCACAGATAAATTTTAGTATGATAGTAGTAGTACCACATTTTTTTAGCGTACATAGGCCCCCAAACTACTATAAAGAGTATCGATGTTTCCTTTTTTTTTTTTCTATGCTTTTTTCGAATATATTTTTTTTTCAATTTGGTTTAAGCATAATACTATGTTTCCGAGTTCAACTTCTACCTAAGAAAATTGAAAAATTAATGATTAATGAGATCAAGTTTCGAGTCAAAAATGTCAAAATTACCATTCAATATGTTCAAAAATTTTCATAAAATCGTAGCTTGGCCTTTTTTGGTAATAGTTTAATCTTATTTGATCATAATAATCAACTTTCGATATCGGAAAGTAATTTATAGTTACTACTCTGTTTATTTGGAATTTAGCCCATGAATTGAGTTTTGTAGGGTTCACAAATATAA
The DNA here is from genome assembly GCA_963454935.2 of Ilex paraguariensis. Lineage (NCBI taxonomy): Eukaryota > Viridiplantae > Streptophyta > Magnoliopsida > Aquifoliales > Aquifoliaceae > Ilex > Ilex paraguariensis. Next base: position 839,754 of record CAUOFW020001480.1, on the reverse strand, counting down.
TATTAAGTGCATAGTTTATTTGCAAACGTATTTACCCTTTTATCCTTTTAGAGTCAAACCTAAAGTTCTAACTCTAAGGGCTTGTTTGAATGAATATTAGGGGAGGTTTGAGTTGATTTTTTCAAAAATTTTTAAACTTAAATCCCTCTTTCTAAAGATAAAATTCATCATTCAATCCGGTTCATACCTATGTTTGGTATACAACACATACACATATATGACTCACAAATATATCATAATTATTAATAACTATTTGTCTTGTAAATAATTATTTTATCATTGATCAACCCAACTTATATTCATGTTAAGGGGTACAATTGTCTTTAGGTCCTTAACCCCGGATCCATCTTTTCAAACTCACCCACCTCTTAAGTTTGACGAAACTCATGATCATGAGTTTAATCATCGGGCCAACTACGGATTAGGTTTGAAAATTTGAAAGTGATTTTTTTATACAAACATGAAATTTAAGGGTTCTTTAGACTATTTTCTCCAAATTCATCTTATCAAACTTACTATACCCCGTACCAAACAGCCCCTAAATATTATTAAGTTACAATTTAAGAAAAGTCTAAGGTACCAAAAAAAAAATATTTTGTGGTTTATTTTCACAATTTTTAAGAATCCTTTACAAATCAAAGTTTTTTTTACCAATCGACATGAATACGTTAGATTTTTCCTGTCTACTCAAGATGTGTCGTTGTGAGCCAAGAAGAACATCTATATCCGTTGAGCTGTGATGTTTGGTTGTTTTATTTAGATTGCCGACTGATTCCTTGCACTTTTACATTATTTCCAACAATGATATACCACTTTTTCCCCCCCAGCAATCCACACGAATCTTTTTCTCTGTAAAGTGAAAGCTACCCCTGCGGTCTTTCCACCATCAAACTCTGTCTCCTCCTACCAATGACCTTGCGAGGTGCACCAATATGGTTATTCGAATTTTAATATGATATTAAAAAATATTTTTTTATTACTATATTTTATTTATTCAATCAAAATACAGCACGTGGAAAGATTTATTATTTAACTATTTTAGCTTAATTTATCGTATACATAATTAGTGATTGTAAATCACCTCAATTTAAATCAGCGATGTAGATTTTTTTTTTTTTTTGGTACGATATTAAAATTGTAAGTTTTGGTACCATATCATTGCACCCTCCATTCATATCAAGATTTTTTTATCAAATCTTTCTTGTCAACTGAATGGAATGGTTGAAGTTATGCGTCCCCTGCAATTTTTTTGAGTGAAACCTATTAATTATTGATTTGATCATTAATATTAATAGAATTTAATAAAATATTTAGTATACAAATTCAAAATTTTACGTGTTATATACATTACTTTTTTTAATAGAATTTGTTAAGAAAAAATTTAGCTTGTGGACCACGAAACTTGATTTTTTCGAAAGAAAAAATCTGGGAAAATATATGATAAATGACAATTATTCATTAAGAATTTAAAATATTTTGTTAGTGATGTATTCTACTTGACACTGTCACGTAATGTATTAAACCCACACAAAAAAAATTTCCAATTCTAGGTATGATGTGTTTATTTTAAGAAAACTTACTATCTACTATAGTCTATGTAATTAATAAGCCAACAATACTGCTACACATACCAAATAATTTATCAAAATTTTTTGTCAAATCAAATACAAATCATCACATTCAATTGATAAGCATTATCAGTAAACAATTTGGTACAAACAATGTAATTCAAATGCCACGGCCTGATTTGGTATTTGTAGAGTAATGTTTCTTAGACCAAATTTGCTAATCAAATCCTTCGCTGTCGTTAGATTAGCATTGGGTCGGTCCATTGGTAATCCAACTCCAGCAATGAATTTGAGCAACAAATTTAGTCAACTATTACTCATACCATAACTACTCCAAGTACCTTTATTGCTCTCACAACATACGAACATAACAAATAATTGTTCATTAACGAACCTAACTTCGCTCCTCCCACTAACTTTCTCCCTCACATCATTGCTGGAATGGCATCATACCCTCTAAGCTTTGATCTCCACTGCTCCCAAATGCTTCAAACAAGACATTGTTGTCAATGATAGGCATCAAAAGCTCATCCTCGAACAAGAATGGTGAAGTATCGATAGCCAACGGAGGAGATTTTATGTCACAGAAGTAGCTTTTAATGTCTTCTATCCAAGGATATGAAACAGTACTTCCACCATCTTCATTTTTAGTCAATCCCTCTCCTTTGCCATTGGTACTGTTCTCTTCGTTTTCTTTGTGAATAGGCTCATAACTTGGTAATGGGTTGTACTTTTTGTTGTTGGGATCTATGTTAGTTTTTTCGCCTCGGGGGCGTCTCTTGTTCAAATGGGTATTCCAGTAGTTCTTCACTTCATTGTCTGTCCGACCAGGAAGCCGACCGGCAATCAGCGACCAGCTATGGAGAAGAAACAGTTAAGCTACCGTTTCGTAATGCCTTTTCTAAGTAATTTTCTTTAAAACAAAAAACAATTTCGTCAAAAATGTAAAAGCATGCTTAATTACTATTTTATAAAAGTAGTCTAAAATCATTCTAATACAAAAATACTATACTTTTAGACATTTATACATGATTAAGGTTATAGAAACAGTGCGGCCAATCCCGGATTGTTCGAATTATTGTGTCCAAAACTAGCTCAATTAATTGAAAACTTGAAAATTTGAACAATCATGGGTTTATAATCTTGGGAGTTACAATTACCTGAGAAAAGATATCTCAAGCTAAGCTGAATCTACATGAGAATTTAATCATAATAGGATTTCTCGAGTAGAGTTTGAGAAATTTGGTGAGTTTATATGTCCCAAGGAACACGAGTTCAAATTTCACCAATGTTTTACAAAATTATATTTGTATTTAAAGACGAATTCAGAAATTTAGTCTCAGTTGACCCTTTAAATGTTTGTAAAAGTATAAGGGACGATGCTATATAGCAAAAGGTATTCATAGTTAATAGTAGCATAATCAGATACATTTCTCAAAACTTTTGGAAAGTGATAAAACTGAAGTAGTCACTGACCGGTTGCCCAGAAGCTTATGCAATCTGATGATAAGATCCTTTTCGTCTTCTGACATACTACCACGTTTTATGTTTGGTCTCAGGTAATTCTTCCATCTCAGCCTGCAGCTCTTGGCACCCCTCGTCAAACCTAGAAGGGAGAGGGAGGGGGAGAGAGAGAAGTTAAATAGTTATCTAGTAGACAGTTTGTATCTTGAAAAGAGGGATGGTGCATGGTGATTTACCTGACTTGTGAGAAACAGCTGCCCAGTTACCTTCTCCATGAGTCTCCACATACTTCTTCAAAATCAAGTCCTCTTCTGGTTTCCACAAGCCTTTGGTCAACTGGGGCTTCACTTCCTTAGTCCCCATCTCTCTCTCTCTCTCTCTCTCTCTCTCTCTCTCTCTCTCTCTCTCTCTCTCCCCCCTAGATCTAGAGTCTGTAGTGAAGAAGGAATGGAAATAGATGATTATATATATAAGCAAGAGCTATGGGATGTCCAAGTAGTAAAGTTTGAGTCGCTCGTGCATGGATTAGACCATTGTGATTTCTGCTAAAGCTTGACGTACGTGAGGGCCCTATAAACGAATAATTCTCCACTCTTAGCTTTTTCTTGGCATTTCCTTTCCGAGGGAGGGAGGGAACAATTATATGACTCGAGGCCACCTCTGAACTATCCATAGTATAGAGACAACACTAATTTGAACTATCCATAGTATAGAGACAACACTAATTTGATAATGTTTCTTTATTTTTAATTATTTCTTTTAGTAGAATTTGTAGTGTTTTTGTTCTAATTTTTTTATTCAGGTTTTTTTCATTCTTCCAAGCTATTAATCTCAAGAAAATGTTACACAATGCAAAGAAAACCTAAAAAATACAACTTAAATGTATATCATTTCTTAAATGAATGTTGGATGAGTGGGTTTCACTATAAAGTTGAAAGAATTCACTCATTCAATAGATGATATGCATTTATATTACAATTTTTTCGATTTCATTTGAATTCTGTAACATTACTTTTAATCGTATAATCCTCAAGACCCAACTCAAGTTGGAATGAGGATTCCAATTCTTCGTGGAGCAGACTAGTCGTCATATATGAGTGTGTTATCGGTGCCGGCTCAATAAAATTTGGGGCCCTAAGAGAAAACGTTAAACGGGATCTTTACAAACATGTTGTAAATATATATTTTATTTTATAGTTATGCCAATTTTTTCAATGAAGAAAGATGATTTATACTACTTTATGACTGCTATTTTCTAATGCATTATGAACTTAAAATCATATGAATGAGAGAGATTAAAAGAGTATGTGTGTGTGAGAGAGATGTAGACACGATTTGTTTATGTAAATGTATTTGTATATGTCCTAATTATGGGGAGTGATTGAATTGACAACAAACAAAGAGAGAATGTGTGATTTTTTAGGTAAGTGATGTCAAATGTGACCATGAGTTGGTGGACTAGTGTAAAATTTATTAAAAAAATAAGAGAGATAATCAAATTTGTTTCTTCTGGACTCTTATTCTATAATATTCTTAAGTCAAATTGACTCATATTATAAAGACTAAAATATAATTTTGGGTCTCTCATTTTTTGGGGGGTCCTAAGCAAACATTTTATTTGGTAAAAATTGAGGTTGAATTCCCCTAGATGAACTTATAATGATTTGAGTTTTGAAAGAAAACTTATTTTGGGGTAAGTCTAAATTTAAACTTTAATGTAGGTATTTAAGTCAACTTATTTTTTAAATTTCAAAATTACTCCTAACGGTGTTAATTTTGTTCAGTTATGGAAGGTCGCATATATTAGATTATTGAGGTATATATGGAAACTCTTGATTGAGTTATATATGGAAACCGTTTATTAAATATTATGATAATTAACGGAATTGTTATATGGAAGTTATATATTCTAATTGTTATATATGGGAAGCTTAATGTATGAATATATTGTTGGTCTATTAAATCAAAATCAGATCACAAAATTTTTTGAACAACAGTAATATTTATATATAGGGAGGTTGAACAATGCTAATAGAGTTCAATAATATGTATATTAATATATAGTAACATTCATCTTACTATATGATTGAAGTTACAATTAGGATCATGTTACTAGTACAGTCGTGTTACTATACTAACACTAATATTACTATAGTGAATTTTAACATACAATTGCAAGCCTTAAGACGTATATTATGTAATATGCATTTTAATATTCACAATAACATCAAAACTTTGCGTTCAATAACACATCTAATTTAACAAAATATAAGACAATAATTTTTTGTACAGTGTCATTAACTTCTGAATGATTTCAGTGAAAATACAATCCACAAATTAAAATTTTACAAAATGACAAGTAGTAACACTCAATTGACAGTTGAATTACGACACTCAACACCAATTGTGAACATCAAGATATCGAAATTTTGAACTCTATTTTTCAGTTCACGTATAATAACATAAACTTTTTCCACAATAATATAACCAAGAAATACTCGATTGTCTTGCGCAACAAAAAAAACAACAAAGTCAAAATCTATAACACTGTAATTTAATACTAATGTATGAGTTCTCTTTAATTTTGGTTACAAGGTTAATGCCCACTTTAACAGAATTAAATCCCTAATTATTATTACTTTTTTACCATGTTATTATTTTTTTGTGAACATGTTACTATTTTTTTTAGTGATCATGTTACTGTTTTTGTTGAGTATGTTACTATTATTTTTTCTTAAATATTAATATTTTGTTAATTGAGTCCAAAGTAAACTGGGATATAGTAAATTGAAATGTATTTTATGGAATGTAATGAGTTTGAAATTTGAATATGAACGATTTTTGGTAAATGTCGGTTTCTTATTTTTTGGATAAGGAAGGCGATTATGAAGAAGATGTATATAGCTAGTTATTGTGTCCATAAACATCGTTTATAACATTTTTACAAGGAAGTGGTACAATAGTAAAATTGACAAAAAAATAAATTTAAAATCAAATAAATTTTTTTGACAGACTTATCTCTAAATAAATCTATATAGGGGGGTCAACCTCCAAATTTTTCTTTTATTTGTTTACTAGGGGTAGCCCGTATCTAAAAGTACGGTGCAATGTAATTGATTTTGAGAAGGATGTTGGATGAGAATTAGATAAGTTTATTTAAAATTATCGGATGAACTTATTAAAATCTACCCTATTTTATATTATAGATTATAGATGGTGTCAGTTGGCCCGGTGGTTTATTTACATATTGCTACCCAGCAAGTATTTCATTTTTATGAATTATGAATTAATCACATTTTTTATATTTTAGACAAAGTTACTTTTTTAATTTATTCAAAAAGATTTATTTAAACGTACATCTTTACTAATAAGATAGGACTCATTTTGAATCTTTTTCTACTTTAAAATTTAATTTATTTGGAAAAGCATAAGAACGGCTCAGATTAAATCAACTTTTAATTCAAAGGCCCACATTTTCATCTCATTTCTTCCATTTCAATCCAATGGCTTGCAATGCATCTCAACCCAAAAAAAAAATCCCGCCCATTTTGAACCCAAACACACGCCACCCCCAATTAAACCCTCTGCCCCTCTCTCTCTCTCTCTCCAATCTGCCATATTGCTGCCAGATTGTAAGTCCCCTATATTGCTGTACATTTTCCCCTATATTGCTATATAAAACACATAAGTCTCCTATACTGCTATGCATTTTCCCCTTAAAATCATCACATCACTCATTTCTATTACATGTTCAACCATTTAATATTTGATTAATTTATAATTTAACATAATTTTGTTAAAAAAATTTATCGAATTTCATATTTCGAGAAAATTTTGTCAATATCTTTAAAAAAATAATGGGTAAAAATAAATTTTGAATGATTTAATCAAATAAATAAATGAAAGAAAAATTATTATTTAATATAGGATATAGATTTTTTAAGACTCAAATTTTTTGTTCTATCGTGCCTTCAGGCACGGGTAATGACTAGTTAATAAATAAAAGACAGTGTAGTACACAAAACTTTCAATACTGGTAGATTTAAAAACAATTAGATATACATGTTATTATTCTACATAAAAAAAGAGATTATTTTTTAGACCGGAATATATTATACTCGGTTCACAATAAAAATAAATAAATAAATAAATAATTCAGGTTATGAGAAAATCATATGGAATAAATATGATTCACGGGATGGATGGTTTGTTTTGTTTGCAAGTACGAGTTCAAGATACACATCTTATGGGTGGGCCTTTTTGGTTTCAGATTTGGGCGATCCATCGACGTCACTACTACTTTCTTGAAACCCCACGATTGCTTTTGAGGGAATAGCCTCGGGATTCTCAAAAGTAATTCAGCATTACGGTCTGAATCCAACAAGTTGCGTTAACAGCCTTTAACGGTGGTTTACCGATTGAGTTTCTGATAACTCATTTGACTTATAATAATTAGAGGTTTTAAGTTTAACTTTTCTGGTACTCTCTAATGTCTAATCATTTTATGAAATCTGTTTGAGTTACGGTGGTCAATATTTAAATTTGAAAATATAATTGACATAAATGTAAACACTCTATAAAAAAAATAAAAATAATTTGCGTTAATGATATTGAAAGTGGTCCGGTTCGACTTTGGTACTAAACATTTATTTTTTTTGGTACCATATTTTTATTTTTATTTTTTAACATTATCGTAACATGTCGTACTTTATTATTTTATTTTATTTATAATTAATGACTCCAAATATATGAAATCAAGATATTTAGCTACTGGTCACTTTTAATAGTACTTTTAGTCCCTTAAGTATGTTTCTTTTATCAGTTTAATACTTATTATATTAATTTTGTCAAATTGATTTCTAAAGTTTTAATTTGTGTTATTTTGGCTCCAAATTAGACAATTCGTTAAGTTTTTTGACGGAAGTTGTTATATGTCCCTCTTTCAAATGGTATCATGTGACCAACAACTAATTATTCCGTAAAAATTTTAACGACCCATCAGTGTAGACTATTTAAAAATGAATTAAATATTTTAAGGACCAAATTGACAAAACCTACATATTTTAAATATCAAAAATACTATTAATCATAAAAATTATATACATATTTTAAGGGTATAAATTATACATTACCCTAAATTTTAACATAAAAAGACAAAAAACACAACACACACAGCCCATTACTCAGTGTACTTGTCACTCTTGTGATCTTCCTAGCTATCGGGCACCCACTACTACCTCTGCAATTGGTTTAGGTTGCCAGCTCAAAAAGTGAAAGAGGGTAAGTTGAGTGTTGGAACAGGGACAAAGGTGTTTGGCATGAGGATCATAGGCACAATTATTCTTTTTTCCAGTCATTATCACCTTGTAAAAGTTCTCCATCGATCCATCACATCCCCCCCAGTTCTTTCCACTGAATTAGTACAAGTACAAGAGAGCACAAACCCATTGATTTGTGTGTGGGAAAGTAACAAGATTAGGTGGAATACAATTCATTCTCTTCTGGTGCATGGACCCTTTCTGGGTTTGTTTTATGTAACATGAGAGGGTTTGTTTTTATGTAGACCACCATTTAAATATAAAACAGAAAGGCAGGCTTTTCAGACAAACACATAAGGACGATTCAATTATTTAGATTTTGTAGTTTATTTTTATAATTTTTATTTTAAATTATACAAAAGAGAAATGTCTAATATCCCAATGAAACTCATGTTTACTTAAACTTTGTTAAGTCTCGGATTACACCAGCTTATAGTTGGCTCGAAAGATTAAATCCACATACATGAATTTCGGTAAATCCAAGAGGGTGGGTTTCATATATGCCAATCCAAGATAGTTATGCCAAATGACATTTCTACCTCTAATAAAATATCTTATCTACTAAATATAAAACTTATAAGTTGACAAATAAATGTATATTTAAACAAATATGGGTATGGATTGGATTGGATTAGATAGGTTTATGGGTATTTTAGTCAATTAAATAAAAAAAACATTTTGTTATAATTGTGATTAATTGAGTGATTTCCCACGTGTGTATTACATGTGAATCCCATGCACCAAAAAGGGGTTTGGGGTGTGAGTGACTTTGGTAAAACAAATCCAATTCTCTTACACCAAAACCAGCCAAACATGCCATAGAAGTACATCCGTAGCTGTTAGCATGTCGTGTTTGGTCCTTTCGCTTTTCCATTACTTTCCCACTGTTTTTCCCCAGCAATCCATACAATCTTCTTTTTATCTGTAAAGGGAAAGGTAAACCTATGAAGTACAATAATTCCACCATCAATTTTTCCCTCAAAAAAAATGGGATGGAGAACTTCTTTAATAATTTTTATTGAATTTTGTTAAATAATAAATAAATCACCGTGAATTTAAATCGACTTACTATTTATAAGTAAGTTAATCCTCCATATACAATAAGCGAAATTAAATGAAAGTATAATAGCAGAATGGATTTAGATGCAAAGCCGAAAAATTTCTATAGTGGGACCAACATAAACCTCATTAATGACTTAAAATTGAAAGTGGGGCCAAAAATTTTCAATAATGGGGCCACCATATAATTTGTTCTAATATTGGTTTTTGGATAACATATTCTCTATAATTGATTTAATGATTAATTTGTTTAGTTTGACTCAAACCCGTTACTTTTTCATTAGTTTCTAACAAATAATTTAAGAGGATCGAATATTTCAAAATAAATAAAACAAATAAAAATAATTTAGGAAAAAATTCAACATATTATAAGTCCATTAAATCGAACTTATATATAATAATAATTTAAATTATCACAAGCAAAAATGTTTTAAGTCCAATGAGTCAAAATAATTTAATTCAAAATGAAACCATAACGGACAATTTTAAATACAAAAATCCAATTAAATAGAACAAGTTTAATTAAAAAAATCAGGAAAAGGGCAAGTATACAAACCGATGCATTTTTAGTTTATTAATGGCCTACGGGTGATAGCTTTTGTTGAGAGAAAAAGACTTACTATTGGTTTTTTGGGTCACAGGTTGTACAGATGAATATGAACACTATATATAATTGTGAAAATTGAATGTCAGTCCTTTGAATGGACTTATAATCACTTGAATTTTGAAAAGAAATTTATTTGTGGGTAAGTTTATATTTAAACTTATATATATATATATATATGTACTTAAGTTCACTTATTTTTTAAATCTCAAAATTACTCCTAAGGGTTGTTAGTTTTGTCCAATTATAAAAAGTCACATACGATAGATCATTGAGATATATATGAAAATCTTTGATTGAATTATATATGTAAACCGTTTATTAAATATTATGATAATTAACGAAAGTTTTATATGAAATTTATATATTCTGATAGTTATATATAGTAACTTGATGTACGAATAAATCGTTGATCTATAAAGTCAAAATTAGATCACAAAATTTCCTTAACATTAGTGTTATTATAGTGACACTAATGTTACTATAGTGACACGAATATGATTGTTTTTCTTAAAATACTCAATACCAAAAATGAAGAATTTTACCATTTCAATTAGTAACACAAACTCAACCCCAATTTTGATTTTACACTTCAAATTTATTGTAGAATCCATTGACAAAGTTACAGTTGATTATTTGCCTTTAGACATCTTCACAACTTTGGAATTCAGAAATAGAGTTAAGGTATGTGATTTTACATGAAAGTTGATACTCATTGTAGGGTTTTAAAAAACTTCTACACAATATATAGTTCGAACTGTCCATTTTTTTTGTTACATCCCTAATTTAAAAATTGAGATTCATTATTACTAAATTAAAGTGTTATATAATTCGATTATATATATATATATATATATATATATATTTTTTATGCAAGACATTCGAAATACCTTGATTATGTGTCTGTGAAATAGATAATGTTATTGTGTGATAACTAAAAAATAGATTTCAAAATTTCGATGCCTTAATATTCTTGATTGGTGTTGAGTGTCCTAATTCAATTGTCAATTATGTGTTACTATTAGAAATTTTGTAAATTTTTAATTTGTGGATCATATTTTCACTATAATCTTTCAAATTTTGATATTACTGTGAAAACCCCATTGTCTTGTATTTTGTAAAAGTCTATATGTTACTGAGCACAAATATTTGATGTTATTATGAAAATTAAATATGTATGCTACATAATATACGTCTATAAGTTTGCAATTGGTAGTGTAAATAAAAATTGGGGCTGGGGTTGGGGTTGGGGTTGGGTTTGTGTTACTATTTAAAATGGTGGAATTCTTCATTTTGGGTATTAAGTATTTTAAGGAAAACAATCTCATTCGTGTCACTATAGTAAAATTAGTGTCACTATAGTAACACTAATGTTAAGAAAATTTTGAATTGTTAAGGAAATTTTGTAATTTGATTTTGACATAATAGACTAACGATTTATTTGTACATCAAGGTTCCATATATAATTATCATAATATATAACTTCCATATAAAACTTCTGTTAATTATCATAATATTTATTAAACGGTTTCCATATATAACTCAATCAAGGGTTTTTATATATAACTCAATCAAGGGTTTTCATATATACTTCAATGATCTAACCTATGTGAAGGAGACGATAAGTCAGACGTCGGTTATTGCTTTTTCAAAGGGTAAGGGTACAATAGTAAACTTGACAAAAAGTAGACTTAAATCCAAATAAGTTTCGTTATCGGACTTATTTCTAAATAAGTCTATATAGGAGGACCGACATTCAAATTTTCCTATATAATTTGACAATCCAGCCCAGCCCCGCCCTACCTAGCTTAGACTAGGCTCAGTTTAAAGGCCCAATTTAAAATTTTAGATCAGACCTATATCACAGGTGCAGCCAAGTTCAAATCAAAAATAAAAGCAAACACATCGTCTTGAAAAACTCAGTCTACTAGTAACGCACATAAAATCTTTATCTTTGAAAGGGAATCAGGGTACGCATCACAAGCCTCAATCATCTCGTCCGTTACGCCATCATCATGGAGCAACCCAATTCGGTCACAAGGGTGATGCCTTAATCAGGGTTCCCCGCAATGGAGCCTCCATCAAAACCCACTCTGAAGTGCCATAAAAATTGTACTCCCCTATAAATTGTAAGCTCCACTTATACATGGGGGGCATCACACACATCTCAGCACACTACACTCCTAAGCAATAAGATTCTTCGGCTATTATTGTCATTTCCAATGGAATAGGTTATTTAGACCGGATCACCTAATTTTTATGTTGCTTGTGTTGAACCATCTTTACTTCATCCTTGATTGATTTTGCACAAAGCCATTTTTGTACATCATCATAATTAATAAACATGTTATGTTAGTGATAAGATGTTTTATGTGACTAATTACATAGGGTGAGTAAGAATTAATTAGTATTTAACACGAACTAAAATTAGGGTCGCCCCAATAAAAAGACTATCAAAGCCTGGGCTTTAGGCCCATATTTTAGGAAAGTCCCAAAATTTTAAAATATATGGTTTTTTGTGAACCGATACTTAATTTACCACTTAATTGTGAAAAATTGCTAAACTATTTTTTTTATGACAGAAATGCCTACAAAGTAACAATTACCTACTCAAAAAGTGGATAACAAAACTGTCATAAATCATGCAATAATTTCATTAAATTCGGCAACTGCTATATCTCTTAAAACAAAAGTTTTCAAAAAAAAAAATGCTACAAAATCCTTCAATTTTCAACAAAAAAAAAAACACAAACGTTAAAACACCATTGAATACTAATATGCCTTTTGTTCCAATTCAAATTGCCGATAATGTAACATTACAATGATACATGACAGTGTAACAAATTCATTAACATTTTAATCATTGACAAAAAAGTTGTGAAATTAAATTCACTGATTCAAACAAAATATAAATAGTATGTATCACATAATGTGATATCAAAAATGTGACATCCACACACACACACACACACATATATATATATATGTTGTTTTTTAATAAATGGCAGTATACACATTGTAAAGTGACACTATTGTTAGATTTGAGAACACCCAGAGTCGTTTAACATTAAAAAAAATATAAAAAATAAATTTCAAAATTTGGGTCAAGTCGTTAAGGTATATTCCATGTGGTATAATTTTGAATTTTAAATATGTTCAATCCCTTAAAATATAAAATCATTAATATAATTAATTAAATCCGATAAAAAATGAGATGTCAAACTAACAAGCCTTCAAATAAAGAAAAAGATTATTTTAGTGAAAAAAATATTTGAAAATCTATCAATGAGTACCTAACTATAATACATTTCAAGTTATTTATCTACAAAAAATTTTAGTCAATGTATTTTTTTCACAATTAAATAATTTAAAAGGTAGTTGCCCACAATTTTCCATAAAATATACCACTAGTCTATATAAAAATTTTAAATTCATAAAATATTTAGGTCTCAAAAAAAAATCCTTATACAAATATAGGTCCAATTATTTTAACTACCAAAATTTTAATTTTTAATACCACAACATTATCCTCGCTATTCTTATCAATTTTGTTACATTAAATCTTATTTGTCAATTGAATGGAGTGGTTGAAATATTAGGTCTCACAATTTTTGTTTTTCATGAAATCAACTTGGCTAATCTATTACATTCACAAAATTTGATACAAAACTTGGTATTTAAATTTGGAAAAATTACTAATTAAGTCATTTCCAATCTTAATTAAACAAATTTACTCAAATTTGAATCAAAGTTCGAGTAAAAAACCTGATTTGATATAAAGTATTCTAATAAATAAACTCAAATTTAAAGGAGTATAAAATATAACTATTGGATCTTTAAAGGGTAGTGAATCTGATTATCAAAGATTTGAGTAAAGATTTTAATCAATCTTAATTTGAATAAAAATTTAAGTTTCACTTCATTTGGTATGATTTTGAGGAAAAGAAGTTGAGAACATTGATGTGTTCTCATAAGCATGCATGCAGCAAAATAAAAGCTTAAAAGCTGGAGTTACAGTCTAAGAGGTTGGAGCAGAACGACTATTGGAAACAGTAAAGTCACTATTGCAGAGCCACGAGCAGAAATTGGAAGAATTCAGATGGAGGAACCCTCAGAACATAACCTCCAGAAAGAAGCAAAACCGACTTCAAAGTTAGAAGCAATTTGGCAAAAGGAGGAACAATTTTGGCTGCAACGTTCAAGGATGAATTGGCTAAAGGCTGGGGATCAAAATACTAGATTTTTCCACATGACAACGATCCGAAGACGGCAGAGGAATCAAATCTTGAAACTCAAAACAAAAAGGGGGGATGGATTGAGGGCGAAGATGAATTGAACAGTCACATCAAACAGTACTTCCACCAACTTTACTCCTCATCTGAAAGAAGAAATATGGTGTAGGAGCTTCAAGTCATTAATCCCATGATTCCAAAGGAGATGAACAATAGTCTATTGAGGCCAATATCAGATTAGGAGATCAACAGAGCATGCAAGCAACTTGGTCCAATTAAGGCCCCCAGACCTGATGGTTTTTCAGGTATTTTTTTGGCATATTGTTGGGCCTGACACATGTAAAGCTCTGAGGAGTTTCTTTGATAGGGGTTACCTTCTAAAGGAGCTAATCAAAACCAATTTGGTCTTAGTTCCTGAGTCTATTTCCCAACTTAGACCTATTGCACTATGTAATTTCAGTTATAAGATTAAGGTGACGCCTAATAGACTCAAACCCATCCTTAACCACACTACAACCCCTAATCAAGCTGCCTTTGTCCGGGCCGGCCCAATAGAAAGGTCACTTAAGCAACTACATGAGGCTCTAAAATAATAAATATAGTCTTTAACTATAATTTAAATTGGCCCAAAAATTTTGGTTTAAAGGTCCAATCTAATGTACATTCTTGCAAGGCCTAGACTAAAATAAAGGCCCAATTCACATCTATCTCTCCCATTTCCGACAATTAAAAGAGTTGAAAGTTTTAAAAAAGGCAAAAAATAACTTTTACAATTAAAGCCTAAAAATCTACTCTCTCTCTCTCTCTCTCTCTCTCTTGCAATCTAGATTAAATTGAAAAGGTACATATTTGTTTGATTAGTAATTTAATTTTTTAATATTTTTATTGATAGGATTAATTTAATGCAATTATTCTTTTTTATTATGAAAGTTTGAAATAGTAGATGAATTGGGAGGCGAACAAATCGTCAATTCAAAGCTTATACAATTTTTATTTATCAAGTGATATTGTGTTTAATTCTTATTGACTTTTATAAGATATTATATTGTTATCTTAGTATAATTATTTGTTATTTTAAAATATATTTTATTTACAAGAATTTTTAGTTTGAAATATGTCAAGTTTTTTCAAAATTAAAACTCATAAAATTCTACTTAAGATTGAATAGATTAGTTATATTATCCATTGAAAAAATATACTAGCAAAACTCAAATATAAAAATTTGATTACTAATTTTGCATCACAAAAAGTGAAAAAAATAATTTTTAAATAAAATTTTAATCATACAATACTATTTTTTTTGATAAATTTTAATAGGCCCCATTTAATACTTTCGGGAACTAGTTTCTAGGGGTGTTCAAATTTCCAACCGGCCGCAACTTCTTACCCTACCCTACCCTACTGAACGGCTAGCTGTAAAAATCAAGTAAAAATACATAAGAGTTTTTGGTCTTCCGACAATTTTCGGGTAGAAATGCGGAATAGTCATCCATTTTCGCATTCCTACCCTACCCTACCCGCAATAATTTAAAATATATATATATATATATATATAAACTAAAAAAATCCTAATCTACCGAGTTCCAAGAGCGTCTGCGCTTCACACCTCACTCGGTCACTCCACTGCTCCTCCTTCATCGTTCCAAACTTCTCACCCAAGTTTTCTCTCTCTCTCTCTCTCTCTCTCTCTCTCTAGTGTCGTTTAGCTTGGATGGTCTAATCACAGACCTTCATCTACAATAACAGATCGATGCCGCTATGCGCAATCTGGTCATGAGTTGCAGATCAATGCGCGATCTAATCGCGTCTGATTTGAGTTGTAGATCCATGAGTTTTTATCCTATGTTGCAGATCGTGATGGCCTGGTCTTTGTTCATATGTTGTAGATCTGACTATTGCCATTTTGTTTGTGTATACTTACGAGTGAACCTAAATATGGCCTCTGGTTAGATGTTGTTTGCATATGTCTTTCTTTTTGAAGAGCAAACACCACCTCTCTCTCTCAAATATATATTTTCTTGGATGGTGCTGGTATGATGGGTGGTGTTTTGTAGGAATGGCCTTGGAACCAAGGCTAGTGATGATGCACAAAACTAAATAAATGGGTTGGGTGGTGTTTTGTAGGAATGGCCTTGGAACCAAGGCTAGTGATGATGCACAAAACTAAATAAATGGGTTGTTTGTGCCAGCAGTAGCTTTAATTTCGATTTGTTATTCATCGCAATATAGATTATACTTTTAATTTCATTGCTTGGTTTCCTATCTAGTATATGTTAGCTAATCCAACTATTGTGAGAAACTGTATGTTTTCGGGAATGAGGAGTTGTCTTGCTTTCCTTGTTGTGAAAGAGCCTATATTATACTTTTGAAATTCCAGTACAACCCATTTGTGTTCTGAAATATATCTTAATTTTACATATGTTGAACGAAATCACCAAATAGATCAAACTAAGAATTAAATAAACTATTTTTTTTTTTTAAATATGCAAGCCTTTATTCTGATATTTATTTCTTGGTTCAATTTATTCTGATTTCTTGGTTTAATTTACAGTTCCAACATATCATTTCTTGGTTCAATTTACAATTCCAACATATCAATTCAATTTATTTTGATTTCTTGGTTCTTATATCATCTCCATATTTTGTTTTTGTTCATAGATCATTTCTTAATGGATGAAATGACTCCACAATCATATGCTCAAGTTGATTCTAACAGTAACATTCAAGTTACCGATAACATTTAGTGTGAGGGACAAGAATTAAAAAAACGATCTAGAGTTGAACATATGGTTTAAAGTTTAAACTTAAATTAATTGTTATTGTATTTGTGTAACAATTATAGTGGATTGATGTTCATACTTTCTTGTGTTTTATTATAATTCTTGTTGTAGTTGTTTTAGATTTTAGTATTAATTGATTTATTGTGTTGTTAAATTAGTACATGTTATTTAATTAAATTGTTAAAATTATCCAAAAATTAATAGTTACAAAAATGTTTACCCGACTTCCTACCCGATTAATCAGGTAGGAATACCACACCTGTCGGGTAGGGTAGGCCAAGAAAAATTTTGTCTATAAAATATCGGATAGAAAAATAAAAAAATATATTTTCTACCGGTAGGATAGGGTGAACACCCCTACCAGTTTCCATTGGGCCGGTCCTGCCTTTGTCCCATACAAGTGAGCGAATGAGAATTTTTTTTCAAGCTTGCTTCTCCTGTTGTCTGTATGATATAACAATATAATATAGTTGTTATAAATTACTTTTTTAGTTAGGATAAAAATAATATTTAATCTAGTTAACAAGTTAAGACTTTCACATACCAAAATTAGCAAATTTTTATTAATATTAATTGACAAACATAAATAGTAAATACGAGTAGGTCTGTCAACAATGTTCGAGTAAGATGGATTCATATGGAGTCTTAATGAGTTTGTGTCCTAAAATACTTTATGCATAATCAATTCGTTTATTAATTCGTGTTTAACAAAATGTCGCATATCGAGTTTGTATCGTATATAAATCGTGTATAATCGGAGTATACCCGATTTAGTTTTTAATCATATCATGTCCACAATTTTAAGAAATGGATGACTTAAAAAAAACTCAAACCATTTAATTTTGAATTGTGTTCATGTCGTATATAATGGATTTTGTCATATTTTGGCACCCTATATACAAATTTGGATCAATTTATGGTCATTTAGGACAATTGCACAATTGATTATTCAGGCGATAAGCATATTGGATTTAGGCCAAACCAATTAGAATACAAATCCAATTTGAAAACTCTGATTCCATTACTCGGTGTATTTCATTTTCAATGTCCATATTTGCACTCTTTAAAAATTAAATTTAGTTCAATTAAAACTATTTAATTAATAGCATATTCAATTCGAATTCAGTTGAATCAATTGTAAGGGGTTGAGATTATTTGACCAAATTAGGTTTTGATATATCAAATTTTGAATCTATCATATGCATTATAAATGATTCGTATTCAAAATCGAATAGTCTAAAATAAACTCAATCTATATTCAATTAATTAAATTTGAAAAATATACAAGTTTGTATTCAAATCCAATATGGATCTCAATTCAATTTATTTATAGGCCTAATTTATTTGCATCCTTATTTTAAGTACACGGAGGATCAAGGTCAAAAAGGGATAATCTTTATCGGTTGGTTTAAGTTTTCAATCAGCGGTTTTAAGAGTTTCCAGTTCCTCAGTTTTGACCAAAATCAGTTGATTTTCTAATTTTCTAACGGTTTGATTATACCAGCGATCTTTTTAATGAATCAGACCGTTGAAGGATCTGGTTCACCAGTGAGACCGAGCAGTTTAGTCCGATTCTAATGACAGTGATTGACACTGTTTTAAGTGACAAACTTAAATTTGTCACTAATACCTCATAGTTCAAATTACTGACAAATGTATATTTATCGGTAGTAATTCACTGGTTTATACAAAAAGTGACATGTGGTTAGATCGACACTAAATAATTAGTGTTAGATTGATTATTTAATAGCAACGTTAAAAACTTGTTGGTAAAATGCTTCCCTCCAACACATTTTAGCACCAAAAAAATTTCTGCTTCAAAATTAATGATAAAATAATTAGTGACAAGTTCGAATTCGTCTCTAATAGCACCTTGGTTCATACCATATGGTGACTCATGGCTAAGTCATCACTAAATAGTTGGGGCTAGATTGTTTATTTAGGAACAACGTTAAAATAATTGCCGCTTAAATTCTTCCTCCAACAAATTTTTGAGCCAAAAAATTCCCGCCACCAAATTAGTTATCAGATTATTAGCAACAATTTAAATTTTGTCACTAATACCACCTTGGTTCATAAAAATAGTAATTAGCGGACAAGTCGCAACTAAAGAGTTATCATATGATTGATTATTTAGTGACGACATTAAATTAATTGCCACTAATGTACTTCCCTCCTCTCTCTTTTTTGGCGCCAAATATCTCCCACCTCAGATTTAGTGATAAATATTAGTGAAAAGGTTAATATTGTTACTAGTAACACCCTATTTTATGAAATAAGTGACAATTTTTTTTAGCTTGCCACTAAAATTGTTTGGTTAGTGGCCAATATTTATTTTTGCCACTAAACATAAAGTTTTAGTGACGATATAAGTTTCATCACTAATACTTTCGCCACTAATAAGTTTATTTCTTGTAGTGTGCATTACCTCAAATGCAAACATTTACTTTCTTTCTGGACGAATATAACCAACATGTCGGGATATATAGTGAAAAAAAATCATATAATTTGGGGGGGTAAAATTAAATAATTTTATGTCAAATTTACAATGAGCGTTAATAACTAGGGCTATATGAAATTAATCACATAATTGAAAGTTCAATATGGCGAATATGATAGATGAGGGACAATGTGAAAAAAATTAAAAGGATCAAAGTGTAATTTATCCCTTCACGTCACCTCATTTCCTGTATGCATCGTATTCATGTTGACAAAAAAAATTTAATTCTATGATCACTCATATAATATTATTTAAAAATTTAAAATAATTATAAAATAATTATTTTCTATCTACTGTACTAGTATACAATTTTTTTGTTTACAGCACTCATTCACTGTGTTATTTGCGTCTAACATTAATTTGACCTATTTATTTAATATTTTACTTAATCGAGACATTTTTGAATTTTGTAAAAAGTCAAACTTGTGTTGGGTTCAAGATTGTGAGTATAATTGACAATGCTGCCATAAAATGGCCCACACAAGCATGTTCCCACTCGAGAAGTGTTATTATGGACATCAACTAAATGAATGTTCTTTTATGAGATTCAAGTCTTATAACTCGGAACTTAGCGTTTAGTCTAATGGGCAGCATCTTGATTTTTAGATTTTCAGGTGACGGGTGCGAACCTCCGAGTCTAGCTTCAAAGGTGAGGTCACTACCACAAGAGTTGGATGTATCCTTTTGCTGCGCCTACCAGGTTTGACCTTTCCAAGCCTTTGCCCCGCAAAGTAAGCTACAAGCTTTTGGAAGAGAGGGGGGGGGGTTTCATTTTTCCAACTCAAAAATTAAGTCTTATAGCCGTTGAAACTTGAGGTGCTTTCTCACATTTCCTCTTGGATTTTCTTTAATATTTTTTTTTTGGTGGTTCCTGTCATCTTTCATTTACAAGATAGAATTAGTGAAATTAGATTTAGTTTTAGTGGGTTTAGTTGGTTAAGGATTAAACTTGTCAAACCAATCAAGGGATCGAAACTAACTGGGTCAAACACTACATGAATTTAGTTAAACAAAACTAAACACAGTTTATACACGACACAAAATCGAATATACATAATCACCAATAATCGAATATGAGTTAAACAAATTTTGACATACGACAGTTTACATAATTAAAAAATAGGGTGACTGATCGACGAACTTGAGTGTGAATGCTAACCAAAATAATCTTGACCTCGTGATTATATAGCTTTTTTTTCTTACTAAAGCGTCAACAAATAAAAGTAGTCTGATTGTAGAACTCTAAGAGAAAAACCCTATCTTCTCACACTGCTTTAAGTTTTGATTGCTTTCACACTGCTTCACCAAGGATGTCCATGAGATCAAAACAAGAAGTCCTCGTGGATCCCAACTATCAAAAACTTCATCTCCCTTAGGTCCACCTCACCCCCGTTCCCAATCTTTATGACTCGTTCATATGATTTTCGTAATACGTAACATTAGATTGATCAAAAAAATAAGATTAAAAAATAAAATAAAATGATTTGACATTGATGTATGGAACGAAATTTAAATTCTGATTAAACAGATGTGGGCAAACCATCACTATATGAACATTACACCATTGGGATCTTTTTTTCTCCCATTCTCTTATAATATCTAACCTTTTGAAAATCGATATTTCAACGTTGAATTTCTGGGTAGAATATTCACACCTAGAGTCTGTCCCATCTGCCTTCTGAAAACATACCTTTGCTGTGCTATATAGTCTCTCTCTCTCCCCATCATTTTAGAAAGAAAGATGGGCTTGTTAATATGGTTCAACCACATTCAACTCTTTCATCTCTTATGTGTTCTCTCCCTTGTCCAAGTGATTTCTTTGCAAGCACAAGTGTGCCCTCAAGACCAGAGCTCTGCATTGCTCCAATTCAAGCAACGGTTTTCCATTGATAAATCTGCTTCATCTCTCTGTGATATGAGAGGAATTCTCTCTCATCCAAAGCTCAAATCATGGAAGGAAGGTACTGATTGTTGCTCATGGGATGGGGTGGCCTGTGATCGAAAAACGGGTGATGTGATTGGCCTTGACCTCAGTTGTGGCTGGCTAAATGGCACCATCCAGTCCAACAACACCCTCTTTGTTCTTCCACACATCCAAAGGCTCAATCTTGCATACAACAACTTTGATTCTTCTCCGGTTTCATCGTCATTTAGTCGATTCACCACATTGACACATCTCAACCTCTCTACTTCTCAATTTTCAGGTCAAATTCCACTAGAAATCTCGAACATGTCGAATCTGGTTTCACTTGATTTCTCGTTCAATTATATAAGTTTTGAGAAACCCGGTTTAGAATTGCTTGTTCAAAACTTAACCAAGCTTGTAGAACTTCATCTTGATCGAGTAAGCATCAATTCTGAAGTACCAAGTGCTATGTTCAATCTCACTTCTTTGACATATCTTAGTCTATTTGACTGTCTATTGCTAGGAAAATTCCCTGAGGAAGTATTTCATCTACCAAATTTGAAGATGTTGAATTTAGCAGGTAATGAGGCTCTCAGAGGCTATTTTCCAAAATTTAACTCAAGCAGTCCCCTTGAATACTTGAATGTCGAAAGCACAAATTTTTCTGGAGAGCTACCCGACTCAATAGGCGATCTAAAATTCTTAAATTTTTTGTCTGCCGGGGAATGCAGATTTTCAGGACACATTCCAACATCGATTGGCAACCTTACGCAAATCGTTAAACTGTCCCTCGGTATTAACAGTTTCATTGGTGAGGTTCCATTTTCTCTTTCGAACCTTGAAAGACTCGTTTATTTAGATCTTTCGTATAACCATTTCGAAGGCTCAGTTGTTGGTGTTTTTTCCAACTCGAAAGCTCTGGAATTATACCTTGGAGAGAACAATTTCACTGGCCCAATCTCATCATTATTTACAAATGCAACCCCATTCGTTGCTCTAGATGTGTCAAGTAATCAACTATCGGGCACTCTACCTTCACAAGTAAATGGGCTTTCAAATCTGGTTTTGCTCAATCTAGGCCAAAACTCTATCAGTGGGACAATTCCATCTTGGGTGTTTAACTTACCAACATTGAATACTTTAGACTTGAGTTACAACAAACTCAATGGACAGATTGGTGAATTCCAACCCAATTTGTTGGCCTATGTTTATCTGAGTAATAACCAGTTGCATGGTAACTTTCCGAGTTCAATCTTCAAACTCGTGAACCTGACTCGTCTTGTTCTTTCATCAAATAACTTGAGTGGCACAGTGGAGCTAGACATGTTTTCCAACCAAAAGAGTCTCGCTTTTCTTGACCTTTCCCAAAACAATCTGTCAGTGAACACCAACATCAATGTCAACACAACCTTGCCCCAGTTTGCGACATTGTTATTGTCCTTTTGCAATATAACCACATTCCCAGATTTTTTAAAAACCCAAGAGAATCTGGAGAGGTTAGATCTTTCTAACAACGAAATTTGTGGTCGAATCCCTCCTTGGGCCTATGACATGTGGGAGTACACATTGATATATCTTGATCTATCTTACAATTCATTGACACATTTAGAGAAACTTTCATGGAAGAACCTACAATATCTCAGCCTCCATGCCAACTTGATTCAAGGGCCACTCCTTGTTCCACCACTTTCCACAATTTATTATTCCATCTCAAACAATGAGGTTAATGGAGAGATCCCAACACTGATTTGCGATTCAAAATCTCTTCAAGTCCTTGATTTGTCTAGTAACAACTTAAGTGGTGCTATTCCACCTTGTCTGGTAAACTTAAGCAACTCTCTCTGGGTGCTTAATCTTCGGAAGAACAACTTTTATGGCAACATTCCCAACACATTTGCAAAGGGATGTCGCTTGGAAAGTATTAATTTAAATGATAATGGCTTGAAAGGGCCGTTACCACAATCTTTGGTCAATTGCACATCGCTGAAAGCTCTGGATCTTGGAAACAACAAGGTAAGTGATACATTTCCTTACTGGTTGGAAAATCTTCCCTTACTACACATTCTTATCTTACGATCCAACCAATTTCATGGGCGCATAGCTACTTCTATGGCTCAGTTTCCCTTCCCAAGTTTGCGAGTTTTTGATATATCATACAATGATTTCTTTGGACCTTTGCCTACAAGATACTTCAGAAATTTTAAAGCTATGATGAACATTGATGAAGGCAAATTCAAGCTAGAATACATTAGGACAGGCTTCAATAGTTATTATTACTATGATTCCTTCATTGTAACAATCAAAGGATCAATGGTTGAGATGGTGAAAGTCCTAACCATCTTCACTTCTATCGATTTATCGAAGAACAACTTTGAGGGAGAGATTGATCCCAAATTTGTTGGAGAGCTAAATTCACTTCGTGGCCTCAACTTTTCTCATAACAAGCTCACAGGCAATATCCCAACAACGCTTGGGGATTTGAGCATCCTTGAATGGTTAGACCTGTCTTCAAATAGACTTGTTGGGGAGATTCCTCAACGGTTGACAACTTTGATGTCTCTTGCAGTACTTAATCTTTCACACAACCAACTAACAGGACCCATACCTGGAGGCAACCAATTCAACACATTTCTAGAGGATTCTTATTATGGAAATTCGGGATTGTGTGGATCACCATTGCCAAAAAAATGCAGCAACTCCGAGGCGCCACAGTCACCACCACAAGAAGATGATTCTTTAGAGTCTCCAAGTGGGTTCGATTGGAAAATGGTGTTCATAGGGTATGGGTGTGGATCCGTAGTAGGGCTTCTTTTGGGTTACCTTATGTTCTCAACTGGAAAACCTAAGTGGTTTGTAAGGCTCATTGAAGGTGAAGGACACAAAATTAGGATGACAAGGAAGCGTGCTCACAGACAGAGAGGTAGAGGAAACTAGTCAATTCAATTCGAACTGTAGTCTCAGGTACATGTTGTGTCAACGTCTTTAGCTATGGCAAAAGAATAGATATATTTCATACTATGGTGCTAAAATCTTGTCTAATCTTTATGACTCTTTGCAGTGCTCTTGATATAATGAGAAATTACATGATGGACCAAGATCGAGACAAATTTCAATTACGATGTCAGAATATTGTTCTTTTTCATAATGATCTTGACAAGTTCTACAAAATTGATATTAGACGTCATATCCGTCTTTTTTAGGGCTAATACTTTGTATATAGTTTTCTATTTTACTTCATAATTGCAGATACTATCATAATTTTGCATGCTAAGCTTGAATTTTTAGGTAATTCAAAGAACCACTAGTATTTCTTGTTTATATTGAACGGTTTTACACATTTTACAATTATGTTATAGAAGGTTATTTCTCTCTTTACAATAATCTTTTCTCCCTTTCGTTTCGTTCGCATATTCACACTTCAAAGAGGCATGCTCTCTCTCTATCTCTATCTCTATCTCTATCTCTATCTCTATCTCATCCTTATAACTAGGGATGTCAGTGGATCGAAACGGGGGCAGAGAGTGTAGTTTTCATTCTCGTACTCGCTTAAAAAATTTTCGTCCATTCCCGGTCCACCCCTGTTAACGGTTATAGTTTTCATCCTCATCTCCGTCTGCAGGTAAATTTTTAATCCCCGTTCCCGCTTCTCCCGTACCCGCCCAAGCCTAAGCCCAAGTCGAAGAAATATAATCCAAAATTTTAAATAAATTCAATATTTTAAATAATCCAACAACATTCTAAATAATTTAACACAACATAATGTAGATTACAAAATGTAAAAGCCAAAATAATATAATATTCTATTTAAAGTGTCATTGGACCACAAAAAGAGAAACGGAACAATTAAAGAGAAAGGAAGAAAATGAACATAAAATTGAACTAAGAAAACGATAGCACTACAATTGAAGTTTTCTAGAAGAATTTTTGTTATTACAATTCATATTACAACCATAAAGTGTTAAAAAATGAAAAATTAAAATTTTGTTAATTCAATAATTTTTCTCATTTCTTAGTTCACTCTAGCAGAGAAATTCATCAACCTCCATTAACAATATTTTCTACCCAAGATGAAATGCAAAATTATCTTACTCTCTCTTATCTGTTTTTAGAGCATGGTCAATCCAAACTCCTAACAGTTTCAATCAAAGAGCACAAATAGAAAAAAGAATAATTAAGGAAAAAAGTTGATAAAATTACTACATAGCAATGTCACTTGTTAGTTTGATTATCATATGTAGTTATAGGAAATATGTTTAGTTAGGGCTTGAGAGTATTTTTATTTATATATATATATATATATATATATATATATATATAACGGGTAATGGGGGCGGGGCGGGGGGTAAAGGTAAGTCCATCCCCGTATGGGTTTATACAGGTATTCTCGTATACGTCTATCATCCAATACGTATAGTCCATCCCCGGTCCAAACGGAGTGGATTTTGACGAATACCTATTTTCCCCCGGTCCACTGCTATTCCTACTTGCAACCAGCAAATGACCATATTTTTGCATACGTGTCACCCAAAAATAGCAGGCAGTGCCACAAGGCTTAGTTTAAAACAGGGGCGGCAATCGTGTTGCGTTAGATATATTCATGACGTGTTATTATAGGTTTGTATCGACCACTACTCAATTCTAATTCAGTCCATTTAATTAATCGTGTCTTGTCGACTAGACCTGTTCATTTGTATGTCGTTTTCATATTGACCTATAAAACTCGTGAATAAAGAATTTAACGTTAAGATTGAAGTCTAAGTTTTTTATCATCACTTAATTGAATCCATGTTCATACTTTTTCTATAAATTAAAAATTAATTTAATAAACATAACAATAAAAATGAGTAAAATATCTTTTTTGTACAATAATTATGTAAATACTTTATAAACAATAACAAATAATTACATTTTATTCTTATAATAACAATAACGTGTTAATCATGTCAATTTTCTATTGTTCTTATTTAATACTAACTATACCCATTTATTATTTGTTTTAACAGGTTGTATCATTTGTGAGTTTGTGTTGAAAAAATGTCAATTATAACCTACAAATTGTGTATTGATTTCAAATTGTGTTTTCGTGTTATGTTAAAAATTACGATCTCTAATTTAAAGACATAAACACCATGTTTTCTTTTGCCTTCGGTATTCTTGGGATAAAGGGTTGTTTGGCAATATAGGCACGCACAATCAGTGCAAAATTTACAATCACACCTCTTTAGTTTACTTAAATGTTAATATATGCCTTAATGACCTCTTAAATTGTACTTGCATTTCTAATTAAGAAGTGATGAAAATGGACGCTAAAGAAATTAGCACCAAATTCATTTACAATTTTCCCCTCGTATGTCAAAAACCAAATGTACCCGACCATCACATGCACCGCCCACGATCCATCACCCCGCCATTGATTAGGCCATGGCACCACCAACACTGAACATTCCCACTCTCATGTCTGACCTTCCCTGGCCTGAACAATTTTTCATCCTCTCCATCTCGTATCATGATTTTCTTTTGATAGAGGTCCTGATGATACATAAAATAGGTTTATGTAAGATCAGCAATCAAGTGTGGGATAAAATGAAATTAATGGACAATAAATAGAGCAATTAATGACAATAATATAAATATCGGATCAACACACAGATATATAGTGGTTTGGTCCGGGTGATCTATTCTACTTCAAAAAACGGCAATGGTGAACGAGAGATCTCTATTGATGAAGCAAGGTAAACAAGAGAGAGAGAGCAATGATTAACTCGAGGGGGTACAATAGCTAAGAGAGAAAATTTATCTGTCTATAGAGAGGTGTAGAGGTAGAGTTCAATGTATTCTCTCATGTACACAGAATTTACAATTTATACGAAGCCTTGGTTAAGGCGGTGACGTGAAGGCTCTCTAGGTCATTACAAAAGGTAAGCGTCATAAAAGGTTGTTTTAATATTCGAGAGTGAGTATTTGGATAATTGTTCCCCACATATTTTAATTCTTCTTTGACTCCTTTGAAGTTGGGTTGGGTCGAATTTTTAATCTGTGTTTGACCTGTCTTTTAGCTGATTTGAGCTTACTTGATTTATGACCCAGCAGGATCTGGACTAATCAAATTAACATATTTGATTTTTTTCCATTCTTTAGAGATTCGATTTGCCAAATCAATGGCCATGGCCTCGAACAAATTAGTGGCTTGGTCGATGAGTTTCACATGCGTATTCAAATTTTGTTGTAAAAGTTAGGGTTGACTTCTCCTAAATAGACTAATAATAACTTGAGTCATCAAAAAAAATTATTTAGAGGTAAGTCTATTTTTAATCTTATTAGTAAGGAGTTAAGTCTATTTTTTTTTTTAATCTCAAAAATACCTTTAATAGTGTTAGTTTAGTCGTTTATAGAAAGTTGAAAATATTATCTACAAGGAGCTATATAAGGAGGTCAATGATTAAATGTGAGAATGCTTGATTTTCGATGATAATTGTCATTTATAAGTTTTTCATAATACTTCAAATTCAAATTCTTAGGAATTATTTTGTCTATTATATATTTAAATAATCGACTTTCAAAATTTGAGATTAATTTGAAAGAGATGAAGGTTAAAGTTGGAGTACGAGCTCAAGATTTTGAATAAGTAATATGGACATTGCATGCCAACTACTTGATGTTAACACAGTAACATCAATTCAGTAACATTAATTTTAAAACATAATTTATTAATGCATATCACTATTTTTTTTATGTTACTATTTTTTATTGAGCATGTTATTACTTTTTCAGTATTACTTTTTTTAAGGATGAAAAATTAGAGGCTTCTTCCTTTGGTTATGAGTCTGAATGCTTCTATTTTTAATTTTAATTTTGTTCAATATTCCATATTGCTATTTTTTTTTGTTGAAGATGTTACTACTTTTGATTAAACATGTTACTATTTTTGTTGAACATGCTACTATTATTATTTTTTTAAAATATAAATATCGAATGTTACTATTTTTTTTTAAAAAATATTACTATTTTTTGTGTTTAAATAGTATTAGTTTTTGTATTTAAATGATACTTTTTTTTTGTATTTGAATGTTACTATTTTTTATTTTTAATGTTATTATGTGCGTGTGTGCATGAGATATATATATATATATATATATATATATATATA